>CM045988.1:37416963-38016963 GCA_025175895.1 Wurfbainia villosa
ATAGATATACTCAAAAGAAATTTGTTCCCCAAATTTCGTGATTTTTCAAATTTTATAGAATTTTTTAAGCATTTCTGAAATTCACCCCGGAAATCAGAATTCCTGAAATCCTTGTGCCAGTCGACTGGTAGTCTGAACCAGACGACTTGTAGCCTGATAACATGCCCTGTAATTTCTGTTATCCAATTTTTAGGCATGTTTTGGTTTAGGTATTTCTCTAGAATTGATGCCATGCTGTATAAACCTTGTTTAAGTATTTTTGATGGTGTCAAAGGGGGAGAAATGTTAAGTTTAAGTAAGAGGGAATATATGTAGGGGGAGTTTCATGTATTAAGGGGGAGAGTTGCTAATCATGTTATTCACATGCTTTCCTTTCTTAAATATTTTATCAAATATTTTTACCTAACTTAAACGGATTGCCACAAATCAAAAAGGGGGAGATTGTTAGGGCAATTTCTTGCAATAATATGGTTTTGATGGTGTGGCAAAGGGTTTAAGTTAGGGTGTTATTATGGTTTGATATGTGCGTTGGAGTCTTGCAGGACTTAGTAATTCGCACATGGAGTCTTGGCGGGTTCACCACTCACTATCTCGTGCTTGAGTCGGAGAAGGAGCATTGTAGAGCCGTGCGCTTGATGCTGCCGAGGGACCGCCGGACGAAATGACTTGAAGCGAAGCTAAGGAAGCAGACTTCGGAGGCAAGAGACGCGAAGGAGCATTGCAGAGTCGTGCGCCTGATCCTGCCAAGGGACGTGGTCACGAACGAAGAGAGCTTCGGCGAGGGACTTCGAGTGAGATGAGAGAATGAGTGAATTGTAAGTAGCTCATTAGGTGAACTTGGCCGAATGGCTAAGTGTCGGATGAGTTTTCCCGACATCAGTCGACTGCCATGGAATGACAGTCGACTGCTCTGAGTCGAATGGGTTCGACTGGTATACGACTATTTTGTTTTGGGCCAGCAGTCGACTGCCATATGTGGGCAGTCGACTGCCAAGACCATCAGTCGACTGCTGAAGGCAGCAGTCGACTGATCAAGAGGGTTTGGCCACAGAACCACTCGTAGTCGACTACGGAGGCAGCAGTCGACTGATGGGATCCATCAGTCGACTGCCAAGTGTTCCGTTGGACTACAATGGTCAGAATCTGACGTGTTCGGAGGCCGTTGTAGTGACGGCAGTCGACTGCCAAGGGCAGCAGTCGACTGGTGGCGGCCAACGGGAAGAAAAGCTTCCTCTCTATAAAAAGAGAGGGTGTGGAGCTTTGAGAGGCTAATGCTTATGCTTTAAGTGATCTTCCTAGTGCCCCACAAGCTTTAAACTCTTCTTACTTGTTTTTACTTCAATCTTATTGTAAGAAGAGTGATCTTGGTTGTAAAGGTTACCTTCACCTAGCTTGGTGCAAAGGAGAGACCAATAGTGATTGGCTTTGGAGGAGTGATTCACCTTGGACGAATCGGACCGTGGATTAGCGGCATAGCCGTGAACCACGTTACATATTGTGTTAGCATTGTTCATCTCTTGGTTTTAGTATTTCTCTTTATATTTGCTTGTCTTGTTGTTTCCGTTGCGCTAATTAGTTTTGTAGACGAGCAAATTACTTCATCCACTGACAAAGGGCTATTCACCCCCCTCTAGCAGGCCGATCAATCCCCTACAACAACCTGAACAAATATACAACAATATAGCATGTATGACGGAATAGAGTAAAACTACCTTTGTATTTAATACACGATCTTGCGAACATACTGCAACAAATACAACAATATACCTGATCCAACCTACTCAACATCAAGGTACTGGTCAAATGCATACAACTGTCCAATCCAAGTCATACACTGGTATCCCACACACAACAGTATAGATCATGCAAATAACATGCAAGATGATGTACAATCAAATGCAGCAAACATAGCACAAACAAATGGAACAATACAATAAGCATATATATATAGACCGTATCTATATATACTGCTCACAGACACACACACACATATATATACATAAATATATGTATATGTATATATATACAAATACCCTCACACATGACAATGAAAATGCATGGTCATACTTGCGCACCCCACTTGCAACCATGACCCCAGTGTGGCCGAGGTGGCAAGACATGACAACTGTCCCAATTCAACAACAACCAATGCTCTTGAGTGGTCGAGTGGGTAGTATGAATAAGTAGTGATAAGCTAAAGAGCTATAAGCTACACAACGGGGGTCCCTGCTACTGGCCACTCCGATTGACACTATCCATGAGTGATCGAGTGCCACACACCCAGGACAACTGCACGCAACTCCAACTACCACTATCAATAGTGGCCGAGTGTGGCACAACAAATGCACTGCCCTCACACCAGTTACTACTATCACAATAACCGTGGAGGCAGGATGACTGACGACCCTCTCAACTACAAGGGAGACCAAGTCGCCATCATGCATGCAAATGGAATGAATGCACAACCACACATATGTACACCCACAACACACTCTCTATCCCTCAGAGAGTCGTATACAACTAACCATCGACCATGCTAGGACTTCCAGTCTATATCAACACACCGTCGACAACCCACACTACCATGTACAGACATATGATCCATAATAGTTATACAACGAAAGGTAAGATGATACAACCACTAAATTTGTTGGGAGTATTAAGAATACAATCAAAGTTTCACATTGGTAAGACATGGAAAAGATCATGTGCTTATAAGATGGAAGATATCTCCATTGGTATGAGGCCTTTTGGGTAGAGCTCAAAAATAAAACCATGAGGGCTTAGGTCCAAAGTGGAAAATATCATACCATTGTGGAGATATGTCGATCTTATAGGCACTAACAATTGGTATTAGAGTCATGGTACATGTCAAGTCATGAACCTCAAATGAAGGAAATAGAGCTCCCATGTCCAGATCAAGAGAACCAGACACTAGGCAGGAAGTCTAGTTGGGTTGGGAGGACCGAACAACTGGTGAGAAGTCCAATTAGGCCAGAAGGGTTGGACAACTGGAAGGAAGTCCAACTAGGTCAAGAGGACCAAATAGTTGGCAAGAAGTCCTAGTGGGTTGAGGATCGGACATTAAGCAGAGCAAGTTCTTCGAGGACAGATAGGCTTGAGGGGGAGGGTGTTGGGTTTCCTGCACCGCGGTGAGTGTGTGTTCGAACATGTGCACAGCATAAGGAATAAAATAATAAATATAATTTATTACAACACACACATCACACGCATTCATAGTACAACATGTGTATACATAACCGTAAATTCAAATTTTGTAATAAAAGGAAATTTATACTACGTATACCTGACGTATCACGTGTAGGGGGAAAGGCATCAACCGGAATGATTCTCGCTAGAATCGTCTCTATCCATATCCACGCCGAGCATCTTCGGGATGACTTCACAAAGTCACGAGCCTCGTCTTCGTACGGGTTACTAGCCGCGTGTTGAAGACGATGTGATCGAGAGAAGATCACGATCCGAACCAAAATTCGGATCCAAAATGAGTCCTCAAAAACTCTCTTCTCCGGAGAGATATTGGTCAACCATTTGACGAATCCTTCATCCTCCACCTATGAGGATTACCGGAGCCGAGCTCCAAACGTTGTCCCAAACGACGCCCAACATGAGAACAAGCTGTCCAGAAAACTGGACAGCTTTGGTGGAGGATAGCGCCGCCAAAAAGGAAGGAAGAGCTCACCTTGGTCACCGGAGCCAAGGAGGGTCGCCCGGAGGATCACCGCAGCAGCAGGTGCGGCGAGGGAAGTGGTTGTCCGCGGCAAGGAGGTGGTAGCAGACCCATGAAGTTGGCGGCAACACCATGTTGGCGGCAACAACAAAGAGGAGCTAGGGTTTTTGGGCAACTCAATGGCTTATTGATTGTTTTTAGAAAACCCTTAAGCCCTATTTTATAGAGAACTAATTCTCTTAATGGTTAATGGATCATATCCATAAAGCCCGTTAACCCGCTCCATTAATATAAGTTAAAATAAACCAAACCATGATAGTTTATTTTAAGTTAAAACGAACCGAACCAACCTTTGGTTCATTCGTTTAATATAAACCAAAACCTTTGGTTTATTCTCCTCCATTGGATTAGAACTAAACCATTTTGGTTCATCCATTATGTCTTCATAAGACACGGCCCATCCACGCTTCATTTGATCAAACGATTTCATGTTTCGCTCCATGTTTGGTCCAACCAAACCTAGTTTCTCTCGGTAAGAATCTCATTCTCAAGCTCGTTTTAAATCCTTTGGATTACACTCGTTGTGCGTGTGACCAAATAGGTTCTCGGTTTATGTTGGCCGTCTATAATTAACCATTAATTATAGAACGATCATGAGTGGCACCTAGTAGTACATCATGATCCCCAATCAAAAGATCAACGCTTGATCCAACTATTTCTCAAACCCTTCAA
This sequence comes from Wurfbainia villosa, assembly GCA_025175895.1. Taxonomy (NCBI): domain Eukaryota; kingdom Viridiplantae; phylum Streptophyta; class Magnoliopsida; order Zingiberales; family Zingiberaceae; genus Wurfbainia; species Wurfbainia villosa. The sequence goes on from CM045988.1 coordinate 37,421,387, forward strand.
AGCCTCGAATGAATCGTGCCCCATTCCTTCACTCATCTTATACCCACTTGGTTCAGACATGGTCTATAGTGTTACCCTCACTAGGTCGACTACGCCACACCTAGCCCAAGTATCATTTCCTCATCCTACGGATTCTAGTTCTGCACATGTATCAAGAGTACCTTACTCTAAACATGTAATGCTTTGGCCAAAGACTTTAGTAATAACCGACGAGGCCATGGGTATACATCTCCTCGCAAGGAGTGGTGAATCTTTATAGGCTATTCAAACACCTTCGATCACTGACTTATACCCAATCATCCGGTCCACATCTCCTTAGAGATGCTTGCTTAAGATGTCAAAGCATAAGTCTTCATGATCAAGATGACTTGAATACCGCAAGTCAAAGGAACATCGCACTTAAGCTATAGTAAGAACTTCATTGACATATCTATATATGCAGAGAACCATATGAAGTCTTACGGCTGGTCACTCCAATGAACTAGTTACCATAACTAGCATCCACGATTAACTCCGGACATCACAATATCTCGGAGAATCACCGCTTGGATACACCAAGGAGTATACCTCGTGCTAGTCTCGACAGAATCAATGGTGTCCAAATCCATCAATTCATCGACTAGGGATAATTCCGATATATCACAATTACACATGTAGAGATACTCACTAGTTGTGATCCAATCACAAATTCTCTCATGCTGTGAATCATATCGTGGACATTCAGTAAATGAGTTTAAGATCTAATCAAATACATGAAAACATGTATACTCAAATAGTGAATCTTCATTTATCATATAAATGGTTCAAACATAAGGCGATTGCCTTAGGACATCTCTCATATATTACTAACAAACTCCCACTTGGCCTAATGCCAATCGCTACGGTATCCAATACCATAGGCTCTAACATGACCTCAAACTTACTTTGAGGTAATGCCTTAGTCAAAGGATCCTCAAGTTCCTTTCAAGGGGATTTTCTCGATTTGTATTTCTTCCTAATGATGATCTCTCCGATAAGATGATAGCGGCGAAGCACATGTTTGGATCGCTGATGAGACCTTGGCTCTTTCCAGAATGGCTCCATTGTTGTCGCAGAGACCGGTATTGCTTCAACAATGGCAGAATCACACCAAGTTCAAAATAACTTCTTGATCCAAACCGCCTTTCGCCTGCCGCAATGTATTTTGCCTCGGTGGTAGAATCCGCACATGTTGTCTTGTTTGGAACTTTTCCAACTCATCGCGCTCATTCAAGGTGAACACGATCCGCATCGAGACTGAATCATCCTTGTCCGTCTCGAAGCCGCATCCGATACCCGCATATCACCATGTCCCTTCTCCATATATTAGAACACATCCTTAGTTCTTCTTAAGTACTTAAGGATCGCCTTAATACCACCCAATGATCCATTCCTCGGATCGATCGTATCCCAAGACACTCAGAGCATACGATACATCGGGCCTCGTACATAACATAGCATACATGATAGATCCTATTGCGGATGCATAGGGAATCTTACTCATGCAAATCCTCTCGTCTTCTGTGCGCGGACACATAGACTTCGAAAGGTGTATCCCATGCCTGATGGGTAGGAAACCTTTCTTGGATTCTGACATGCTAAACCTCTTTAGCACTCGGTCTATATATGTAGACTGCGAAAGACCAAGCAACCGTTTCGATCTATCTCTATAGATCTTAATCCCGAGCATGTAGGTTGCTTCTCCCAGGTCTTTCATGGTGAATGTCTTGGATAACCAAATCTTAACTGACTGTAAGATTGAAACATCATCTCCTATAAGTAATATGTCATCGACATACAATACTAGGAACACGACTGCACTCCCACTAACCTTCTTGTACACACAAGGTTCATCTGGATTTTGTGAGAAATCAAACTTTTTGATTGTCTCATCAAAACGGATATTCCAGCTCCTGGATGCTTGCTTCAATCTAAATATGGACCGTCGCAATTTGCATACCTTGGTTTTATCAACCGATGTGAAACCCTCAGGCTGTATCATATACACGTCCTCGAGCAGGTTTCCATTAAGGAAAGCTGTTTTCACATCCATCTGCAATATCTCATAATCATAATGAGCCGCTATGGCCAGGAGCATCCGAATGGATTTAAGCATAGCTACAGGTGATTAGGTTTCGTCATAATCAACACCTTATTTTTGACGATATCCTTTCGCCAATAATCTAGCCTTATAGGTAATCACATTACCATCCATGTCGGTTTTCTTCTTGAAAACCCACTTGCACCCTATAGGCTTGATGCCTTCAGGTGGGTCAACCAAGTTCCAAACTTGGTTTTCATACATGGAATCCATTTCCGACTTCATGGCATCAAGCCATTTATCTCTTTATGAACTTGTCGAGACTTCTTCATAACTGTAGGCTCTCATCATCAATGAGTAACACGTCGCTCGATTCACTTACGAAAATCCATATCTCTCGTGAATATTGTGTGTTCTACCGTGATCTACGAAGATGTGGTGTTTCAATAGGTCCAAATTGCTCATCACTATGAGTTGCCTGTTGTTGTTCTTCACCAGGTATCTCATCAATGTCTATTTGAGTCTCTCGAGCCTCCTCAAGCTCGACGACACTCCCACTGTTTTCTTGCAAGAGAAACTCTTTCTCTAGAAACACAGCATGCCTTGAAACAAACACCTTTTGTTCCACAAGATGATAGAATTGGTAACCCCTTGTTTCCTTAGGGTATCCAATAAATAGACATTTATCAGACTTAGCATCCAATTTGTCTGATACAGTCCGCTTCACATAAGTAGGACAACCCCATATCTTCAAGTAAGATACATGAGGTTTCTTACCATTCCATATCTCATATGGAGAAGTAGAGACTACCTTGGTTGGCATTCTGTTTAACAAGTAAACATCTGTTTGAAGTGCATAGCCCCAAAAGGACTTGGGAAGATTCACATGATTCATCATTGACATGACCATGTCCAACAAGGTCCGGTTATGCCTCTCAGATACACCATTATGCTGTGGTGTATATGGCGGAGTCCATTGAGATAATATACCATTGTCTCTTAGATAATCAAGAAACTCTTGACTTAAGTATTCACCACCTCGATCCGATCGAAGTATTTTAATACTCTTGTCATGTTGTTTCTCTACTTCATTTCTGAATTCTTTGAACCTTTCAAAGGCTTTAGACTTGTGTTTCATCAAGAACACATACCCAAACCATGAGTGATCATCGGTGAAGGTAATGAAGTAGCTATAGCCTCCTAAAGCTTGAGTTGACATAGGTCCACATACATCAGTATGTATTAGACCTAGTAACTCTCCCACTGCTCACCTTTCCTGTAAAAGGTAGCTTAGTCATCTTGCCTTTTAAGCATGATTCGCATGTATCGTATGAATCCAATTCAAACGATTCCAGAATTCCACATTGGTGTAATTCGGACATGCGTTTCTTGCTTATATGGCCAAGACGACAATGCCACATATAGGAGTCTATTTGATTATCCTTTCGAGCACGCGTGTTGCTCGCCTGATATTGAAAATGTCACTGGATACGTCCAACGTATAAATGCCATTACTCAAAGTTCCAGTTCCATAAAGTACGCCATTCAAAGTTATATAACAATAATTGTTACTAAACATCAAATGGAAACCATTTCTATTTAAACAGGAAATAGAAACAATGTTATTTATTAGAGAAGGAACATAATAGCAATTGTCCAGTTCTAAGACTAGTCCACTAGGGAGCTTCAGCAAATAAGTTCCGATGGCGACCGCAGCAACCTTTGCTCCATTGCCAACTCACAAATTTGACTCCCCTTTGACAAGTCTTCTTCTATTCCTTAGCCCCTGTATGTCATTACATATATGTGAGCCACACCAGTATCCAATACCCAAGTGTCTAAGGAAATAGAATGACAATCAATAACGAAGATACCTGAAGAGGATGGGGCATCGGATGCCTTCTTCTTCTTCATGGACTCAAGATAAATCTTGCTTTCTTCACAATGGGCCTTCCTTGCCATAATGATGGCAAGTGCCCTTTGTGCCGGTTCCGCCTTCTTTGCCTTCTTGTTCTTCCCTTTCTTCTGCTCCTTTTCCTTCCTCTTAGAACCTTTCTTTGAGGAATCAACTAATGAGAACCACCTTCTCCTCATGCTTCATGAAGGCTCCAGCCTTGATATTGGGGAACTCAGAATAGTGGATTCTAATTTGTTCATTCGATAGTTCATCACAAATTGTGAGAAACTCTTGGGCAAACAAATAATGCAAAGTCAATACTTAATTCATGATCGATCACAAAACCCGAGGGTGGCTAGCCTGATGTACCTGCTCATCTTTAGCACAAATCACTACTGGACAAACCTTCTTGCATCTTCGTGGTGAAGAGGAGCCTGAGACTTGAACCTTCGGATCTCGCTTGCTCATCAAACAACTCATGAAGATGGAAGACTATGGTATTAGCATCCATATGCTCATGTCGCACTGTACCATCTAGCATGATGCAACTCGCCACCGTAACCGCCACATGTTTCGATAGACCAACATTGGTCCGAGTTGCATCATCCTTAGGACGGTTGGGAAGAGGCTCTTCAAGGACATATGCTAGCTTTTCCATCTTGAGAACAATTCTCAGGTTTCTAAGCCAGTCCAGGAAGTTAGGCCCAGTCAATTTGTTTGAATCCAAAATAGTGCGCAAATTCAAAGACGTCATGATCAATCGATTAACCTAGAAATACAAAACGAGCATATATGAGAAAATGATTTTAAAATGCATCAATATACATTTATAAATCCCATTCATTTTTTTGAATTTAAAAAAACCCCAAAATCACTTTGAGAGATCGTTGGTCCATCTCCAAATGGGCTGATATCCATCATAGATATGAACAACCTTGAAGAGAGTCCAACAAGCCATTCATAACTACGATGGTAGGTATCAACTATACCGATTGCATATCACGTATATGCAACTATCACAATGTGCTATCAACAAATTGAATGTTCACACATACATCGGGTTGTTAACACATTAACAAGAATGCATCATATGCATAGCACTCAACTTCACCTCCCTTCACATCGACCTTGGAGAGAGTCCAACAAGCCGATGCTCCAGGTTAAAGTCAACCCATTAATCGAGAAATAGTTTTAATATGGTTAGAGTGCATTCAACCAATTAGCCCAGCTTGGAGAGAGTCCAACAACCAAAGCTAACGATTGACCTCTGACTCTTACCATATTAGTATTAAACTATTCCATGGTTTGAACATGTTCGGGTTCGAGCCGGGCTTGGAGAGAGTCCAACAACCCGAACAAGAAACGAAACTCTGGTTCTAACCATATTAATGGAAGGTGTAGGCTTTAATATTGAGTTAGGGTTTTATGTCTCATCCTCTTTGCATGCAAATAACTATTATCTACATGACATGACATACATGACATACATCTACATGTCATGACACGCATGACATTATGATATGCATCTAATGCAATTACATGACATACAATTATGTCATGTACATAATTTCCTTATATGTCATAACTATTTATGGAAATAAAATATGTTTAAGATTTGATTCTCCAAATCAAATCATGATTAAATTAGGAAATAAATTTCCAAATCTAATCACATATTTTATTTGTGGAAATAGTTGATTAAGGAAAGTCAATTTAGGAAACCAATTTCCTAAATCATCAAAACTATTTATGGAAATAAAATATTTTAAGATTTGATTTCCCAATCAAATCATGATTAAATTAGGAAACAAATTTCCAAAATCTAATCAAATATTTTATTTATGGAAAATATCAATTTTCATAAATACTTCCAACTTTCCAAAAGTAGAAGATTTCCATAAATACTTCTAGACTTTCCAAAATTGAAAAATTTCCATAAATACTTCTAAATTTCCAAAATTAGAAAATTTCCAGAAATATCATTATGACTATCGCAAAACCATTTTACGATTATGTCGAAACACAACCTGGGCTCTGATACCATCAAGGTTTCTGCAAGGCAGTGTGTGTTCGAACATGTTTCATAAACATGTGCAAATGAAGGAATAAAATAATAAATCTAATTTATTACAACACACACATCACACGCATGCATAGTACAACATGTGTAGACATAATCAAATTCAAATTTTGCAATAAAAGGAAATACGTATGACGTGTAGCGGGAACGGCATCAACCGGAACGATCCTCGCTAGAATCGTCTCTATCCGTATCCACGCCGAGTTCCTCGGGATGACTTCGCTACGCCACGAGCTTCGTCTTCGTACGGGTTACTAGCCTCGTGTTGAAGACGACGTGATCGAGAGATGATCACGATCCGAATCCAAATTCGGATCCTAATACGAGTTCTCAAAACTCGCTTCTCCGGAGAGGTATTCGCCAACCGCTTGACGAATCCTTCATCCTCCACCTATGAGGATTACCGAGATCGAATCCTCGAAAGGTTACCGCTGTCGAGCTCAAACGCCGCCCAAACGATGCCCGAAGGAGAAACAAGCTGTCCAAAAACTGGACAGCTTTGGTGGAGGAGTAGCGCCGCCAAATAAGGAAGAGGAGCTCACCTTGTCACCGAGCCAAAGGAGATCACCGAGGGTCGCCGAGGATCACCGCGAGCTTGAAGGGCGCAAGGAGTGGTTGTCCGGCGGCAAGGAGCTGGCGCAATAGGTTGGCGCCGACTAGACTAAGGAGAGGGAGGTTGGGCAAGAACTTGGATTAGGCTTAAAAAACCCCTTAAGCCGTTTTTATAGAGAACTAATTCTCTTAATGGTTATTGGATCATAACCATTAGGCCCGTTAACCCGCTCCATTAAGATAAGTTAAAATAAACCAACCCATGATGGTTTATTTTAAGTTAAAACGAACCGAACCAACTTTTGGTTCATTCGTTTAAAATAAACCAAACCCTTTGGTTTATTCTCCTCCATTGGATTAGAACCAAACCAATTTGGTTCATCCATCATGTCTTCATAAGACATGACCCATCCATGCTTCCATTGCAACTGAAACAATTTCATGCTCGCTCCATGTTTGGTCCAACCAAACCTAGTTTCTCTCGGTCTGAGAATCTCATTCTCAAGCTCATTTTAAATCCTTCGGATTACGCTCGTTGTGCGTGTGACCAAATAGGTTCTCGGTTTATGTTGGCCGTCTATAATTAACCATTAATTATAGAACGATCATGAGTGGCACCTAGTAGTATATCATGATCCCCAATTAACCGAAAAGATCAACGGTTGATCCAGAACTATTTCTGAAACCCTTCAGCAGCTCGAATGAATCGTGCCCCATTCCCTTCACTCATCTTATACCCACTTGGTTCAGGACATGGTCTATAGTGTCAGTCCCCACTAGGTTGACTACGTCACACCTAGCCCAAGTATCATTTTCTCGTCCTACGGATTCTAGTTACTGCACATGTATCGAAGAGTACCTTACTCTAAACATGTAATGCTTTGGCCAAAGACTTTAGTAACAATCCGATGAGAGGCCATGGGTATACATCTCCTCGCAAGGAGTGGTGAATCCTTTATAGGCTATTCAAACACCTTCGATCACTTCGACTTATACTCAATCATCCCGGGTCCACATCTCCTCAGAGATGCTTGCTTAAGATGTCAAAGCATAAGTCTTCATGATCAAGATGACTTGAATACCGCAAGTCAAACGAACATCGCACTTAAGCTACAGTAAGAACTTCATTGACATATCTATATATGCAGAGAACCATATGAAGTCTTACGGCTGTTCACTCCAATGAACTAGTACCATAACTAGCATCCACGATTAACTCCGGACATCACAATGTCTCCAGCTAGTGAGAATCAACTGCTTGGATACACCAAAGAGTATACCTCATGCTAGTCTCGACAGAATCAATGGTGTCCAAATCCATTAATTCATCGACTAGGGATAATTCCGATATATCACAATTACACATGTAGAGATACTCACTAGTTGTAATCCAATCACAAATTCTCTCATGCTGTTAATCGTATCGTGGACATTCAGTAAATGAGTTTAAGATCTAATCAAATACATGAAAACATGTATACTCAAATAGTGAATCTTCATTTATCATATAAATGGTTCAAACATAAGGAGATTACCTTAGGACATCACTCATATATTACTAACAGAGGGGGGTCAATGCGGTCCTTCGTTTGAGGGGGGGGGGGATTGTTGGGAGTATTGAGAATACAATCAAAGTCTCACATTGGTAAGACATAGAAAAGATCATGTGCTTATAAGATGAAAGATATCTCCATTGGTATGAGGCCTTTTGGGTAGAGCCCAAAAACAAAACCATGAGGGTTTAGGCCCAAAGTGGGCAATATCATATCATTGTGGAGATATGTGGATCTTATAGGCACTAACAAACTCTACATTAAGGACACCATCCACCCCTGGATGATTGTTCCTAATGACCCGAGTCAAATCAACATCCATACTCAGCTACATATACATGGTTAAGCATCTAAAGATCTACATACCATAACATAGATAATTTTTAGCAACGATGATCAAAATATGACAACAACAGTATAACTCAAAGTGCAAAGACTAAGTATCAAGCACAGATTAACATGAGTGGAATCAAGGTACAATATTAACAAAACTCATGCACTAAGATTAATCAACTAATATATGTACTAAAGATCTAACAGATTAACTCGTAGTGTACAAAAATAGAGAGATAGAGCTAGCTCCCAACAGTCATCTTCTCTGACTTCTTTCTCTTTCTCCGACCACGTGACTCCCCTTTGATAGGATGGTCCCTTGTTGAAGTCAAGTCGATCAACCTTTGAATCCTTCCTCTTTCTCCATCTTCCTCGACTTTTATCCCCTTCTCCTTCACGACTATGAGGTAACAACTACTCCCATCACCATCCACATGGAGAGCTCCGCTTGGAGAATCATTCTAAGAGGATAAGAAGTGGAGGTTCCTCCGAATAACATGTGGGGTCCTAGTTTGTTATATAACAAACTCTCATAAATAAACACCTCAGTAAACATTTTGCGCCTCGTCTTCACCCTCTCTTCCTTTGTTAGGTAAAACATTGACTAAGTCCTTTGCTCGGCGGGATCCCGCTAGTTCATTACAACCAGGGAATACATTACTTACTAATACCAAGTCTTACTCTAATTCGAGACACTGACTCATACTTTGTAACCACCCAAGTCAACCCTCGACTCACTAGCCGAGTAAACTTTCAGACCTATACCCCGGGCCACTCATCTGATCTCCTTTTAGCCCTAGAACTTATCTTCTCATTCCTACATCTTCACCCTGCTAGCCTGGCCAACCCTCTAAGGTGGGGTTCCACCACCAATCAACTGTTTCATGCATGACCTTTTTCATCTTAATCCCTAAATTAAGTAGCAACAATATCACTAGTTAATAATGTATGAACCCTTAGTTTAGGGAAACACCAAATTACATCTCACAAAGACCATAAGGAGACATGTGTGTGTATTGATACACCTTAGACACATGTGAAATATTAGAAAAATGAGTTAGGTTTATGTGCTTATATAGTATACTTATATGAACTCAAGCTCATAATATAACATGAAGAAATCATGAGGAAAACTGATATACAAGTCATGTACATCTAGCCCATAGACAATGATTGAAATTAAGGTTTTGAAAAGCATTTTAAAAATATTTTTAAAAAATCTTGGTGAAGTCTATCTTTTGATAGGAACCACCATTGACAATATTGACAAGAAATTAGCCAAAAATATTGAAGTTTTCAATGGTTTTATACTTTGTATCAATCTTTAAAATTAATGGGTATTTTAATATAAAACTATTTTTCACCCATTATATTAGCATAAGTAATATGTCTATGAAATTCCATGATTTTTTGAAAAAAAATAGAATTACTTATGTATTTTCAAATCTCATTTCTGAAAGTCTAATTTCTAGAAAATCGGACTCTAGTCGACTACTAAAAGCATCCAGTCGACCGTTGGTAGTGTTAGTCAACTAGTTGCTGACACAGTCGACTGCTAATGCTGATTTTACTGAACAAGGGTTAAACTTCATCTTCAACCTTGGTGCTCTTCTCTCTCAAGCTCTACCTCTCCCAACCTCTCCTTGGCCGAAATTCCTAAAGGAGTGCTAGCACACTCTAAGGCATTTTTCTCCACCTATTGCTTGTGTGGATACCATAGAGGAGTGTGCACTTGACACTCTCGAGTTCTGGCGAACTTTTGGACGAGCGGGATAAGCGAAGGGCATCGCATCGAGGGTAATGTTCTAACCTCTTAAATCTAAGGTAGATCTAGGGTTTTTGTAAGCACATACATGTTTTTATATTTTAAACTTAGCACGGATCCGTGGCCGAGGCTTCCGAGGTTTCCGCAAAGCAAAAAGCCAGTTTTTGCGGCTCGGAAAAACCCAACAGAAGTCTAGGCACATTTCAGGGTCCTTCAAGCTCATCCAAGCAACTAACAAGTAAAGCATTTCAATGCCCTAGTTTGTAAAGTGCTCTTTACATTTGAGTTGTATTTCTTTGTATTTTCTTGTATATATCTTGTATTACTTTTGTAATATGTTATAAGAGGTTTTCTCTACCTCTGGAGTATTTTTCGAGAAGGAGAGGTTGATTAGTGGTGTTTGGCATCGCTAGAGCTCATTTGAGCTCAACTCGTGGAGTAGGAACCCTAAGGTTCCAAACCATGTTATATCTTGTGCTTATTGTTGTGATTGTGAGTGTTTGTTGTGTTTTATTATTGTTATTATTATTTCTGCTGCATTAACAAGTAATGTAGAGACAAATGCAAATGAATTACATCATTGATGATATTCACCCCCTCTAGCTCTGATCCCCATGTAAGAGTGAAGGCTCAGTGAAATGATTTGGGACCAAGGAGAAGAATGAATGATCTCATTGGTAGATGAGGCATTGAAAACCTTGGTAAACTTTTTGATGTATGCCAAAGGGGGGAGAAATGAGGGTTTACCTTAGGAAAATCTTCATTATGCTTTTCCATAAGAAGAGTCGAGTTAGGCTTATGGTGTAGGGAGTCGCTGCGGAGGCTCATTGGCTCCCATGTCCCCGGATTAAAATTTTCACTAATGAAAGGATTAATCCGGATGGGATGAGCTTCCTTAGAAACACCATTTCGTCATCGTGCTAACAACTTGAGTGGTCGCTTGAACAAACTAGTTGTTCAAGCAACACAACTCTTCTAGTTGGTTAGCCGCGGAAGAGACGACTTTACTGATCGCTGGTTTTGTGTTTGTCTTCGGGGTCCATGATTATACAATATATTTACTAATTCACACATGCATAATCAAAACATAAAAGAACAAGCTCAGATCTGTAAATAAAGTTAAAATAACTTTATACCTCACGATCTTCTACCGTATGTCCTATCCTTCGTGGAAATGCGTGGACGAAGATCCTCCACGAGTAGAAGCCTTCTAGATCGCTTTCTTCTCTACCTTGTCCGCTGCGAACAAAGAGATGAAACAACAAATACCTTCCTATCTAGAACCGGCCACTAAATTAGGGAATTTGGTGCAACCGCCGGCCAAGGAACAATTGGATGATGCGCCGGCCAACTTCAAGAAGTGTTGTCGCCGGCCACTCTAGGATGAAGGGAGGAAGATGAATGCCGGCTACCTATGGAAGGAGAACCGCCGGCCAAGGAAGAGGGGAGAGGCCTCTAGGATGGGCGCTGGCCAAGTGTTGATGGAGGAGGATGGGCGCCGGCAACAACTAGAAGAAAGGAAGTTGCCGCCCAAGCCTTTGCTCCAAAACCTAGCCGCCCACTTTTGCTCCAAACCCTAATTCCAATTCGAAATCTCTTGTTGCCGCCCAACCCTAAGCTTTCCTTTTATAGAGTTAGGCTTAGGACTCCTTTAATCTCCACCGTCGGATCTAGGGATTTAACCTCCACCGTCGGATCTAGGGTTTTATCCCAACCGTCGGATCTAGGGTTTCATCTCAACCGTCGGATCTAGGATTTCATCCCAACCGTCGGATCTAGGATTTGATCCCAACCGTTGGATCTAGGGTTTTATCCCAACCGTCGGATCTAGGAATTTAATTGTTAGTTATAGCCCTAGAACCAATCATGTGATGGTTGAATAGGGAACATTTTTGTATCATATTTTATAAAGGCAAAGGATTGGTTATTATATATTTACGTCTTGTTTGTGCTAGCTAAATTAAATATATAATAATGCCCTAGAAAAGTAGGTTCTTATCTATAGCACATCAATTGGCAGAATTGATTATGAGAGGCTGTAGAGAATACTTTCCTAAATGTTTCTAGTCAAGTATTAATATGCAAGGGCAATATTAATACATAAATACTAGCATGTAGGTCAATTGATGACTTGATCTCACAAGTCATGGATATATGATATCAAGTTGACACATGGGTATATATTAGAGAATATATACTGAACTGACCCGCCATGAGAAAGTTTCATGGATCGTTATATGAGTGTCATAAACTTTCTCATGTGACTATTGGTATGAATAGTCCTCAAACCTGAAGTCACTACGGTTCCCTACATAAGGAATTATGTAGTTTGGTATCGTCAAACGTCACCCATAACAGGGTGGACCATAAAGGCGATTACTGGGTATATAACAAATTATGCGGAGGGATGTGAGTGATGTAGATGGGATCTATCCCTCTCATATGACGGGAGTGATATCTGTGGGCCCCTTGATTGAGTAGAACTACTAAAACGCATGGCCATGCTCGAATGAGTCAATATGAGATATTGAGCTCATTTGTTTGAGTTAGTTTACTTAGGGATCAAGAAACACATAGATTGATCGAGGATGACACGGTCTATGCCTCATTGGTCAATCTGATATCAAGGATAGAAGGACACGGTCATACATTATATTAGTCACGGAAAGGTTAGTCGGATCTTGACTTATCTCGTAACTTGGGTAGCAATGATGTATTGCTAGATGTCGCTCATTGCTTGTGTATCTAAAAGAGTTTAGATCCACTGCCAACGTTATGAGAGCCTATAGGGTCACACACAAAGAGCATGATGATTAGAAGAATTAGTGCATTCTAGTTTGACTAGAATAATTTGGGAATAAGCTTAAGTACAAAATGGTTTTTGGACTTTAAGCTTAATGAGAATTTTAGCTTATTGATTTAATGAGATTAATTCAATATGATAACATAAGCTTATTGAATTAATAAGATTAATTCAACATCCATGAATGCCACATAAGCATGCCACCTAAGCATGCCACATAAGCATGCCACCTAAGCTTGATGAGTTGGAAGGAGACAAAGGGTTTTGACCCTTGGATTTCCTCCACATGTGGCCGGCCAAAACAAGGAGGATCACTCCTTGTTTAATTATATTTCATAATAAAATATCCGATGTCTTTTAAAAGTTAAAAAGGACATGGTGCATGGGTAGGGCCTAGTCCCAAAAAGGGTGTGAATGTGTGTTGTAATTCTTAATACGGCCTGCGAGTCGTGCCTTTCTCCTAAAATTCTTGTTGTAAAATTAGTTTTAGACTCGAATGTAACTCAAGTATTTCTCCTTTGTAATATACAAAATAAAGATGGAGGGTCCATTGGAAGATGATGTTACAAGGAGGAAGTCAACAACACAAGACAACCAAAAGGAAGCACTTGGGAGAAGATGCTATCCCTAGGTTGACCAATCAATCTTCTCATTGGCTTGAGAAGATTGTAGAATAAGGGCCATAACCATGACACGCTTAGTTTAATATATATGTGATGCATGTTAATTTAGCTTATATGTGATGTATGCTAATATGTATGTGATGCATGTTTAACGTTTATTTCTTAATAAGTCAAAAACGATATGCCTACCAAAGTTTGGTACTCACTACTTCCTCGATCATTTGTTATTGGGTTTGCACAAAGCAAAGCAATGCATTTTATCTTGAAGAGTGCGAGTGGACAATCGTGATGTCCCGCTTATCAAACTTGGTTAAGACTTAATTAAGAAAGTAGAGGCATATATTAGCTTTGAACATAAGTTTTAAAAATTAGTTTTGTGTGATTTTCAACATCACTTTGTCTTAGAAGTGGTCGCTGTCTGATATCAAAGAAGGCCTCAGGCCTCACCATACTGAAGCTTTAGAATAAGCACTAAACTAATCTAAACTTAACCAAAGCTATTAAAGAGTTACATCAAATGTAATTGGCAAAAGATTGCCTACCTAATCATACTACGTCTTGGGCGATTAGCCAAAGCTAACTCAAGACGAAGTATGATGTGGATCTTTATCCCATATAAATTTATAGCTAAATAGAAGCTAATGATGTAAGCAAAATGTGTTTGCCTACATCAATGATTAGCTCATATCAAAGCTATGAGAATTTAGTGGGAGTCTCATTTAATTAAAGGCCTAATTAAATGACTTAGGTATGATACTTAATTTTGCATTTTGATGTTGTAGATCACCATGTCATCTAACACACACATCCCCTCAACTTCATGATCTGTCCTTGAGAAAGACAAGCTCAATGGAGCTAACTTTCTAGACTGGTATAGGAACTTGAGGATTATCCTCAAGCAAGAACGTAAACTGTATGTCCTAGAGCAGCCTATCCCTGAAACACCTGCCCCTGCGGCCACTCATGCTGAAAAGGATGCTTATAAGAAGCATCAAGATGACGCATTAGATGTGTCATGTCTTATGCTTTCCACCATGAACTCTGAGCTTCAGAAGCAACATGAGAACATGGATGCCTATGGTATGGTTGAGCATTTAAAACAACTATATCAAGGACGAGCATTTTGAAGTGTCTAAGGCTCTTTTTGCATGCAAGATGCAAGAAGGAACACTGTAGGAACTCACGACTTAAAATGATTGGGTACGCTGAGAACCTTGAAAGACTAGGTTTTCCATTGAGCCAAGAATTGGCAATCATGTTATCCTGCAATCGTTGCAAGCATATAATCAATTCGCCATGAATTATAACATGAATGAAATTGATAAACCTTTGCTCGAGATTCTCAAAGATGTTAAGGCTGAACCAATCTCAAGAAGAAAGTTAGTAATGTACTAATGGTCAAGAAGGGCAAAGGTAGCGCAAAGGCAAGGGTAAGACCCAAGCCAAAGGCAAGGCCAATTCATCCACTTCAAAGGGTAAAGGTAAAGTACCTAAGGAAGGGACGTTCATTGCGTGAGATCGACACTCGAAGCTTTAACCGCAAAGTCTACCTTGAGGAAGTAAAGAATAAAAGAAGTGGGACTTCGCCTGTATACACGTTATAGAAGTTAATCTATCTATTTCTTCTACATGGGTATTAGATACCGGATGTGCATCTCACATTTGTACTAATGTGCAGGGACTGAGAAATAGTAGACTAATGGCAAAAGGCGAAGTGGACCTACGAGTAGGCAATGGCGCAAAAGTTGCTGCTGTAGCTGTAGGAACATATTCTTTGTCTTTGCCCACTGGGCTTATCTTAGAACTAGAGGAGTGCTTTTATGTACCTGCATTAACAAAGAACATAATCAGATCTTGTTTAGACAAGAAAAACTACTCTTTATAATAAAGGACAAATGTTGTTCCATTTATTTGAATGAAATGTTCTATTGTAATGCACCACTTATGAATGGTCTCTATGTTCTAGATTTAGAAAACCCAATTTATAACGTAAATACCAAACGGTTCAAATCGAATAATTTGAACCAAACATATCTCTGGCACTGTCGCCTAGGTCACATAAATGAAAAACGCATATCCCAACTCCATAAAGATGGATTATTGGACTCATTTGATTTTGAATCATATGAGGTATGCGAATCTTGTCTTTTAGGAAAGATGACTAAAACTCCATTTAGTGGACATGGCGAGAGAGCGACGGACTTGTTAGGACTCATACATACTGATGTATGTGGCCCTTTCAATGTCGGGGGAGGAGGCTATAAGTACTTTATTACTTTCACTGATGATATGAGTAGATTTGGCTACTTATATTTGATGAGACATAAGTCAGAATCCTTTGAAAAAGTTCAAAGAATTCAAGAATGAAGTACAAAACCAACTTGGTAAGCGTATTAAGCTACTTCGATCAGATCGAGGTGGTGAATACCTTAGTCAAGAATTTCGTGATCACCTGGCTGAGTGTGGGATAATATCCCAACTCACTCCACCTAGAACACCACAATGGAATGGTGTATCTGAAAGGAGAAATCGTACTCTATTAGATATGGTACGATCAATGATGAGCCAGATTGATCTACCTACTTCCTTTTGGGGTTTAGCTCTAGAGACAGCCGCTTTCACACTTAATCGCGTCCCATCAAAAGCCGTAGAAAAGACACCATACACGTTATGGACTGGGAAGAGTCCCAAAATGTCTTTTATAAAGATTTGGGGTTGTGAAGCTTATGTTAGACGTCAAGTCTCAGATAAACTAGGACCCAAATCAGATGAGTGTTATTTTGTAGGATATCCCAAGGAAACTAAGGGATATTACTTTTACAATCCCACACATGGCAAGGTGTTTGTTGCCAGAAATGCTATCTTTCTAGAAAGAGAATTTATTTCTAGAAAAACTAGTGGGAGTAAAATTCATCTTGAAGAAATTCAAGATGAAGATAACACTAAGGCTTCGATGGAAAATGAACAGCACCACAAAGTGTTGTGGATGAGAAATTGCCCAAAGAGTTGTGGAGCAAACACTGCTCAAGTAGACCAACCTCTTCGTAGATCTGATAGGATCCATCACAACCCGAGAGATATTCTTTTCTCTTGGTCTTAGCGGTGAAGTATTGTATCGATCTTGGCGAGCCTACATCCTATCAGAAGCTATGATGAGCCCAGTTAGAAATGGCTAGAGGCCATGAGATCGAAATGGAATCCATGTACACTAACCAAGTATGGACTTTGGTTGATCCACCTGAAGGGGTAAAACCTATTGGGTGTAAGTGGGTCTTTAAAGTAAAGACTGACATGGATGGTAATAAGCATACCTATAAAGGTAGATTGGTGGCTAAAGGATTCAAAAAAATTCATGGTATTGACTATGATGAAACCTTTTCACGATTGCGATGCTTAAATCCATTCGGATCATACTTGCTATTGCGACCTACCACGATTATGAGATCTGGCGGATGGATGTCAAAACCGCTTTTACGAATGGAAGCTACTCGAGGATGTGTACATGACACGGCTGAGGGTTTTGAAGATCAAAGCATCTGGAAAGGTATCAAGCGCAAAGGTCCATTTATGGACTAAAGCAAGCCTCTCATTTGGAATCTTGATTCGATGATGCAATCAAGGAGTTTGGTTTCATCAAAAATGAAGATGAACCTTGTGTCTACAAGAGAAATAGTGGGAGCACAGTTGTATTTCTTGTCTTGTATGTAGATGACATACTTCTCATCGGAAATGATATTCCCTCACTCCAGTCTGTGAAGATGTGGTTAGGAATTGTTTCTCGATGAAAGACTTAGGTGCCTATATTTTAGGCATCAAGATCTATAGAGATAGATCTAAAGATTACTTGGCCTAAGTCGAGTACATACATTGATAAAGTGCTAGATCGTTTTGCTATGCAAAATTCCAAGAAAGGATTTACGCCTTTATCACATGGTGTGAGTCTTTCAAGACTCAATGTCCCTCTTCTAAGGAGGAGAGATCGCATAGATAAGATCCCTTATGCATCGCTATAGGGTCTATCATCATATGCGTATGCTTTGTACTCGATCTGACGTCTCGTATGCTTTGAGCATGATGAGTAGATACCCGGATCGGTGAAAGTCAGCTGGATAGCGATCAAAATATTCTTAAATACTTACGAAGAACGAAAGAATATTTCACGATATTTGGAGGCAATGAGGATCTAAGCGTAAAGGGTTCTGATGATGCAAGCTTCCAAGCAGACAAGGATGACTATAGATCACTAATCGAGTCGTGTTTTGCTGAATGGTGGAGAGTGGAAAAGTTCAGCGAGGACACGATTCTTGATTCTACAATAAGCCGAGTATATTGTCTTTGCGTCGATGCGAAAGGAGGTGTTTGGCTCCATGAGTTCATCGATGAACTTGGGTAGTTCTAGCATTGCGGATCCAATAGACCTCTATTGTGACAACAATGGGGCTATTGCGAGCTAAGGAACCTCGATCACATCAGGACCAAACACATCTTGCGGCGCTTCCATCTCATTCGAGAGATCATCGATAGAGGAGATGTGAGGATATGCAGTACCAGCGAAGCTAACATCGCAGATCCAGACGAAGGCTTTGGCACAGAGGAAGCATGATGGTCACACTAGGTCACTAGGTATCAGATATTATATTGATTGGTACTAGTGCTAGTGGGAGATTGTTAGTTATAGCCCTAGAACCAATCATGTGATGGTTGAATAGGGAACATTTTTGTATCATATTCTATAAAGGCAAGGATTGGTTATTATATATTTACGTCTTGCTTGTGCCATTAAATTAAATATATAATAATGCCCTAGAAAAGTAGGTTCTTATCTACACATCAATTGCGAGAATTGATTATGAGAGGTCAGAGAGAACACTTTCCTAAATGTTCTTAGTCAAGTATTAATATGCAAGGGCAATATTAATACATAAAGACTAGCATGTAGGTCAATTGATGACTTGATCTCACAAGTCATGGATATATGATATCAAGTTGATACATTGTTATATATTATAGAATATATACTGAACTGACCCGCCATGAGAAAGTTTCATGGATCGTTATATGAGTGTCATAAACTTTCTCATGTGACTATTGGTATGAATAGTCCTCAAACCTGAAGTCACTACGGTTCCCTACATAAGGAATTATGTACTTTGGTATTGTCAAACGTCACCCGTAACAGGGTGGACCATAAAGGCGATTACTGGGTATATAACAAATTATGCGGAGGGATGTGAGTGATGTAGATGGGATCTATCCCTCCCATATGACGGGAGTGATATCTGTGGGCCCCTTGATTGAGTAGAACTACTAAAACGCATGGCCATG
The DNA here is from genome assembly GCA_025175895.1 of Wurfbainia villosa. Taxonomy (NCBI): domain Eukaryota; kingdom Viridiplantae; phylum Streptophyta; class Magnoliopsida; order Zingiberales; family Zingiberaceae; genus Wurfbainia; species Wurfbainia villosa. Next base: position 37,440,377 of record CM045988.1, read on the forward strand.
CTCGAATGAGTCAATATGAGATATTGAGCTCATTTGTTTGAGTTAGTTTACTCAGGGATCAAGAAACACATAGATTGATCGAGGATGACACGGTCTATGCCTCATTGGTCAATCTGATATCAAGGATAGAAGGACACGGTTATACATTATAGTAGTCACGGAAAGGTTAGTCGGATCTTGACTTATCTCGTAACTTGGGTAGCAATGATGTATTGCTAGATGTCGCTCATTGCTTGTGTATCTAAAAGAGTTTAGATCCACTGCCAACGTTATGAGAGCCTATAGGGTCACACACAAAGAGCATGATAATTAGAAGAATTAGTGCATTCTAGTTTGACTAGAATAATTTGGGAATAAGCTTAAGTACAAAATGATTTTTGGACTTTAAGCTTAATGAGAATTTTAACTTATTGATTTAATGAGATTAATTCAATATGATAACATAAGCTTATTGAATTAATAAGATTAATTCAACATCCATGAATGCCACATAAGCATGCCATCTAAGCATGCCACATAAGCATGCCACCTAAGCATGCCACATAAGCATGCCACCTAAGCTTGATGAGTGGGAAGGAGACAAAGGGTTTTGACCCTTGGATTTCCTCCACATGTGGCCGGCCAAAACAAGGAGGATAACTCCTTGTTTAATTATCTTTCAATGCCATTGATTGCATTGAATGTGATAGGAGATGAAAGGTTTTTCAAATCCTATAAAACACCCCATGGGGTGGCCGGCCAAAGGAGTTGAGTTGGAGCTTAAGGCTTGGTGAGAGCTTGGTGGGAGAGGCTTTTGTTGTGTGGTTTTGTGAGTGTAAGCTAGCAAGAAGAGTAGTCTTCTTCTTCCTTTCTCTTCTTCCGTACCTTCCTCTCCTTTAGGGACTTCTCTAGCAAGAAGTAAAGGAGAGATCTTCTAGTTTTCTTTTGTGAGACAAGAGCTTGCTCGTGTGGATACATATAGAGGCACGGACATTTGAACGTGCTAAAAGATCCAACACATCCAAGGAAAAGCGGGATTACAAAGGGCACGCAACAAAGGTAATATTCTCCTATAAGATAGGTTTTGAGAAATTTATTTTTGTACAAGTTTTTCTTTCACAAGGATCACTTGGAAGGGATCCTAATTTTTTCGTTGCGCATATGCTATTTTGCATAAAGAGATCCCAACATTAATCTCAACCGTCGATTCTAGGGTTTCATCCTAACCATCGGATCTTAGGGATTTAATCCCAACCGTTGGTTCTAGGGTTTCATCCTAACCATCGGATCTAGGGATTTAATCCCAACCGTTGGTTCTAGGTTTTGTTTTACATTCTTGGATCTAGACTTCACAAGGATTATATTAGGCTACGATAGGGACCATAAGGAGGAGTTGGGTCTTGGCCACCCGATGGATCGGAACCACACTAACTTGATCCATCAATGATGTTCCATTCCACTAGAGGATCATCATTGAACTACCTCACCAACCCCCATAAATCAATATGGGCTCCATATATTATTTGTACATTAATCTCCCCGTGTTTAAGATATCGAATGTCCGTCAATTAATTGATTTACTAACCATCAATTAATTAACATCTAATTCCTCGAGTAGTACCACTCAACCTTATCATCATGTTGACTAAGTCAACCAGCTGGGTTTACATGATGAACCTTATGAGCTCCTCAAGGGGACATCATCAACCTAATATATAGGACACGGTTTCCTCCTATAATCAACGGCACACCATGTAAATAATATTATTTCCCAACTTACCGGGCATATTGATTTAATCCATCTAAATCTCACCCTCTGGTAAATCAAAGAAATAAATACTAAGTACATGTGCCCGTTATTATATCGGGATTAAGAGCATGCACAACATAATATCCGAGGTCCGATTCAATTATGTAGTCAGTACTAAATTGAATCACCTCTATGCTCATGTCGGCCCTCGCCAATACACCTAAGTGTACTAGTGTAACTCTATGTTCAAGACAAAACAATACCAAGCTACACTACAACCATGCCAATGGTTTGTCCAAAACCATCTTGGTTGTGAGCCTCTACTTATATTCTACAAGGAACTGATAACATGATCTTCTGTGCCACACCAAGCACCATGTTATCTACAATGTAAAATATTAGACAATATGCACACATATAATAAATATATAAAGTGCAAACAATGATCATGTGATTCTTATTTCAAAATAAAATGTTCATACAAAAAGAGCTAGGCTTTCAGTATACATTCCGACATATGGGATACCTGAACTCAAAGGTATTGTCACCTAACTTAAAAGTATTGGCAAACATAAAAAGGGAGAGATTATTGGTGCAATCGGTCTAGGTCACAATTGACTAGACTCGAGTGGGACTCGAGTAGGATTTTGATATTTTAAAATGGTTTATAAATTGTTTGACAATATGGGTTCGACCATATGTTGACCATATTACTAGTGGACGATTGGGATATCTAAGGTCATATGGGGGAGATTGTCATGAGGGGATTGTTGGAGCAATCGACCTCAAGTCAAGGTTGACCAAACTCGAGTGAGACTCGAGTGGAAGTCCAAGATTGGAGTCTTGACAATGGAGAAGTCCAAGAATGGATACTTAGCAAGGAAAAAAAAAAATCAAGAGTGGAGTCTTGACAATGGAGAAGTCTAAGTATGGATACTTGGCAAAGGAAAAGTCCAAGGGTATAGTCTTAGCCATGTAAGTCCAAGTTTATAGTCTTGGCAGTGAATGTCCAAATATGAATATTTGGCAAAGGAAAAGTCTAAAGGTGTAGTTTTGGCGACGAAAGTCCAAGTTTGAAGACTTCGCAAAGGAGACCCATTGGCATGACAAAGCCAACGTAAGCATTTGAAGGGTAGGGTCAAGGGTGAGGAGTCGTGGACTTGAACCAAGGGCTTGAGGCTGATGGAAGTAGCTTGAAGGCTTAGGTCAAAGCTAAGGGTACCTGATGACATGACAAAGCCAATGAAAGCACCTAAATGCTAGCGCAAAGGGTGAAAGAGTCATGGAAGACTCAGATGGACCTTGAGGGCATAAGTCTAATGAAGGTGACTTGAATGTTTAGGTCTAGGCCTAGGGTGAGTATCAAATATGAGGGGATCATACTTGGGTTAAACTTCATTTTTAAGGTTTACCAGTCGATTGGTGGTATTGATCAATCGACTGGTCGAGTGCACGACACTCGAGAGGCATAGTTGACTTGAGCCCCAATCGACTGGTCGAGTGCACGACACTCGGGAGGCATAGTTGACTTGAGCCCCAATCGACATGATCGAGTAGTCTGTAGGTGATCATAGGATGGCTAGAGGGGGTGAATAGCCTATCTTGACTTCTATAATTACGTTAGCAAAAGAAATAAAACAAATACAAGTATAATTGAAATCAAGAAACAAAAATAACAATGCTAACATAGTTGTTTAACGTGGTTCGGAGATTATGCTCCTACTCCACAGCGATCCGTAAGGTGGATCAACCCTAGTAAATCTTCACTGAGAATCTCTTTTTGATGCAATCACCAAGGTGGAGAAGCCTTATTTACAATCCACTATTCTTCTTACAAATGATGGAAATTAAGAATAGAAAAGAAGAGGTTGAGAGCACAAAAAGACTTGGAGAAGGCTTGGTGAGCTTGAGAGCAGAGTTAGGAATGAGAGCACAAGCCCTCTCAAGCTCCCCAAGGCCTCCTTTTATAGAGAAGAGGCTGATTTTCTCGTTGAGCCAGCAGCAGTCGACTGATTGATCCATCATTCGACTACTACTGTAGTTGACCTCATCCAACGGCTTCTAACAAACCCTGATCTACGATCATCACTGCCCAACAGGACTTTGATCAGTCGACTGATCACACTAGCAATCGACTGATCGAGCTATCAGTCGATTGCTCCAAGCAATCAATCGACTCAAAATGTTTCTGTGCCCATGTCCACTTATAACAGTCGACTGTCAGGGTATGGCAGTCGACTGATGGCGGACCAGTCGACTGCCAAACCTTAGCAGTCGATTGATGGACACCATAACTTAGCCAACTCCAGTTGACTGACTGATCAGTCGACTGGGACAAGACCCCAATTGACTGATACACTTCAAGTATGATCAAGTCATACTTGAAATCAACTCCCTAGACCTATACTCAACCTTCTAGCTCTTCCTTCAGCCTTGCGCCTCCAGGATCCCTCCGAGTTTGTGACTCCTTCATCCTTGTGCTTGCTTTCAAGAGCTTCCTTCGGTTTCATCATGTCTCGGGTTTCCCTTTTGCCAAAGTCCACTTGGACTTTATGCCGCAAAGACTACATGATTGGACTTACGCTGCCAAGACCTTGCCTTTGGACTTCCTTTGTCAAGGTCTGCTTAGACTTTAAGCCGCCAAGATTACATGTTTGGACTTATGCAGCCAAGACCTTCCCTTAGACTTCTCTTGCCAAGATCACACTTGGACTTTTCTTTACCAAGTCTTAACACTTGGATTTTCCTGTCACTTAACACATTCACGGTTAGAACACAAATATTGCCTAACTATAAATGATTATCTAAACATCAAAATACATAATGCTTGGGGCATTATTGTACCAACAATCTTCCCCTTTTTTATGTTTGACAATCATTTAAGTTAGGTCTTGAAATATGCACAAAATAAAAACATCATATGTATCAATATGAATGCTAACTTAAAGTCCCCTTCTCCCCCTTTGACACACATCAAAAAGAGAAGGACAAAAAGTGTAAGATGAATAAGATTGATTATGCTTGTAAGTAAGGTATAAAATATTCTTAAAGCTCCCCCTTAATCCAAGACATACTTCATGGTGTGTAAAGAACATATGGAGAAAAGTATGAAAACATAGATAAAAAATATATCCTAACTTTGCACCAAAAATTAACATCATGCATATAGATTTTGGGATGAAAAGGATGTCATAATAAAACTTCCCCTAAATCAATACATCAATCAATCCTATTCCCTCTTATGTGTTGTGTTTATCATACCATAGAGTTAGGACACTTAGCATTGGATTCTAGGAAAGTAAACAAAGCTGATTTGCAAAAAAATCATTCTGTCCTGATCAACATGAAGCGATCGATTGCCAACCCCAAACGCTCAAGTTCGATTTTCAAATTAACTTCGAATGTATTAAAAATTCAAAAAGTGTCAAAAAATCACAAAATTTTGTGGACACATTTTGAAAGTCATTTTCTATCAAGAAAAAATAATTTGAAAAATATATATTTTTCATATTTCAAAAATGATATAAATTTGAAAGCTAACAAAAATTTTATACCACTTTTGCTTACCAATTGAAAACTATTTTTCAAAATATGATAAACATAGTTTAAAATCTATTTTGTTTGACATTTTCAATCATGTTCTTAGAGTTATATGCACATCAATTGTACACAAGCCTTCCCAATGATTGGTCCAATTAAGGATCAATGTCTTTAGATGACACTTTGATTCATAGTAATGCATCATAACAAGCATGATGAACCAAGTGCATCTTCCTAACATCTCACATAATATCTAAGTAGCTCAATACAAAAATCATAGATTCTTAGGTGTTTGTGAGATGCTTAGAGATATAGCCCTAGATTTTCTATAGGATCATACAAACCTAAACCTCTACTCTACTAAGCACATTCCAAGTTCACTCCCAAGTGATGAAAAATCTGCTTCGGGAAGAGCCTTGGTGAAAATATCGGCAAGGTTGGACTTAGATTCTATGTAGTTGAGTTCAATGTCCCCCTTTGCCACATGTTCTCTAATGAAGTGATTCTTCACTTCAATGTGCTTGGTCCTAGAGTGATGTACCAAATTTTTGGTCAAATTAATGGTACTCACATTATCACAATAAATTTTAATGTTGGAGTATTGTCACACCCCGAGAGTATGCCGAGCCGAAAAGCAAACGGACGACATCTCCCCTGTACGTGGCAACATATCATGTTAATAAAAGGCTCTTGGGCCCACAATAACCATAACATATACAAATGTAAACATAACAACATAACAAAACACAGCGGAACTAACACAACTACAATACAAACCACACACCATGCATACCGGTATGACTAACACCACATTAAGAAAATGTCGTAACAAAACCAGAAAGAACGATACAACAACAGGAGTGTCCAACACTACAAATCATCATATAAAATCAAATCCATCACGAAACACCTACGATAAACCCAAAAGCTTGGACCCTTAGAGTTGCGATGAGACGATGCCAGCCAGCGATGCTCTAAGCCATCACGAAGACTTCTACCTGTTACCTGGGCGACAGAAAAACCTAGGGTCCATGATGGTGAGTATAACTCAGCGATAACATAAAAGAACATGTATTTATATCAAATATCACATGTAATTCAACAATATAACCTACAGGTACATCAGGTATACACCAGCATAGTATATAAATACATGCATATACTCCCTAAACAAAATGAACAACGTAAAGTGTAGACATACCTGGAAGTCTGCTACGCTACAGATATCCAACCTGAGCATATATCCATAATATACAACATGAAGAGTAATACTAACTCACACTATAATCATGATACAGGTCAAAGGTATCTAATGGTCCGACCAACAAGTATACAGGTATCCGACACAACCATATAACAGATGTGAGTAACATGTATGAAGATGATGTACAACCAAATGGAGCAAGCATAGTACAATAAAATGCAAGATCACAATAAGCATATATATATATATACTAATAACAATCATACATATATATATATATATATATATATATACATACAGGCATATATGTGTATATATGGTAATATGCAAAATGTCATAAGACACGGCAATAAAGCATGCATGGTCATGCATGCGCACCCCTACTCGCTACCACGACCCCAGTGTGGCCTAGGTGGCACAACATAATAACTGTCCCAACTCAATACCAACCACTACTCTAGAGTGGCCGAGTGGGCAGTATGAACGAGTAGAATATGAGCATAAAGAGCTCTCTACACAACGGGGGTCCCTGCTTTTGGCCACTCCGACTTACACTACCTATGAGTGGTCGAGTGCCACATACCCAGGACAACTATATGCAACTCCAACTACCACCGTCTATAGTGGTAGAGTGTGGCACAACAAATGCTCTGCCCTCACACCAGTTACTCCTCCATAAGTAACATGGGAGGCAAGATGACTGACAACCCTCTCAACCACAAGGGAGACTATATCGTCAGTATGCATGCAAACGACATGAATGCACAGTCACACAGACAGACATCCACCACAGACTCTCTATTCTACAGAGAGTCATACTAATCTGATCAATGCACTCTCTATCCTGCAGAGAGTCATACTCAACTGATCATAACACTCTCTATTCTGTAGAGAGTCATACCAATCTATTCGACGCACTCTCTATCTTGTAGAGAGTCGTACACAATAGATCAAAATAAGCTAGGACCACCAGTCCGTAGCGACACACTAATCACAAATCACCTGACCATTTACACAACACATGATCAGTAGTAAACATGCAACATAAGGGTATTGGAATCAATCCTACGTTCAGGACCTTACTTACCCACGGATGCCCTTTTACCCAATTTACAAATTAGGTCATAATCCGCACTCCACTATTTACACATAACTAAGCATTTATAGGTTTACTTACATCACATCTGTAACTCCTAATCATGATGAGGGAAAATGTGATAACAGCAACAGAGCATATATAGCCAAAGACAAAGTATCAAGCACAAGAATAAATAAGAGTGGAGTCAAGGTAATATGATCATATATCTAAATCTGCATGCATCAACAACTACCTGACCAGGGTAGGAAATTACCCACCTGATAAGTAAATCGTAACTATCTTCATGTCCGTGAAATCACCTCGCATCAAAGTCCTGGAATCGTAGAATACCAATATAACCAAATACTAGCATAAACCAAAGGTAGGGATAATAATCTAATCCAATCTTAATCCCTGATTAATTAACCAAATCCCACAGTGGCATAATCCCATTCCATTTATTAATACCAAACAATTCTCCATTCTTAATCAGACTAAATTCACCTTATTACTCATGCTTCAACTCTAGCATCAACAATAAAGGTAACATATCCTACTTCATAACGTACCAAATCAAAGCTTACATTTAAATTGTTTCAATCACCCATAGCTTCTTGATCTACATCAAGGTATCAGATTAAAGTTCAAATAGCCCAATTGAAAGCAACCTCATAACTCGATCTGTTCACCAACAATTGATTATCACTCCAATAATTAAATCTGCTCATCCTATAGAAATCAGTTAACTTAATCAACATATGCAAACCTTACCTCTCACAACCAACCCAATGGCCGATTCACAGCTCCAATCCACCCGCTTTTCCTTGCCAAGAGCAGCATTCATAGCTCTTTCACAGTGATCACAACACACTCACAGCTAATTCCACTGTCCAATTCACAGATCGCAGCCCTCAAATCATTGAAGTGAAGCAACTATTCCTTGTCACAACAATGAAATAGCCCAACTCGAAAGTTTATCACCGACAATCACAATAGAGCAGTATACAAGGAAGAAGAGATTAGAGGCCTTGAAAATCCAAATCTAGCATCGCCATAAGAAACAAAAGAACATAACCCAACATGGAGATCGAAAACATACCCAATGATCGATTCGTCACCCCAATCCCGCAACCCATTGTGAGCTCCGAATGATGTTCCTCCTCACCACAATCCTACACCATAAATCCTCGAAAGAAAATCGACTCGGATGAGCATAGGAAGGATTGCAGCGATAGATCAGAGGACTCATAGCATAGGAATTACTTGTGGGCAGAGACACTACTCAAGGTGGAGATCTGGACCAAAACCAGGCGACGGTGATCGCGTCGGCTGGAGGAGCTTATGGTGGTGGTGAGGAAGGAGACGCCATGACTTTCTCTCCTTTAGTCGAACCACCATCGACCCCTCGTTCACAGCTCCCGCCTGTCCACGGAGGACGTCAAAGAAGCCCTAAGGGTGCGGTGACTCGTAGCAAGAGATAATGAAGAAGGAAGAGGCTTGGACCATCGCGAAGGAGAAGAGGAATCGGGCGATCTAAGGAGCGGCAACGACGAGCGTTCGGGAGAGGAGAAGGAAAAATGAAAATCACGATGAGAAACATAAGGAATCACGATAGAGGGAATAAATGGGAACTTACAAATGGGTTGGGTTCGAGCTTTATGCTAGCTTAGGTTAAGTCCAAGCTAGCCTAAGTTGACTCAACCACCTATTTAAGCTTTAATCTTCCTCTTAAGCGGTCATATGACCTCCATTTGAATCCAGAAAAATTTCTAAAAATTCGTGAAAAATTCCACAAGATAATTTCTTATTTATCAAGGATTTTTTTTCTCTGGTATCTTACATTCTCCCCCACTAATAAAAATTTGGTCCCCAAATTTCGTACTAAAATGCAAAAATTAATTCAAGCAAATTTCCAAAATGACCACAAACCTCAAGTAAACAGATGAGGGTAACGAGCTCGGATAGTACTTCCAGCTCCCACGTAGCCTCCTCATCCTTATGATGCTGTCATCCAACCTTTACAAGTCCGATTGTTTGTACCATACTATCGCTCCTTGCGACCAAGAATTCACACCGGAATCTCCTCATAGGTTGCATTGGGCTGAAGTGAGATTGATACCTTCTTAAGAACATGATCAACATGCGTCACGCATTTCCTCAGCATAGAAATAGGAAATACGTTGTGAACACCTGCAAGTGTGGGAGGTAAAGTCAACTGGTAAGCTACCCCTCCAATTCGCTCCAATATCTCAAATAGACTTATACATCGTGGAGCAAATTTTCTCTTTAGCGCAAATATTTTCACTCCTTTTGTAGGTGAAACACGCAGAAATACATGATCCCCTACTGAGAATTCCAAAGGACTTCGCCTTCGGTCTGTGTAACTTTTATGTCGATCATGAGCCTCTGATAACCATCATCCGATGACGCGCACCAACTCTGTATCATGTTGGGTACTCTATGGCCCCAACAACTATCGCTCCCAAACCTCCTCCCACAACATAGGAGATCTGCAGGGTCTGCCATATAAGGCCTTAGAAGGAGCCATTTGAATGGAGGAGTGATAACTATTCTTAGAGTCAAATTCCACTAAAAGATTGTGATCCTCCCAACTACCTCCATAATCCACGACACAAGATCTTAATAAATCCTCCAGAGTCTGAATGTTACGCTCAAATTGTACATCTGTCTGTAGATGAAACATTGTACTGAGTCGAAGCTCTATCCCCATGGTCTGATGCAAACTCTACCAAAATCGCGAGGTAAATCGTGAATCTCTATCAGATATAATACTCAAAGGTACACCATGCAATTTGATAATCTCTCGTAGTACAACTCTGCCAAACGATTCAATAGATCTAGCCCACGAATAGGCAAAAGTTAATGATTCTGCTAGTCGATCCATGATCACCCAAATCGCATCATGTCCTTTATGGGTTCTGGGCAATCTTGTAACGAAATCAATAGTGATATGCTCCCTCTTCCATTCTTGAAATCGGAATTTCTTGAAGTAATCCAGCGGGTTTCTGATGTTCAACCTTCACCTGCTGGCATACTAAACATCGAGAAACGAAGTCTATAATATCTCTCTTCATATCCTTCCACCAGTATAAACGTTTCAAATCTCAGTACATTCAAATACCACCAGGATGTATAACAAATCTCGAATGATGTGCTTCCTGTAGCAACTCTTCCTTAAACAATGCCACTCTGGAACCCACTATCCTTATCATAGATGGGGAATTATCTTCTCAGAAGAGAAGTCCATCTAACGTCAAAAATCCACTCCACCACATACTCGGTAAGTGCATGGGAGACTATAGCGACCAATCTCCCTTGTTGCAACTGTTCGCGTTTCATCAACTCTATAGCAGCTACCCAGTAGCTAGTCAAAATCTCATGAGCATTCCTGCTCCATACCTCCACAAATCAGGATAACATCCACTAAGTCCACGTCATGTATATAACAACTTGTCTCACAGTTTCTCAACTGCCATAAGCTTAAGATATGCCTTATTCTACTACATCGGGATCGCTCCATTCCATGGAACGATGCATCTGCGTACAACATCCTTCCATCCACCTCGAAAGGATTAACTAACACCGATGCAAATGTTAATCACCATCTAGGTTCTGAAACCTAATTTCACAAGCTTCCGACCGAGTGAATTCCATTACCCTTTTAGTCAAACAAATCTGTGGTATAGTAATGCTAAAAGCATCCTATCCACATTCGTAGGAATAACCAAATCAATACAAGGAAACAACAACTACGAAGGTCGAGTGTGCAACTCCAACTACCACAATCAACAGTGGCCAAGTTACACAACTCCAACAACAACAACCTGATCCAATCGTGTCCCGAATACACGATTTCTCAAACCCATGGAAGGCTAAATCGTTTAATAATCTAACAACATAATCAAAACTCATAAAATTCATACCAAGTATGAAATTGTCGTCTTTACACACATGCATCCTCTTTACTCTGTTGGCAACCGTGCTATTTCTCGGAATGCTCATAGGCTCCCATGTCCCCGGATTAAAATTTTCACTAATGAAAACTAATCTGGATGGGATGAGTTTCCTAAGCACAACCAATTCGTCGTCGTGCCAATGACTCGAGCGATTGCTTGAACAAACTAGTTGTTCAAGCAACCAAACTCTTCTAGTCGATTAGCCGTGGAAGAGACGACGGACGGATTACCGGTTTTTGTGTTTCTTATTCGGGGTCCATGATTATACAAATACATACAAATGTAAACTAGTATAATCAACATATACTAACATAAAGAACATAAGCTAGCATATCAATAAGAACATGCAAAGAACAATAATAAAAGTTATAAAACTTTTATACCTCTTGATCTTCTATCGTATGTCCTAACCTCCTTGTAGACTTCGTGTGGGCGAAGATCCTCCACAAGTTGAAGCATCCTAGATCTTCTTCAATCCAAAGAAAGAAGAACTCTCTTTCCCTTCTTGCTTGAGCCAACCACCAATCCACAAAGGATTGATGCCGCCGGCCCCAAGAATAGAGAGAACATAATGGAAACAACTAAGGAACTGAACTAGGGACAAACCCTAGTTTTGGTGCCGCCGGCCAAGATGGAGTGAAGAGGAGAAAGGGAATATGTTGGGCGCCAGCCACGGTGGAGGGAATAGAGGAAGGAGCCGGCCACAACCTAGGAAGAGGAAGAGCTCCTCTCCTATAGTTGTCGCCCACCTTCCTTGCATACCCTAGCCGCCCAACCATAGGAGCCAAACCCTAATTAGGGTTTCCTCCTTAGGTCTTCTTGCCGCCCAACCAAGGTGGAATGAGGAGATCTAAACCGGCCACCTTTCCTAGGAAGAAGAAGAACTCTTCCACAAGATGCCGCCTACCCTCCTTCCAAACCTTGGCCGCCCAACCCAAAAGGAGCCAAACCCTAATTAGGGTTTCCTCCTTAGGGTTTCTTGCCGCCCAAGCCATCCAACTCCATCAACTATGCGCCGCCCATGAAAGAGGGGATAGAAGAATAGAATGTGGACCAACCAAGGTAGAAAGGTAGAAGGAAGGGACCGGCCATGCCTTAGGAAGAAGAAGAAACTCTTCTTCCACTTGTTGCCGCCCCATGCCTTTCTCCCAAACCCTAGCCGCCCAAAAGATTCTAAGCCAACTAGGGTTCCTAGCCTCCAAAGGAAGCAAACCCTAGTCCCCTAAACCATCCATCATCAATCACCCATGCCGCCCACCTTAAGCCTATATATATATAGAGTTAGGTTTAGGCCTTGGTTTAATCTCCACCGTCGGTTCTAGGGTTTTAATCCCAACCGTCAGATCTAGAGATTTAATCTCAACCGTCGGTTCTAGGGTTTTAATCCTAACCATCGGATCTAGAGATTTAATCTCAACCGTCGGTTCTAGGGTTTTAATCTCAACCGTCGGATCTAGAGATTTAATCTCAACCGTCGGTTCTAGGGTTTTAATCCCAACCGTCGGATCTAGAGATTTAATCTCAACCGTCGGATATAGGGATTTAATCCCAACCGTCGGATTTAGAGATTTGTTTTCCATCATTTGATCTAGACTTCATGAGGTTTATAATAGGCTACAATAGGGACCATGAGGAGGAGTTGGGTCTTGGCCACCCGATGGATCGGAACCACACAAACTTGATCCATCAATGATGTTCCATTCCACTAGAGGATCATCATCGAACTACCTCACCAACCCCCATAAATTAATATGGGCTCCATATATTATTTGTACATCCATCTCCCCGTGTTTAAGATATCGAATGTCCGTCAATTGATTGATTTACTGACCATCAATCAATTAACATCTAACTCCTCGAGTAGTACCACTCAACCTTATCATCATGTTGACTAAGTCAACCTGCAGGGTTTACATGATGAACCTTATGAGCTCCTCAAGGGGACATCATCAACCTAATACATAGGACACGGATTCCTCCTATAATCAACGACACACCATGTAAATAATATCATTTCCCAACTTACCGGGCATATTGATTTAATCCATAGAAATCTCACCGTAAATCAAAGAAATAAATACTAAGTACATGTGCCCGTTATTATATCGGGATTAAGAGCATGTACAACATAATATCCGAGGTCCGATTCAATTATGTAGTCAAGAATAAATCAATCACCTCTATGTCGGTCCCGCTCAATACACCTAAGTGTACTAGTGTAACTCTATGTTCAAGATAAAACAATACCAAGCTACACTACAACCATGCCAATGGTTTGTCCAAAACCATCTTGGTTGTGAGCCTCTACTTATACTCTACAAGGGACTGATAACATGATCTTCTGTGCCACACACAAGCACCATGTTATCTACAACGTAAAGTATTAGACAATTTTGCATAATCATAAAAATATGCAAACAATGATCATGTGATTCTTATTTCAAAATAAAGATGTTTATACAAAAGAGATAGGCTTTCAGTATACATCCCAACATACTCTACACTGATGATATATCAATCATCACAACAACAATGATAATTGTATGACATCATGTCACTACAATATCAACACTCTAGTTGTAAACCAACCCTAGAGTATATACAGGCATCCTTAGCTAATCTAAATAGATCATATATCTACAACGAAGGATATTCACTTTCAACAACTATCGCATTCCATCATCGATAATCGATGTATAATCTCAAAGGTCCATCTCTCTTTTAACAAAGAGTTCTGGATCCACTCTAGAAGAAATACTGGAACAGATAAATATCTTATCCAACATCTCCTATAATCGCAACTTACGTTCTTCCAATTTCCATAGTGTTTAGCAACACTGACACCAACACAATTATCACTCGTATGAGGTATTTAATAACACTATCTCCGTAATCATTCCGATTGCCTACTCCACTTGTGTATGCAACGCCAAGCCTAGGAGTTCATTTGAATACTCTCAGATTATACGCACATCCGAGAGACATCATATCATACTTCCAACAATTTAACCATCCGTAAGGATATGTCTATAGTAAAGGTATGTCTATCAGAGTCTAAGGGCATCCCTTGACTTCTTAATTGTTGATTCCCATCTCACTTGACGGTAGAGATACCACCAACCCACAAGTCGATGTATAGGAACCCATCTAATCCCAACTAAGAATGTTCTAGACAAACATACCTGTAACCCACAAGTATCTCCCAATATATTAACCTAGAGGGTAAACTAGAGTAATACCCTACACAATCAATTATCTGTCGATCCAATCCAAAGGCTCCACGCAGGTCTCGGTCTTTCCCCCGAAGAGAAAAAGATTAGATCTAACAGTCCACGACAAAGTAGTCCCATTTCTTTGACGAATGACCTGAGGATTTTCCTAGATCGTCTGATCCCATCACTTAATCCTACGAGCTGTAATTGTAGATTACAGAATAGATACGACTATTGTCGTATTCTCTCTCCTCTGTACAAAGTTAATCCACGGCTGGGGGGTAACCGTTGTTGTTGTCTGCATGAATCTTCTAAGATGTCTTCTACTGATACTGCTGAGTAAATCACTTCCCTTGAAGGAAAGTATCAAGGAACTCTAACCACGCCTGAAGTAGTAGGTCGTTGTTGGTGAGATAACTCAATCTTCTGTGATGATCTCTACTATCGAGACTGTGCATCATCCTCCTAGAACACCATTGATATGTTTGTAGTTTACCTTTCCCTCGTACTGCAGATAAGGGTAAGGGATGGATAAACTAAAGGGAGCAGTAGGAGGGGCCAAATGTGTGTGGTAGTGGCATGGGGGAGAAGATCCGTTATGTCCTTATATATATGTTTCCCTATGATGATGACATTTATGGATGCCCTTATTTATGTCCCCTTATGATGATGATGTTTATGGACTATGTTAAGAAGAAGTATCTATATATGTTATGATGTTTATGGACTATGTTAAGAAGAAGTATCTATATATATTATGATGCATGTTCTATGTTAAGAAGAAGTATCTACAAATGTCAATGCATGTTTATGTTTAAAAGAAAAGAAAAAAAAATAATACATCTAAAGTCTTCCGCTGTAAGTAGTAAGAAGTGTATGTATGTATGGTCGCGTCACGTGCCGCCCCTCCGGACCCTTGGTAAAAGGGCGGGCGTGACAAATACATCATGAAGAAAATTTTCTCTTTAGCCCAAATCTTTT
This sequence comes from Wurfbainia villosa, assembly GCA_025175895.1. Classification (NCBI taxonomy): domain Eukaryota; kingdom Viridiplantae; phylum Streptophyta; class Magnoliopsida; order Zingiberales; family Zingiberaceae; genus Wurfbainia; species Wurfbainia villosa. The sequence continues at coordinate 37,456,098 of CM045988.1, forward strand.
CACACCTTTTGTAGGTGAAACATGCAGAAATAAATGATCCCCTATTGAGAATTCCAAAGGCCTTCGCTTTCGGTCTGCGTAACTTTTTTGTCGATCATGTACCTGTGATAACCATCATCCGATGACGTGCACCAACTCTGTATCATGTTGGGTACTCTGTGGCCCCAACAACTATCGCTCCTAAACCTCCTCCCACAACATAGGAGATCTGCAGGGTCTGCCATATAAGGCCTCAGAAGGAGCCATTTGAATGGAGGAGTGATAACTATTCTTAGAGTCAAATTCCACTAAAAGAATGTGATCCTCTCAACTACCTCCATAATCCACGACACAAGATCTTAATAAATCGTCCAGAGTCTGAATGTTACGCTTAAACTATACATCTGTCTACGGATGAAATATTGTACTTAGTCAAAGATCTATCCCCATGGTCTGATGCAAACTCTACCAAAATCGCGAGGTAAATCGCGGATCTCTATCAGAAATAATACTCAAAGGTACACCATGCAATTTGATAATCTCTCGCAGTACAACTCTGCCAGACGATCCGACATATCTGGCCCACGAATAGTAAAAAAGTTAGCTGATTCGGTTAGTCGATCCACGATCACCCAAATCGCATCATGTCCTTTCTGGGTTCTTGGCAATCTTGTAATGAAATCAATAGTGATATGCTCCCACCTCCATTCTTGAAATCGGAATTTCTTAAAGTAATCCAATGGGTTTCTGATGTTCAGCCTTCACCCACTGGCATACTAAACATCAAGCAACGAAGTCTATAATATCTCTCTTTATATTGTTCCACCAATATAAATGTTTCAAATCTCAGTACATTCGAATACCACCAGGATGTATATCAAATCTCGAATGATGTGCTTCCTGTAGCAACTCTTCCTTAAACAATGTCACTCTGGAACCCACTATTCTTATCAGAGACGGGGAATTATCTTCTCAGAAGAGAAGTCCATCTAACGTCAAAAATCCACTCCACCACATACTCGGTAAGTGCATGGGAGACTATAGTGACCAATCTCCCTTGTTGCAACTGTTCGCGTTCCATCATCTCTATAGTAGCTACCCAGTAGCTAGTCAAAATCTCATGAGCATTCCTGCTCCATACCTCCACAAATCAGGATAACATCCACTAAGTCCACGTCATGTATATAACAGCTTGTCTCACAGTTCCTCAACTGTCGTAAGCTTAAGATATGTCTCATTCTACTGCATCGGGATCACTCCATTCCTTGGAACGATGCATCTGCATACAATATCCTTTCATCCACCTCGGAAGGATTAACTAACACCGATGCAAACGTCAATCACCATCTAGGTCCTGAAACCTAATTTCACAAGCTTCTGACCGAGTGAATTCCATTACCCTTTTAGTCAATCAAATCTGTGGTATAGTAATGCTAAAAGGATCCTATCCACATTCATAGGAATAACCAAATCAATACAAGGAAACCACAACTACGAAGGTCGAGTAAGCAACTCCAACTACCACAATCAACAGTGGCCAAGTTATGCAACTCCAACAACCACAACCTGATCCAATCGTGTCCCGAATACACGATTTCTCAAACCCATGGAAGACTAAATCATTTAATAATCTAACAACATAATCAAAAATCATAAAATTCATACCAAGTATGAAATTGTCGTCTTTACACACTTGCATCCTCTTTACTCTACACTGATGATATATCAATCATCACAACAACAATGATAATTGTATGACATCATGTCACTACAATATCAACACTCTAGTCGTAAACCAACCCTAGAGTATGCACAGGCATCCTTAGCTGATCTAAACAGATCATCTATCTACAACGAAGATATTCACTTTCAACAACTATCGCATTCCATCATTGATAATAGATGTATAATCTCAAAGGTCCAGCTCTATTTTAACAAAGAGTTCTGGATCCTCTCTAGAAGAAATACAGGAACAGATAAATATCTTATCCAGCATCTCCTATAATCGCAACTTACGTTCTTCCAATTTCCATAGTGTTTAGCAACACTGATACCAACAAAATTATCACTCATATGAGGTATTCAATATCGACACTATCTCTGTAATCATTCCGATCGCCTACTCCACTTGTGTATGCAACGCCAAGCCTAGGAGTTCATCCGAATACTCTCAGATTATACGCACATCCGAGAGACATCATATCATACTTCCAACAATTTAACCATCCATAAGGATATGTTTATAGTAAAGGTATGTCTATCAGAGTCTAAGGGCATCCCTTGACTTTTTAATTGTTGATTCCCATCTCACTTGACGGTAGAGATACCACCAACCCACAAGTCGATGTATAGGAACCCATCTAATCCCAACTAAGAATGTTCTAGACAAAGATACCTGTAACCCACAAGTATCTCCCAATATATTAATCCAGAGGGTAAACTAGAGTAATACCCTACACGATCAATTATCTGTCGATCCGATCCAAAGGCTCCACGCAGGTCTCGGTCTTTCCCCCAAAGAGAAAAAGATTAGAACCAACAGTCCACAACAAAGTAGTCGCATTTCTGCGACGAATGACCTGAGGATTTTCCTAGATCGTCTGATCCCATCAATTAATCCTACGAGCTGTAATTGTAGATTATAGAATAGATACGACTATCGTCGTATTCTCTCTCCTCTGCATGTTAATCCACATCTGGGGGGTAACCATTGTTGTTGTCTGCATGAATCTTCTAAGATGTCTTCTGCTGATACTGCTGAGTAAATCACTTCCCCTAAAGGGAAGTATCAAGGAACTCTAATCACGCCCGAGGTAGTAGGTCGCTGTTGGTGAGATAACTCAATCTTCTGTTATGATCTCTGCTATCGAGAATGTGCATCATCCTCCCAAAACACCATTGATTGTCTTCAACTGAGTCTAAAACTACTCCTCCACAACTGTACTAGTTGCTTGCAATAGCAACAAATGATCTGATCCAACGGATAATCTGACTTCGCGTGTCGTCTGAAGGTAGAAAACTTCGCTTCCCACTTCAACTTGGTCGCTTGTTCATGGTGATCCCGTCTATGTCCCTGGATTAAAAAAATTAATCCTAGACAAAAAGGGATTACCCAAGCAACCGTTCCATCATCGTGCTATTCGATTAGAGTGGTCACTTGAACAAACTTGTTGTTTAAGTAACCAACCTCTATTCTACGATTAGCCATGGAATAGACGATGTACGAATCACCGGTTTTTGCATTTGTATTCGGGGTCCAAGTAAATTAGCCACATAACAAAACATACAACATGCATATAATTGAAAAACAATAATAGACATAGTACAAAAGAATAGAAACAAGCATTATACCTCTCGATCTTCAATTGTATGCCCTTCCTCCTTTTGGACGTCATGTGGGCGACGATCTTCCAAAAGTCGAAGCCTCCTAGATCACCAATCTTCCTTTCTTTGTTCACTCCGAACAAAGGAAGATCATAAAACAAAACTCTTCTTCCTATCTTGAACTGGCCACCAAGTCAAAGGACTTTATGTTGCCACCGGCCAAGGAAGAGAATATGCAGTATGGGCGCTGGCCAAAAGCTCCAAGGGAAGAAACCCTAGCTCTTGCCGCCGACTAAGGAAGAGGAGAAGAGGGTGGCGCCGCCGGCCAAAGGAGAAGATGGTGGTGTTATTGCCGTTGGCCAAGAGGAGAAGCCAACCCTAGGTTGCCGCCCAAGATGAGAAGCAAACCCTAGCCACCTCCTAGTTGCCGCCCAACAAACCCTAGCCTCTCTTAGTTGCCGCCCAAGCCAAGGGAAGCAAAACCCTAATCTTCCATTCATGAGTTGTCGCCCACCCCTTAAGCCTCCTTTTATAGAGCTAGGCTTAAGCCTCCTTTTATAGAGCTATGCTTAAGCCTCCTTTTAATCTCCATCATCGGATCTAGGGATTTAATCTCAATCGTCGGATCTAGAGATTTAATCTCAACCATCGGATATAAAGATTTAATCTCCACCGTCGGATCTAGGGATTTAATCTCAACCGTCGGATCTAGAGATTTAATCTCCACCGTCGGATCTAGGGATTCCATCATCAGATCTAGGTTCCATGAGGTTTTAATAGGCTACAATAGGGACCATGAGAAGGAGTTGGATCTTGGTCACCCAATGGATCAAGGCCACATAAAGTCCGATCCATTAATGATAATCCATTCCACTAGAGGATTATCATTGATCTACCTCACCAACCCCCATAAGTTAATATGGGCTCCAAATATTATTTGTACATTTATCTCTCCGTGTTTAAGATCTCGAATGTCCGTCAATTAATTAATTTACTGACAATTAATTAATCAACATCTAACTCCATGAGTAGTACCACTCAACCTTATCATCATGCCGCATCAAGTCCACTGTAGGTTTACATGATGAACCTTATGAGCTCCTCAAGGGGACATCATCATCCTAATATATAGGACACGGTTTCCTCCTATAATCAATGACACACCATATAAATAATATCATCTCCCAACTTACAGAGCCTATCGATTTACTCTATAAATCTCGTCCATTGGTAAATCAAAGAAATGAATACTAAGTATATGTGCCCATTATTATATCGGGATTAAGAGCATATACAACATAATATCTGAGGTCCGATTCAATTATGTAGTCAACAATAAATCGAATCACCTCTATGTCGGTCCCGCTCAATACATAAAGTGTACTAGTGTAATTCTATGGTCAAGACAAACCAATACCAAATTACACTACAACCATACCAATGGTTTGTCCAAAACCATCTCCGCTAGAGCCTTTACTTATACTTTATAAGGAACTGATAACATAATCTCCCGTGTGACACTACACACCATATTATCTACAATGTAATGTATTAGACGATATGCATAACTATAAATATGCAAACAATGATCATGTGATTCTTATTTCAAAATAAAGATGTTCATACAAAAGAGAGTCCACACATTTTTGCTTGACACTCCATACATACAATGGCTCCACCTTCAAAGTAAATGCAAAACCTGAGGTAGACTTATTGTTATCCCTATCTGATTGGAAGTCAAAATCTGTGTAACCCACAGGGAGTAATTGGTCTGCCTGGTAAACTAGCATATAATCTCTAGTCCTTCTCAGATACTTCAATATATGCTTTACTGCAGTCCAATGTCCCTGTCCTGGATTACTCTGATATCTGCTAACCATGCCCACGACAAAGCAGATATATGGTCTCGTACATAGCATCGCATACATGAGGCTTCCCTACCGAAGCATAAGGAACCGCCTTCATCTCCTCTATCTCCTTAGATCTTCTAGGACACATCTCCTTAAAAAAAGGAACTCCATGCCTGAAAAGTAGAAAACCTTTCTTAGCGTTCTGAATGCTAAAACGATCCATAATGGTGTCTATGTATGAAGCTTGAGATAAGCACAACATCCTTTTCCTGCGATCCCTTATAACCTTGATCCGAAGGATGTGTCCCACTTCTCCTAAGTCCTTCATATCAAACTGTTTGGACAACCATACCCTTACGTCCGATAACACCTTGACATTGTTTCCAATTAACAAAATGTCATCTACGTATAGTACAAGAAATACCACTACGTTTCCATCACATCTCTTGTATACACAAGACTCATCCAGACTTTGAATAAATCCATAAGACTGGATTACCTCATCAGAACGGATGTTCCAAGATCTCGAAGCTTGCTTCAATCCATAAATGGATTGACTAAGCTTGCACACAAGATGCTCTTTTCCCTTTGCAATGAATCCCTCTAGTTGCTTCATATAGATATTTTCCTCAAGACTTCCATTAAGGAAAGCTATCTTGACATCCATCTTCCATACGTCATAATCCATATGAGCAGCAATCCATAAGAGAATTCGGATAAATTTAAGCATGGCTACCGACGAAAAGGTCTCCTCATAATCGATACTCTCTTTCTGAGTATACCCCTTCGCAACAAGCCTCTCTTTGAAGGTCTCAACCTTCCCGTCTATTCCTCTCTTTCTTTTATTGATCCACTTGCATTCAATGGCTTTTACACCATTGAGTGGTTCTACTAGCTCCCAGATCTGATTTGAATCCATAGATTCAATCTCAGCATTCATTGCACTTTGCCAAGATACCACATCTTTATCTTGGATTGCCTCATCATATGTCCAGGGATCAGGTTCATGTTCGCCAGGGACCAAATCAGAAGATTCTCCCAAGAACATGAATCTATCAAAGTTATAACAACCTCCCCTACGGTATTACCGTATATCCTCCGTGACACGTGTGCAGTGACTTGTGATATATCCTCTATGCAGGGTATGAAGTGACTTCCCCTTTCAATTCCTACAGAACAATCTTACTCATTGGCTTGTGGTTCATCACATAGTCTTCCTCTAGAAATTTGGCGTTCGTGCTAACGATCACCCTCTGATCTCTAGGACTATAAAACAAACCTTCTTTCGTTCCTCTAGGGTAGCTAACATCGCATACTTCTATATGAGGTTCCAACTTACGATTCGCCTTGACACATGTCTTTGACTCCCCCAATCTGAATATATCTTAGACTAGGCTTTCGCCACCCACAATTCTATGGGAGTAGAAGGCAGCGATTTAGATGGAATCAAGTTTAGAATGTACCTTTGTCATATCTAGAACATATCCCCAGAACGAATCTGGCAACTCAGAATAACTCATCATCGATCTAACCATCTCGATAAGAATCCTATTCCTTCGCTCTACTACACTATTCTGTTGGGGTGTGTCAGGTGCAGACAATTGGGATTGAATCCCAGCCTCTGATAAGTAATTCCTAAACTCTCCTAAGAGGTACTCACCACCACGATCAGATCGTAGTGTCTTGATACTTTTACCTTGACGTTTCTCCACATCAACCTTGAATTCTTTGACCTTATCAAAGCATTCAGACTTGTAGCGCATCAGGTAAATGTATCCATATCTCGAATAATCATCTATAAAAGAGACGAAATACTCAAAACCACCTCTAGCCTGGATATACATAGGACCACACAAATCAGAATGAACCAATTCTAACATATCTTTGGCTCTATACCCCTTGGCCTTAAAAGGCCTCTTTGTCATTTTACCCTCCAAGAAAGATTCGCAGGTTGGGAAATCTTCCACCTCTAATGAACCCAGAGGTCCATCAGCTATCAACCTTTGAATTTTGCTTAGGTTAATATGACCAAGCCTAAGATGCCAAAGATATGTTTGGTTCATTTTCGAAGGTTCTTTTCTCTTATTGGAATTAGAAGATGAGTTATTAACTTCTATTTGCATCGTGGGAGCTTTTGGTTCAAGTGTGTATAAATTTACTATCAATGCACCCGAACAGATAATCTCCCTATTCCTTTTTATAACAACTCTGTCATTAAAATAAATAGAATATCCATCCATAAAGGCAATTCTTTCTAAATAAAGGTACATAAAGGCAATTCTTAAGAACCAAAACTTTATTTTTCTCAAAAGATAAATAAATGTCTCCCACTACATACCGCCACCTTCGCATACGCCCAAGTATCTGGTAATCTCCCTTTAGATCATACGGTTTCTGGAACCCTCGCAAAGTATTGCAGACATGATCGTGGCTCGTAACTACACAGTGCCAGATATAACACCGCTAAACATGTTTCAACTAATAGACCAAAGATATACTTCTTGTCGCGGATTGAAGCGATCCTTCTTCCGTTGTCGGTCTTGCTTACAAGTGAAGCACTTGCCTTCGGCTTTTCACTCCTCCTCGAGTTCCTCCCACCCCTTGTTTCTTCTTCTTCTTGCCTTTCGGCTAGAAACTTTGGGTAACCATGGCATTCTCCGAGCACTCGACAAAATAGCCCTCTCGCCACGAGTTCTGAAGCTCCGCCAACGAATACAACCTCTTGTTCATGTTGTAGTAGCTCGCTCAAAACTCCTAGGTAGAGACTAGAGAATGATATCGACCGGTTTCATCGATCTCAGCTCCATGTACTTCCAACTCATTCAAATGAGACATCATCTTGAGAACATGAGCCCTCACAGGTGTTCCCTTGATCATGGTGGTCATCATCAAGTTCCTCATGGTTTTTAGCCTGATTCTCGTGTGCGAAAAGTTCTTTGAGATTGATCATCATGTCATAAGAAGTGGCCATGATCTTGATGTTGTAGTACATTTGACATAGATGCCAAATGTACACCGCGCCATCTCATGCCTTAATCCACTTCTTATAACTCTTCTCCTTTTCTCTAGAATCATTTGCGCTTAGGAGGGCACTCTTGAGGAGTACATATTTGTATTCCTCGAAGACAATGTCAAGATTCCTCTTCCAATCAACATAGTTGGGTCCAGTAAGTTTATTCTCTTTCAGTATCACAGCAAGTGGGTTGAAAGTCATTTTGAAATAAAACCTAAGAATCATATAGATCAAAACATTAGATTTCAAAAAATTATTGATTCCTGAAACAATAAAATTTTAAAATCAACCAACACCTCAAAACATCGAGAATATCGTATGCCACGATAGTGTGGACGTATATGAATTCTACATTTGTAAGAGGAGGTTTTACCCATTAATTTTACTATCTTGTCAACCTAACTTTTTGACAAGTAAAATTAATAGTTGGTTCCTCTTTGGCCCTACAAATAAAAGCAGTGACTCCGATGGGGAGGATACTTATATTTGTATCTAAGTGTTTACCATTACTCGGTACCAAGGTAATTATCTTGGGTTATGTGCCTTCCAATGGGGAAGTACACACGCTCCTTAATAATTTCCTATAACCATATTTAACCTTGTGATCCGAAAATAGACTCATCCGATGGGGAAAAAGACACTCAAAGCTGACGCACAAGTTTGTTTGCATCACATGTCAAATTGTAATGGAGGTCGTGGGAATTTATAAAAATATCCCTCTCCCACATAGTAATTTGAAATTGAGGAATTTTCTAGCCTACGACATGCATATCAAACAATAAGCAATAAATATGAAAAATAAAAATTTTCCAACTATTATGACTTTAGTCTTCAATATGTCTCCCGTCGTATCGTCATCTCGTCTGCTCCTCCTACGCCATGTACGAGCCATCCGGAGATCCGAGCCGAGACTAAATATTTTAATTTACATCCATCGATCCTATACTCCACGAGGGAGTGTACATGAAATCTAGATCGAAAATAAACTAAAATAAAAAGAGTGGCTAAACAATGTCGTATCTAATTTACAAAAAATTAAATACTAGCCTCGTCAACCCCGAGGATTCAACAAAATATACAATTACACACATACGATCACATACACACATATGGCCATAATAGTTGGATCCTATGCCTGCAACTAAAGAGTTAACCTACGCATATCCTACTATTATCTGACACATATAAGGAACCAATGGTGGAGATTAAAACAAGGCTTTTCTCTAACTCTATAAAAATGGGCTTAAGGTTTGGCGTGGAGATAGAATTAGAGGCAAGGGAGATTAGGGTTGGGCGGCAAGAGGCTTGGAGTTAGGGTTTGTGCTTGGGCGGCCACAAATAAGGAAGTTTTTCCTCTTCTTATTCTTCTTCCTTAAGAGTTTCCGGTGCCCCTTCTCCTTCCATAGACCTTGTCCGGCATCCAAACAAGTCTCTCTCCTCTCCTTGGCCGGTGGAAAAAAGTCTAGGGTCTCTTCCCTTAGAGTCTTGGCCGGCGTTCACTCTCCTTGATCTCCTTCTTGGCCGGCGGCAAGCACCAAGCTTGGAGCTTGGTGGTTGGTTGAAAGAAGGAGAAGTGCTTTGTTTCTTAGTCTTCCTCTTGTTCATAGCGAGCAAGGAAGGAAGATTGGTGATCTAGGAGCTTCGACTTTTGGTAGATCGTCGCCCACACGACGTCCAAAAGGAGGAAGGACATACGATAGAAGATCGAGAGGTATAATACTTGTCTATTTTCTTATGTAACATGTTTATGATTGTTTTCAATTATATATGCATGATATATTCTATTTTGTGGCTAATATAACTTGGACCCCGAACATAAACACAAAAGTCGGCGATCCGTACATCGTCTATTCCGCGGTTATTCGTAGAATAGAGGTTGGTTGCTTGAACAACAAGTTTGTTCAAGTGACTACTATAATCGAATAGCATGACGATGAAACAGTTGCTTGGGTAATCCCTCTTGTCAAGGATAATTTTTTTTTATCCGGGGACGTAGAAGGGATCGCCATAACAAGCGACAGTGTTGAAGTGGGAAGCGAAGTTTCCTACCTTCAAGTGGTATCAGAGCCACAGTTTCTGGTTTTGTGTGTTTAGGATTCGGTTACTTTTACACACTTTTCATATATTATATGTGTCGGATAATAGTAGGATATGCGTAGGTTAACTCTTTAGTTGCAGGCATAGGATCCAACTATTATGGCCATATGTGTGTATGTGATCGTATGTGTGTAATTGTATATTTTGTTGAATCCTCGGGGTTGACAAGGCTAGTATTTAATTTTTTGTAAATTAGATACGACATTGTTTAGCCACTCTTTTTATTTTAGTTTATTTTCGATCTAGATTTCATGTACACTCCCTCGTGGAGTATAGGATCGATGGATGTAAATTAAAATATTTAGTCTCGGCTCGGATCTCCGGATGGCTCGTACATGGCGTAGGAGGAGCGGACGAGATGGCGATACGACGGGAGACATATTGAAGACTAAAGCCATAATAGTTGGAAATATTTTATTTTTCATATTTATTGCTTATTGTTTGATATGCATGTCGTAGGCTAGAAAATTCCTCAATTTCAAATTACTATGTGGGAGAGGGATATTTTTATAAATTCCCACGACCTCCATTACAATTTGACATGTGATGCAAACAAACTTGTGCGTCAGCTTTGAGTGCCTTTTTCCCCATCGGATGAGTCTATTTTCGGATCACAAGGTTAAATATGGTTATAGGAAATTATTAAGGAGCGTGTGTACTTCCCCATTGGAAGGCACATAACCCAAGATAATTACCTTGGTACCGAGTAATGGTAAACACTTAGATACAAATATAAGTATCCTCCCCATCGGAGTCACTGCTTTTATTTGTAGGGCCAAAGAGGAACCAACTATTAATTTTACTTGTCAAAAAGTTAGGTTGACAAGATAGTAAAATTAATGGGTAAAACCTCCTCTTACAAATGTAGAATTCATATACGTCCACACTATCGTGGCATACGATATTCTCGGTGTTTTGAGGTGTTGGTTGATTTTAAACTTTTATTGTTTCAGGAATCAATAATTTTTTGAAATATAATGTTTTGATCTATATGATTCTTAGGTTTTATTTCAAAATGACTTTCAACCCACTTGCTGTGATACTGAAAGAGAATAAACTTACTAGACCCAACTATGTTGATTGGAAGAGGAATCTTGACATTGTCTTGACTGCTGAGGAATACAAATATGTACTCCTCGAAGAGTGCCCTCCTAAGCCTGCGAATGATTCTAGGGAAAAGGAGAAGGAGAGTTATAAGAAGTGGATTAAGGCCGATGAGATGGCGCGGTGTTACATTTTGGCATCTATGTCAAATGTACTACAACATCAGCATCAAGCCATGGCCACTTCTTATGACATGATGATCAATCTCAAAGAACTTTTTAGACACCAGAATCGGGCTGCTAGGCAGAAAACCATGAGGAACTTGATGATGACCACCATGATCAAGGGAACACCTGTGAGGGCTCATGTTCTCAAGATGATGTCTCATTTGAATGAGTTGGAAGTACATGGAGCTGAGATCGATGAGGAAACCCAGGTCGATATCATTCTCTAGTCTCTACCTAGGAGTTTTGAGCAGTTTCGCCTGAAACTACAACATGAACAAGAGGTTGTATTCACATGAGCTTCTAAATGTAACTCATGGCGGAGGGGCTATTTTGTCGAGTGCTCGTGAGAATGCCATGGTTACCAAAGGTTTCTACTTCTGCCGAAAGGCAAGAAGAAGAAGAAACAAGTCAGCAAAGGCGGTGGGAGGAACTCAGGGAGGAGTGAAAAAGCCGAAAGGCAAGTGCTTCACTTGTAATCAAGACCGACATCGAAGAAGGATGCCCCAACCCTTTTGGTCTAGTTGTTGAAACATGTTTAGCGGTGTTATCTACCGGCACCTGGTGTGTAGTTACGGGAGCCACTGATCATGTCTGCAATACTTTACAGGGGTTCCAGGAAACCAGATGACTGGCTAAAGGGGAGATTACCGTATACTTGGGCGATGCCACGAAGGTGGCGGCTGTTGTAGTGGGAGACATTTATTTATCTTTTGAGAAAAATAAAGTTTTGGTTCTTAAGAATTGCCTTTATGTACCTTTATTTAGAAAGAATTGCCTTTATGGATGGATATTCTATTTCTTTTAATGACAGAGTTGTTATAAAAAGGAATAGGGAGATTATCTGTTCGGGTGCATTGATAGTAAATTTATACACACTTGAACCAAAAGCTCCCACGATGCAAATAGAAGTTAATAACTCATCTTCTAATTCCAATAAGAGAAAAGAACCTTCGAAAATGAACCAAACATATCTTTGGCATCTTAGGCTTGGTCATATTAACCTAAGCAAAATTCAAAGGTTGATAGCTGATGGACCTCTGGGTTCATTAGTGGTGGAAGATTTCCCAACCTGCGAATCTTTCTTGGAGGGTAAAATGACAAAGAGGCCTTTTAAGGCCAAGGGGTATAGAGCCAAAGATATGTTAGAATTGGTTCATTCTGATTTGTGTGGTCCTATGTATATCCAGGCTAGAGGTGGTTTTGAGTATTTCGTCTCTTTTATAGATGATTATTCGAGATATGGATACATTTACCTGATGCGCTACAAGTCTGAATGCTTTGACAAGGTCAAAGAATTCAAGGTTGATGTGGAGAAACGTCAAGGTAAAAGTATCAAGACACTACGATCTGATCGTGGTGGTGAGTACCTCTTAGGAGAGTTTAGGAATTACTTATCAGAGGCTGGGATTCAATCCCAATTGTCTGCACCTGACACACCCCAGCAGAATAGTGTAGTAGAGCGAAGGAATAGGATTCTTATCGAGATGGTTAGATCGATGATGAGTTATTCTGAGTTGCCAGATTCGTTCTGGGGATATGTTCTAGATATGACAGTGTACATTCTAAACTTGGTTCCATCTAAATCAGTGCCTTCTACTCCCATAGAATTGTGGACTGGGCGAAAGCCTAGTCTAAGATATATTCAGATTTGGGGGAGTCCAGCACATGTGCTGAAGGCAGATGCTGGTAAGTTGGAACCTCATATAGAAGTACGCATGTTCGTTGGCTACCCTAGAGGAACGAAAGAAGGTTTGTTTTATAGTCCTAGAGATCAGAGGGTGATCGTTAGCACGAACGCCAGATTTCTAGAGGAAGACTATGTGATGAACCACAAGCCAATGAGTAAGATTGTTCTGTAGGAATTGAAAGGGGAAGTCACTTCTTCAGTACCACCGGTACAAGAGGATATATCACAAGTCACTGCACCGCGTGTCACAGAGGATATACAGGTAATACCTCGTCGTAGGGGGAGGGTTGTTAGACAGCCTGATAGATTCATGTTCTTGGGAGAATCTTCTGATTTGGTCCCTGGCGAACATGAACCTGATCCCTGGACATATGATGAGGCAATCCAAGATAAAGATGCAGTATCTTGGCAAAGTGCAATGAATGCTGAGATTGAATCTATGTAATTCAAATCAGGTCTGGGAGCTAGTAGAACCACCCGATGGTGTAAAAACCATTGGATGCAAGTGGATCTACAAAAGAAAGAGAGGAATAGATGGGAAGGTTGAGACCTTCAAAGAGAGGCTTGTTGCGAAGGGGTATACTTAGAAAGAGGGTATTGATTATGAGGAGACCTTTTCGCCGGTGGCCATTCTTAAGTCTATCCGGATTCTCTTATGCATTGCAGCTTATATGGATTATGAGGTGTGACAGATGGATGTCAAGACAACTTTCCTTAATGGAAGTCTTGAGGAAAACATCTATATGAAGCAACCAGAGGGATTCATTGCGAAGGGCAAAAAGCATCTTGTATGTAAGCTTAATCGGTCCATTTATGGATTGAAGCAAGCTTCGAGGTCTTGGAACATCCTCTTTGATGAGGTAATCCAGTCTTATGGATTTATTCAAAGTTTGGATGAGTCTTGTGTATACAAGAGATGTGACAGAAACATAGTGGTATTTCTTGTACTATACGTAGATGACATTTTATTAATTGGCAACAATATCAAGGTGTTATCGGGCGTAAGAGTATGGTTATCCAAACAGTTTGATATGAAGGACTTGGGAGAAGTGGGACACATCCTTGGGATCAAGGTTATAAGGGATCGCAAGAAAAGGATATTGTGCTCAAGCTTTATACATAGACACCATTATGGATCGTTTTAGCATGCAAAACTCCAAGAAAGGTTTTCTACCTTTTAGGCATGGAGTTCCTTTATCTATGGAGATGTGTCCTAGAACATCTGAGGAGATAGAGGAGATGAAGGCGGTTCCTTATGCTTCGGCAGTAGGAAGCCTTATGTATGCAATGCTATGTACGAGACCAAATATCTACTTTGTCGTGGGCATGATCATCAGATATTAGAGTAATCCAGGACAGGGACATTGGACTACGGTAAGGCATATATTGAAGTACCTGAGAAGGACTAGGGATTATATGCTAGTTTACCAGGCAAACCAATTACTCCCTGTGGGTTATACTGATTCGACTTCCAATTAGACAGGATAATGTCACGCCCGCCCTTTTAGGACCCAGAATCCGAGGAAGCGTAGCGTACTGACATATCTATACATACATACATACATTATACATACTTCTTAATTCTTACAGCGGAAGACTTTAGACCTATTTTTTTTTCTTCTTTAAAACGTAAACATGCATTGACATATATATATATATATATATATATATATATATATATATATATATATATATATATATATATATATATATATATATAAATATATATATATATATATTTCTTCTTCTTAACATAGGGCATGCATCATAACATGTATAGATACTTCTTCTTCTTATTAACATAGAGCATGCATCATAACGTATATAGATACCTAGTGCTTAGTTCAGTTCATAACCATCAGTCGCCATAATGGAGACATAAGTAAGGACATCCATAAACATCGTCATCATAGGTAAACATATATATATAAACCTAACGGATCTTCTCCACCATGCCACCGCCACACACATTTGGCCCCTCCTCGCCGTCGCTTAGTTTATCCATCCCTTACCCTTATCTGCATGATGAGGAAAGATAAACTATAAGCACATAGGCTTAGTAAGATCCAGTCCTACTCACAAAAACCATATATTGACATTAATCATGGCATGTAACATTCATAACATATAAGCATGTAACATTCATAACATATAAGCCATATAACATATAACATACATGGCGTAATCAACTTAACATGTAGCATAAGTAAGGTGAGTAAACATAACATGTCTCATCCATAACATGGCAGCATAACATGTATCATCTATAACATAGCATCATATCATGTACATTTAGGACTTAATTAAACATAACATATAACATACGTAACGTAGCAAATCAACATAACATACAACATATATGTATGACCTATCAAACATAACATACATCATGTGTAACATAGTGACATAACATGGCATATCAAACGTAACATACGTCATAGGTAACATAGTGGCATAACATGGCATATCAAATATAACATACTTCATATGTAACATAGTGGCATAAACATGGCATATCAAACTTAACATACATCATGTGTAACATAGTGACATAACATGGCATATCAAACATAACATACTTCATATGTAACATATCAACATGGCATGTGAACATAACAATCTAACCATGTAACATATGCAAGATGCTTTTGAAAACATATATTATAGGTACGTAAATATAAATCTCAACATATTTGGGCCCGCATTGTACCACTTCTTCATTATCATAGCGCATCCCTAAATAGGCCCGAGGTAGCAAGTCTCGAACCTAATAGGTTACTAAGCCCGATCTTAGTCCGTTGACCTAGGGCAATCGTCATAGCGTAGAAGCCCATCCTAGGCCCGAGTCTTACTCCATCGACCTAAGGCATCTTGGAGCCCATCCCGTACTAGACCCGAGTCTTATTCCATCGACCTAGGGGCAATCATACATAGAAGCCCATCCTAGGCCCGAGTCTTATTCCATCGACCTAGGGCATCATAGGAGCCCATCCCTTCTTGGACCTTGTTAAGGTCTTGGTACAAGCCATGCAGAAGGTAAAATACTTATATGCTTATTTTATAACATAGCTTATTTCATCTTGCAACATAGCATACTTCATTTCATAACATTTCATGCTTCACTTCATGAGCATATCATCTTTCATTTCATAACTATACCATTCTTCATTTCATAACATATCATTCTTCATTTCATCATCATGTCATATTTATGTCGTGAACATATCGTTCGTTTTCATTTCATAATCTTATCTTTTTCCATTTCATAACATATTTCAAATATCGCATACTCATAGACATGGCATAAGGCAAAAGTAAGTAAACACTAACCTAAGGCATGTCATCTTCATCTAGCATTATTTAGTATCACAAATCAACATGAATTCACCCAATATAAAACACATGTTAACCTATTCATTTAACTTAACAACAACTTCATATGTACATAAGACTTAAATTAAAACTTCATTTAATTCCCAAAAATACCTGATGGTAAATCGTCCATAGGGGTTTCTAGGGTTATCCTTCATCCTAATTCATTTAACACAACCACAACTTCATTTGCACATAGAACATGAATGAGACTTCATTTAGTCACCCATAATTCATGGTGGCCGAATGGTCCATAGGGTCTTCTAGGGTTATCTTTTAACCTAATTCATTTCATATAACAACAACCTAATTCATTTCATATAACAACAACTTCATTTGCATATAAAACATGGATTAAAACTTTATTTGTTCACCCAAAACCTAGGTTGGCCGAATGGTCCAAGTAGGGTTTTTAGGGTTAACCTTTAACCTAATTCATTTCATATAACAACAACCTAATTCATTTCATATAACAACAACTTCATTTGCATATAAAACATGGATTAAAACTTTATTTGATCACCCAAAACCTAGGTTGGCCGAATGGTCCAAGTAGGGTTTTTAGGGTTAACCTTTAACCTAATTCATTTCATATAACAACAACCTAATTCATTTCATATAACAACAACTTCATTTGCATATAAAACATGGATTTAAACTTTATTTGTTCACCCAAAACCTAGGTTGGCCGAATGGTCCAAGTAGGGTTTTTAGGGTTAACCTTTAACCTAATTCATTTCATATAACAACAACCTAATTCATTTCATATAACAACAACTTCATTTGCATATAAAACATGGATTAAAACTTTATTTGTTTCACCCAAAACCTAGGTTGGCCGAATGGACCTTAGTGGCTAATAGGGTTAGCTTTTGTCCTAATTCATTTTAAATCCTAACATCATCATATAGTTACTAAAACATAGCATATAACTTCATGGAAACCCTAAATCATAGCTTGGCCGAATTAACCTTAGTGGTTATTAGGGTTAGCTTTTAACCTAAACCCTTTTTCCATCCTAACATCATCATCTACTTCCTAACGACATCTTCTTCTTACAAACATGACATAGAATTTCAATAACACCCAAAACTTCATTTTGGCCGAATATATCATATGAGTTTCTTTTACAAAATAACAATCGAAGCTACCCGTATGCAGGTGAGGGATACTTACATCCTTCGCTTTGCTTTGGGTGGGGAAGATGACCTAAGGAAGACCAAAACCTAGCCTTCTCTTGCTTGGATGGGGTTCGGCCAAAGGTGGAGAGGGAGCTAGAATTCGGTGAGAAGGAGAAGAAGAAGAGAGGAAGTGGCAAATTAGAACCTTCCCTCTTCTTTATAAAGGGAGGAAGAGAAGTTTCTCTTCTCTTTCTCCATGCCTCTTCATTTGCCTTTATCACACTTATCTATAATCTCCCCTCTTCCTCTAATGATAATATCCTATTGGGCTTCTGGTTAGTGGGTGCATCTATAGGGTTTGGCTATCTCTAGAGGTTTGGAGTTCAATTCGTAGGTCTTGCATCCATTTTTGGCTTATTTTCTTTTATTTTGGAAAAAGGCCCACACAAAGCCCATGATCATCAAGCCAAAAATTCTTGTAAAATTGCTAGGAATTTTATGGGCGTTACAATCCTTCATACCTTTTAAAAGTTTCATCCTCGAAACTTAGAACAATTCTGGGTATTTCTGCTTCATGTCCTCCTCGCGTTCCCAGGTAGCTTCCTCGTACCGTTGATTCTGCCACTGGACCTTTACTAAGGGCAACTCTTTGTTCCTTAGCCTCTTGATTTCTCGGTCTAGTATCTGGATAGGCCGACTTTCAATACTCAGGTCCTCTTGAACTTGTACTGTTTGTGGCTCGATCACTTGGTCCGTCGAAATGCATTTCTTGAGCACGAGACATGGAACACATTGTGAATAGCCGACATCTCTTCGAGGCAGCTCTAGCTTGTAGCTACCTTGCCAATCCTCCGCAATATCGGATACGGTCCACGAGCGTAGCGTGGACTCAATTTTCCTTCCTTCCGAATCTCATCACTCCCTTCATAGGAGCTACTTTGAGGAATACTAGGTCCCCAACTTCGAATTCTAACGGTCTACGCCGCATATCCGCATAGCTCTTTTGTCGGCTCTGAGCAGTTTCAATTCTCTGACGGATGTTCCGTATAGCTCGGGTGGTGTCGTCGATGAAATCCGTCTGGAGTCCCATCCTCTTCTTTTCACCACCCTCGTACCAGCATATGGGAGATCTACACTTCCTCCCGTATAGGGCCTCGTAGGGTGCCATTCCAATAGTAGCTTGGTAGCTATTATTGTAAGCGAATTCTGCCAAACATAAGTATCGGCACCAGCTACCTTTGAAATCCAGGGCGCAGGCTCGTAACATATCCTCCAGTACTTGATTTACTCTTTTTGATTCATCTGTCCGTCTGGGATGGAAGGCGCGATCTTGAACAATAGCTTCGTGCCTAGGGCCTTCTGAACACATTCCCAGAAATGGGAAATAAAGCGACCATCTCTGTCAGAAATGATGGTCTTAGGAATTCCATGTAGTATGATAATTTCCATAGCATATAACTGAGCCAGTTGCTCTGTCGAGTAGGTCATCTTGATTGCTAAGAAATGGGCGGACTTCGTCAATCTGTCCACAATTACCCATATAGCATCATAACCGTTTGTCGTCTTGGGCAATCCTGAGATGAAATCCATAGAAATGTCCTCCCATTTCCATTCTGGAATCTGGATCGGCTGCAGTGTTCCTCCAGGTCTCTGGTGTTCTGCCTTAACCCTCTGGCAGGTCACGCAGGTACTGACATACTGAGCCACATCCCTTTTCATTCCGAACCACCAGAACTTTCATTTCAGGTCTTGGTACATCTTGGTGGTTCCAGGATGCATCGCATAAGGAGTTCTGAGCTTCTCAAATATCTCCTTCCGCAATTCTAGATCGTCGGGAATACATAAGCGATCCCCGAGGTAGAGTACTCCACTATCGTAGATCCGAAACTCGCATCGCCCTTTCCTTCTAAGGACCTCTTGCTTGATCCTCCAAGGCTTGGGTCACGGGCTTGCTTTTCCAAAGATATCATCGAGCGGCGTCGGTGCTATATCGTCATGGTCGAGAGCTGTCCGAAATGATTCCAACCCGTACGCATAATCTCTCTTTCTAAGGGCCGAGATAACACCGATAGAGACATCAAGGTGGCGCAGACTTCACGAGTGCATCACCACCTTGTTAGCTTTACCGGATGGTAGAGAATCTCGCAGTCATAATCCTTGGAGCTCGAGCCATCTGCTGCTGCCTCACGCTCGTAATGCTCTGAATCGTGGCACTCTTGAACAACTCCTCTGCGGTCTGCAGTCTATGAGCTCCGTCGGCCACATTCCGAGTTATTTCTTGTGAGCATCTTCAAAGATGAGTCCGCCTTTCTCTTTCCGTCTTGACCAACTCAACTCGGGTATAGGCTTGCGAGTCAAATCTCTTCACGACTTGGACCGATAGGTCACATGCGATCTGATTGACTCAATGTCAAATTGAATTGGGTTACAACATCAAGCGGCAACTTCGTTTCCACTCATCATTCGTATGTCCCCAATCTAATCAACTATACCACATACATCCCATGCAATGAACTAATCACTAATTTCAAAGGAAACGAGCTCATAGGAAACGAGCTCATCATTTCTTATTCATACGTTCAGAAAAGAAAAATGTTAATATATAACATTCCTTATTTCTAATCGGAATAAAACTACTTGAGAAGATAGTTTATTACGACTCCCACTAGGACAAACCCTAGTGCAGTCGTAATTACTTTTAGTCCTATCTCCCTTGGCCTCATTAGGGTAGTCTCAGGCTGGCCAATAAGTTGACTGTTTGTAGAACCCTCTTCATTCTTTTCGAGGCCAGCTACCACAGGATTCTCTTGAACCTTGTGCTCCAGTAGTTCCCAGCACAACTCAGCATATGTTATCCGCCCTTCATAGCGGCCCCATACGTGATGCGCAACTACCATGAAATCATTTGGAAGAGAGCGTACCAAGGCCCATATCCGATAATTGTCTAGTAACGAAAACTCCTGTTGCTCGAGTTTCCTAAAAAGACCATCGAGCCTTTTTATGTGTCCGATGACCCCACCATTAGGTTTATAAACTATCTCTTCAATAGCTTCCCTCAATTTGTTTCGTAACACATCACGACGGGTCATTGTAGTCATCGTCTGTGCCATCTGAAATTGAAGTAAGTGAAGTCAGTACGAAACCGACTAACCAGTGCGAAACCGGCTTAATTCAATTTATATGAGCATAGACCTCACCCAATTAATTACGAAAATCAACTCCTCGTAATAAAAAAAAAAAATTTTTTTTTTGATCAATTTTGATTTACCTAACTTGTCTACCTTTGACCAAATCACAAGTATTTCTTGTGAAGCTAGTATAAGTTTTTTTTTTTTTCGTTCGTTGACCTACGCATAATTAGACTGAAGCTAGCATAAAGTCATTTTAAGCTTAAGGCATCATTCATGTTCTCATGCATAGTTTAAGCTTAAGGTATTTTATATCATACATGATCAAGCATGAGGGTATTACACATATTTTCATTCCTATTTAAGCTAGAGACATTTCCTATCATACATGAAGAAAAACATTTAACAAAATTAGAGTAGACATAGAATTCTCACTTGAAGCGGCAGGATTTGGAGCTTGATGTGTGTGTGTAGTGGAAAGGCAGATCCGCTCTGATACCAACCTGTCACGCCCGCCTTTTCGACCTGATCCGAGGGGCGCGTGTGCGTGACCATGTACATACATACATACATACATACATACAGCGGAAGACTTTATACATACTTCTTAATTCTTACAGCGGAAGACTTTAGACCTATATTTTTTTTCTTCTTTAAAACGTAAACATGCATTGACATATATATATATATATATATATATATATATATATATATATATATATATATATATATATATATTTCTTCTTCTTAACATAGGGCATGCATCATAACATGTATAGATACTTCTTCTTACTTCTTCTTTACTTCTTTTTATTAACATAGAGCATGCATCATAAGCGTATATAGATACCTAGTGCTTAGTTCAGTTCATAACCATCAAGCCATCATGAAGACATAAGTAAGGACATCCATAAACATCGTCATCATAGGTAAACATATATATATAAACTTAACGGATCTTCTCCACCATGCCACGCCACACACATTTGGCCCCTCCTCGTCTCGCTTAGTTTATCCATCCCTTACCCTTATCTGCGATGCTGAGGAAAGATAAACTATAAGCACATAGGCTTAGTAAGATCCAGTCCTACTCACAAAAACCATATATCGACATTAATCATGACATGTAACATTCATAACATATAAGCATGTAACATTCATAACATATAAGCCATATAACATGTAACATACATGGCGTAATCAACTTAACATGTAGCATAAGTAACGTGAGTAAACAAAACATGTCTCATCCATAGCATGGCAGCATAACATGTATCATCTATAACATAGCATCATATCATGTACATTTAGGACTTAATTAAACATAACATATAACATACGTAACGTAGCAAATCAACATAACATACAACATATATGTATGACCTATCAAACATAACATACATTATGTGTAACATAGTGACATAACATGGCATATCAAACGTAACATACGTCATAGGTAACATAGTGGCATAACATGGCATATCAAATATAACATACTTCATATGTAACATAGTGGCATAAACATGGCATATCAAACATAACATACATCATGTGTAACATAGTGACATAACATGGCATATCAAACATAACATACTTCATATGTAACATATCAACATGGCATGTGAACATAACAATCTAACCATGTAACATATGCAAGATGCTTTTGAAAACATATATTATAGGTACGTAAATATAAATCTCAACATATTTGGGCCCGGCATTGTACCACTTCTTCATTATCATAGCGCGCATCCCTAAATAGGCCCGAGGTAGCAAGTCTCGAACCTAATAGGTTACTAAGCCCGATCTTAGTCCGTTGACCTAGGGCAATCGTCATAGCGTAGAAGCCCATCCTAGGCCCGAGTCTTACTCCATCGACCTAAGGCATCTTGGAGCCCATCCCGTACTAGGCCCGAGTCTTATTCCATCGACCTAGGGGCAATCATACATAGAAGCCCATCCTAGGCCCGAGTCTTATTCCATCGACCTAGGGCATCATAGGAGCCCATCCCTTCTTGGACCTTGTTAAGGTCTTGGTACAAGCCATGCAGAAGGTAAAATACTTATATGCTTATTTTATAACATAGCTTATTTCATCTTGCAACATAGCATACTTCATTTCATAACATTTCATGCTTCACTTCATGAGCATATCATCTTTCATTTCATAACTATACCATTCTTCATTTCATAACATATCATTCTTCATTTCATCATCATGTCATATTTATGTCGTGAACATATCGTTCGTTTTCATTTCATAATCTTATCTTTTTCCATTTCATAACATATTTCAAATATCGCATACTCATAGACATGGCATAAGGCAAAAGTAAGTAAACACTAACCTAAGGCATGTCATCTTCATCTAGCATTATTTAGTATCACAAATCAACATGAATTCACCCAACATAAAGCACATGTTAACCTATTCATTTAACTTAACAACAACTTCATTTGTACATAAGACTTAAATTAAAACTTCATTTAATTCCCAAAAATACCTGATGGCCATACGGTCCATAGGGGTTTCTAGGGTTATCCTTCATCCTAATTCATTTAACACAACCACAACTTCATTTGCACATAGAACATGAATGAGACTTCATTTAGTCACCCATAATTCATGGTGGCCGAATGGTCCATAGGGTCTTCTAGGGTTATCTTTTAACCTAATTCATTTCATATAACAACAACCTAATTCATTTCATATAACAACAACTTCATTTGCATATAAAACATGGATTAAAACTTTATTTGTTCACCCAAAACCTAGGTTGGCCGAATGGTCCAAGTAGGGTTTTTAGGGTTAACCTTTAACCTAATTCATTTCATATAACAACAACCTAATTCATTTCATATAACAACAACTTCATTTGCATATAAAACATGGATTAAAACTTTATTTGTTCACCCAAAACCTAGGTTGGCCGAATGGTCCAAGTAGGGTTTTTAGGGTTAACCTTTAACCTAATTCATTTCATATAACAACAACCTAATTCATTTCATATAACAACAACTTCATTTGCATATAAAACATGGATTAAAACTTTATTTGTTCACCCAAAACCTAGGTTGGCCGAATGGTCCAAGTAGGGTTTTTAGGGTTAACCTTTAACCTAATTCATTTCATATAACAACAACCTAATTCATTTCATATAACAACAACTTCATTTGCATATAAAACATGGATTAAAACTTTATTTGTTCACCCAAAACCTAGGTTGGCCGAATGGACCTTAGTGGCTAATAGGGTTAGCTTTTGTCCTAATTCATTTTAAATCCTAACATCATCATATAGTTACTAAAACATAGCATATAACTTCATGGAAACCCTAAATCATAGCTTGGCCGAATTAACCTTAGTGGTTATTAGGGTTAGCTTTTAACCTAAACCCTTTTTCCATCCTAACATCATCATCTACTTCCTAACGACATCTTCTTCTTACAAACATGACATAGAATTTCAATAACACCCAAAACTTCATTTTGGCCGAATATATCATATGAGTTTCTTTTACAAAATAACAATCGAAGCTACCCGTATGCAGGTGAGGGATACTTACATCCTTCGCTTTGCTTTGGGGGGGGAAGATGACCTAAGGAAGACCAAAACCTAGCCTTCTCTTGCTTGGATGGGGTTCGGCCAAAGGTGGAGAGGGAGCTAGAATTCGGTGAGAAGGAGAAGAAGAAGAGAGGAAGTGGCAAATTAGAACCTTCCCTCTTCTTTATAAAGGGAGGAAGAGAAGTTTCTCTTCTCTTTCTCCATGCCTCTTCATTTGCCTTTATCACACTTATCTATAATCTCCCCTCTTCCTCTAATGATAATATCCTATTGGGCTTCTGGTTAGTGGGTGCATCTATAGGGTTTGGCTATCTCTAGAGGTTTGGAGTTCAATTCGTAGGTCTTGCATCCATTTTTGGCTTATTTTCATTTATTTTGGAAAAAGGCCCACACAAAGCCCATGATCATCAAGCCAAAAATTCTTGTAAAATTGCTAGGAATTTTACGGGTGTTACAGATAACAGTAAGTCTACCTCAGGTTTTGTGTTTACTTTGGGAGGTGGAGCCATTGTATGGAGGAGTGTCAAGCAGAAATGTGTGGCGAACTCTACCATGGAAGCTGAGTATGTGGCGACCTCTGAGGCGGCCAAAGAAGCTGTGTGGCTCAGGAACTTCTTGTTGGACTTGGATGTGATTCATGGTTTGCCCAGAACTATCACAATTTATTGTGATTATAGTGGTGAAGTTGCAAACTCGAAGGAACCACGAGCCCATAAGTCAAGTAAACACATAGAGCGCAAGTACCACCTGATACGAGAAATCGTAAAGAAAGGAGAAGTTGTTGTGGCCAAGATTGCATCGGAGGTTAACCTGACAGATCCTTTCACTAAGGCCCTTCCGGCGAGAGCTTTTGATAGGCATGTGGAGGGAATGGGAATCAGATGTATGGCAGTTTGAGGACAACTTAGTCTTTTAGTATAAGTGGGAGATTATTGGGATGTATACTGAAAAGTCTATCTTTTGTATAAACATCTTTATTTTGAAATAAGAATCACATGATCATTGTTTGCAAAGTTATGGTGATGCATATTGTCTAATACATTACTTTGTAGATAACATGGTGTGTGGTGTCACACGGGAGATCATGTTATCGGATCCTTGTAAAGTATAAGTATAGGCTCACAACCGAGATGGCTTTGGACAAACCATTGGCATGGTTGCAGTGTGATTTGGTATTGGTTTTTCTTGACCATAGAAAATTTTAAATTACTAAGTGGGAGAGGGATATTTTTATAAATTCCCACGGTCTCAATTACGATTTGACATGTGATACAAACAAACTTGCGCGTCGGCTCTAAGTACCTTCCTCCACATCGGATGAGTTTGTTTGCAGATTACAAGGTCGAATATAGTTATAAGAAATTATTAAGGAGTGTGTGTACTTCCCCATCGGAAGGCACATAACCTGAGATAATTACCTTGGTACCGAGTAATGGTGAACACTTAGATACAAATATAAGTATCCTCCCCATCAGAGTCACTGCTTTTATTTGTAGGGACTGAAGGTAGGAAACTTCGCTTCCCACTTCAATTCGCTTGCTTGTTCATGGCGATCCCTTCTACATCCCCGGATAAAAAAAATTTATCCTTGACAAGAGTGATTACCCAAGCAACCGTTTCATCGTCGTGCTATTCGATTATAGTAGTCACTTGAACAAACTTGTTGTTCAAGCAATCAACCTCTATTCTACGAATAGCCACGAAATAAACGATGTACGGATCGCCGACTTTTGTGTTTATGTTCGGGGTCCAAGTTTTATTAGTCACAAAACAGAATATATCATGCATATATAATTGAAAAGAATCATAAACATGTTACATAAGAAAATAGACAAGTATTATACCTCTCGATCTTCTATCGTATGGCCTTCCTCCTTTTGGATATCGTGTGGGCGACGATCTACCAAAAGTCGAAGCTCCTAGATCACCAATCTTCCTTCCTTGCTCCCTCTGAACAAGAGGAAGACTAAGAAACAAACCACTTCTCCTTCTTTCAACCAACCACCAAGCTCCAAGCTTGGTGCTTGCCGCCGGCCAAGAAGGAGATCATGGAGAGTGAACGCCCGCTAAGACCCTAAGGGAAGAGACCCTAGACTTCTTTCCACCGGCCAAGGAGAGGAGAGAAACTTGTTTGGATGCCGGCAACTCTTAAGGAAGAAGAATAAGAAGAGGAAAAACTTCCTTATTTGTGGCCGCCCAAGCACAAACCCTAACTCCAAGCCTCTTGCTGCCCAACCCTTATCTCCCTTGCCTCTAATTCTATCTCCACGCCAACCCTTAAGCCCATTTTTATAGAGTTAGGGATAATCCTTATTTTAGTCTCCACCATTGGTTCTAGGGATTTAATCGCAACCATCGGATCTAGATATTTAATCTCAACCGTCGGATCTAGAGATTTAATCTCTACCTTTGGAACTAGAGTTTTGTTTTCATCCATTGGATCTAGGCTTCATGAGGTTTTAATAGGCTACAATAGGGATCATGAAGAGGAGTTGGATCTTGGCCACCCAATGAATCAAGCCCACATAAAGTCCGATCCATTAATGAAAATCCAATCCACTAAAGGATTATCATTGATCTACCTCACCTACCCCCATAAGTTAATATGGGCTCCATATATTATATGTACATTTTCTCCCCGTGTTTAAGATCTCGAATGTCCGTTGATTAATTAATTTACTGACCATTAATTAATCAACATCTAATTCCATGAGTAGTACCACTCAACCTTTTCATCATGCCGGACTAAGTCCACCTGCAGGTTTTACATGATGAACCTTATGAGCTCCTCAAGGGGACATCATCATCCTAATATATAGGACACAATTTCCTCCTATAATCAACGACACACCATATAAATAATATCATTTCCCAACTTACCGAGCCTATCGATTTAATCTATAAATCTCGCCCATTGGTACATCAAAGAAATGAATACTAAGTATATATGCCCGTTATTATATCGGGATTAAGAGCATGTACAATATAATATCTGAGGTCCGATTCGATTATGTAGTCAATAATAAATCGAATCACCTCTAAGTCGTTCCTGCTCAATACACACAAAGTGTACTAGTGTGACAATGTCCCTCTATCCTTGACATCTAGATTGACCAATCGAGGCATAGACCGTGTCATCCTCGGTACAATCTAAATCATGAACCCCAAGTAGACTCACTCTAATCAAATGAGCTCAATATCTCATATTGACTCATTTGGGCATAGCCAATCACTTCGTGGTCTCACTCTATCAAGAATATCGATGTCACCCCCGTCATATAGGAGGGATAGATCCCATCTACATCACTCACATCCCTCCGCATAATTTGTTACATACCCAATAATCGCCTTTATAGTCCACCCATTTACGGGTGACGTTTGACGAAGCCAAAGTATGCAACTCCTTATGTAGGGAACCATGGTGACTGCAGGTCTAACGACTAATAGTCATACTAATAGCCACATGAGAAAGTATATGACACTCATATAACGATCCATGATATTTTCTCATGGCGGGTCATTCAGTATACATTCTCCAATGCATACCCATGTGTCAACTTGATATCTCATATCCATGACTTGTGAGATCAAGTCATCTTGTTGACCTACATGCTAGTCTTTACGCATTAACATTGTCCCTGGCCTACGACATGCATATCAAATAATAAGCAATAAATATGAAAAAGAAATATTTTCCAACTATTATGGCTTTTGTCTCCAATATGCCTCCTGTCGTATCGCCATCTCGTCCGCTCCTCCCTACACCATGTACGAACCATCTGGAGATCCGAGCTGAGACTAACTATTTTAATTTATATCCATCGATCCTATACTCCATGAAGGAGTGTACATGAAATCTAGATCAAAAGTAAACTAAAATAAAATGAGTGGCTAAACAATGTCGTATTTAAATTCAAAATTAAATACTAGTCTCGTCAACCCCGAGGATTCAAATAATATACAATTACACAAATACAATCACATACACACATATGACCATAATAGTTGGATTCTATGCCTGCAACCAAAAAGTTAACCTATGCACATCCTACTATTATCCGTCACATATAATATATGAAAAAGTGCATAAAAGTAACTGAATCCTAAACACACAAAATCGAAAACCATGGCTCTGATACCACTTGAAGGTAGGAAACTTCGCTTCCCACTTCAACTTGGTCGCTTGTTCATGGTGATCCCGTCTACGTCCCCGGATTAAAAAAATTAATCCTAGATAAAAAGGGATTACCCAAGCAACCATTCCATTTCAGTTACATGTTGCTATAAGTTGTCACTTGAACAAACTTGTTGTTCAAGTAACCAACCTCTATTCTACGATTAGCCGCGGAATAGATGATGTACGTATCGCCGATTTTTGTATTTGTATTCGGGGTCCAAGTAAATTAGCCACATAACAAAACATACAACATGCATAAAATTGAAAAACAATTATAGACATAGTACAAAAGAATATAAACAAGCATTATACCTCTCGATCTTCTATTGTATGTTCTTCCTCCTTTTGGACGTTGTGTGGGCGACGATCTTCCAAAAGTCGAAGCCACCTAGATCACCAATCTTCCTTTCTTTGTTCACTCCGAACAAAGGAAGATCATAAAACAAAACTCTTCTTCCTATCTAGAACAGACCACCAATTCAAAGGACTTGATGTTGCCTCTGCCAAGGAAGAGAATATGGAGTATGGGCGCCTGTCAAAAGCTCTAAGGGAAGAAACCCTATCTCTTGCCGCCGGCCAAGGAAGAGGAGAAGATGGTGGCACCGCCGGCCAAAGGAGAAGATGGTGGTGTTGTTGCCGCCGGCCAAGAGGAGAAGCCAACCCTAGGTTGCCGCCCAAGATGAGAAGCAAACCCTAGCCACCTCCTAGTTGCCGCCCAACAAACCCTAGCCTCTCTTAGTTGTTGGCCTAGCCAAGAGAAGAAAAACCCTAATCTCCCATTCATGAGTTGCCGCCCACCCCTTAAGCCTCCTTTTATAGAGCTAGGCTTAAGCCTACTCTTAATCTCGACCGTCGGATATAAGGATTTAATCTCAAACGTCGGATCTAGAGATTTAATTTCAACCATCGAATCTAGAGATTTAATCTCCACCGTCGGATCTAAAGCATTAATCTCCACCGTCGGATCTAGAGATTTAATCTCCACCGTCGGATCTAGAGTTTCATTTTCTGTCATCGGATCTAGGCTCCATGAGGTTTTAATAGGCTACAATAGGGACCATGAGGAGGAGTTGGATCTTGGCCACCCAATGGATCAAGCCCACATAAAGTCCGATCCATTAATGATAATCCATTCCACTAGAGGATTATCATTGATCTACCTCACCAACCCCCATAAGTTAATATGGGCTCCATATATTATTTGTATATTTATCTCCCCATGTTTAAGATCTCAAATGTCCGTCAATTAATTAATTTACTGACAATTAATTTATCAACATCTAACTCCATGAGTAGTACCACTCAACCTTATCATCATGCCAGACCAAGTCCACATGTAGGGTTTACATGATGAACCTTATGAGCTCCTCAAGGGGACATCATCATCCTAATATATAGGGCATGATTTCCTCCTAAAATCAACGACACACCATATAAATGATATCATCTCCCAACTTACCGACCCTATCAATTTACTCTATAAATCTCGCTCATTGGTAAATCAATGAAATGAATACTAAGTATATGTGCCCGTTATTATATCGGGATTAAGAGCATGTACAAAATAATATCAGAGGTCTAATTCGATTATGTAGTCAGCAATAAATCGAATCACCTCTATGTCGGTCCTACTCAATACACACATAGTGTACTAGTGTAATTCTATGATCAAGACAAACCAATACCAAATTACACTACAACCATACCAATGGTTTGTCCAAAACCATCTCGGTTGTGAGCCTTTACTTATACTTTACAAGGAACTGATAACATGATCTCTCGTGTGATACTACACACCATGTTATCTACAATGTAATGTATTAGACGATATGCATAACAATAAATATGCAAACAATGATCATATGATTCTTATTTCAAAACAAAGATGTTCATACAAAAGATAGACTTTTCAGTATACATCCCAACATCGTCGTGTCCTACATTGCACAAACACAATCCCTTTAGAGTCTTTCTTCAGCTTTCGCTAATAACCTGAGAAAGTTTTGACGATCTACAGTTGGTTGTCTATGATCGGAAAAACTCTCCAATAGTAGCTTGTGGCCTATGACTCCGATCTTGCTCCTTTTGGCTAACATTCGAAGGCGTCTCATTCCAACATCTGGTTTGCAATGTCTTCTTATCAATCTTCATCTCTTAAACACTTATACGGAGTCATTTCTAAACTCAAGACTGGATCAAATGCTTTTCGATAGTATCTGATAGAAAATTCAAACATCCTAATCCAAAAGTAAGACAATAACTCTGGGTGGCTTAAGACATCCATTTACACTCTTGAGCTATTAGGTGAGCGTAAACTCTGCAAGTCTAACGACTCTGCATGGTATTCCTATGACCGACGATCACCCTACTTGAAGCTCAAAAATTCCCTACAATGTGTCACAGAAAGTGACGCAAGGAAATACTGTCTTTCTCTTAACATCACTAAACCATGATCAAGTGATATATTATTCCCCATAGGTTATTTTCTGCATTTACCACCAAATACCGGCTTGATCCCGATAATGGTATAGAAATAACTCTACTTTCTCTATATAACATGAGTTAAGTGTTAGGGCAATCTCTTGCCATGATATGGTTTTGATGTGTGTGGCAAAGGGTTTAAGTTAGGTTGATATTGTGATTTGATATGTGCGTTGGAGTCTTGCAGAACTTAGTAATTCACACATGGAGCCTTGGAGGATTCACCACTCACAACCTCGTGCTTGAGTCGGAGAAGGAGCATTGCAGAGCCGTGCGCTTGATGTTGCTGAGGGACCGCCGGACGAGATGACTTGAAGCGAAGCCAAGGAAGCAGACTTCGGAGGCAAGAGACGCGAAGGAGCATTGCAGAGTCGTGCACCTGATGCTGCCGAGGGACGTGGCCGTGAACGAAGAGAGCTTCGGCGAGGGACTTCGAGTGAGATGAGAGAATGAGTGAATTGTAAGTAGCTCATTAGGTGAACTTGCCCGAATGGGCCGAGTGTTGAGGCTCGACCACAAGGGTTGAGATTTACCCGACCGCCCGAAGCTCAAACGAATGTTAAGTTTGTGTTTCACGGCACCGATCGCCATGAAATGGCGGTCTTCCACTAATCGACGCGCTCGAGTATCCGGCCCGAGTGGTTTTGGGCCAGGTGATCGCCTAAGACCATCGTTGACTGCAAGGCGTGTCGGTGGTCAAGAGGGTTTGGGCCACATAACGCTCGTAGTCAAGGCGATCGACTACGGCGGCCGATCAGCCCGATGGTTACATCGGTCAGCTAAGGATCCGTTGGACTACAACGGTCGAGGATCCAACGTGTTCGAGGCCGTTGAAGTGGTGGCCGATCGTGCAAAAACCTTGATCGGTGGTGGCGGCCAACAGGAAGAAATCAGCCCTCTCTATAAAAAAAGAGTGTGTGGGCTTTTGGATGGCTAATGCTCATATTCCAAACTATCATCCAAGTATTCTACAAGTGATAAACTCCTTCTAGTTTCTTTCACATCAATTGTAAAAGAAGGAGTGTTCTTGAGTTGCAAGGGTTACCTCCACCTAGCTTGGTGCAAAGGAGAGACCAATAGTGGATTTGGTTAAGGAGTGATTCACCGAGGATGAATCGAGGACCGTGGATTAGCAACGTAGCCGTGAACCATGTTACATATTGTGTTAGCATTGTTTATCTTTTCTTTTGTTGTTTTGTTTGCTTGTTTATTAGTATTCTGCTTGCGCTAACGATTGTTTAGATGAGCAAATTCCACCATCCAACGAAAGAGGGCTATTCACCCCTCTCTAGCTGGCCAATACACAGTGATCGATTCCCTACAAGTGGTATCAAAGCCAAGGCGCTTGTCGAGGACTAACCGCCACAACAAGCACATTCAAGAATGACCAGCTCCAACATTCACCCACCAAAGTTTGTAGGATAATTCTCTTGGTGGAAGAAGAGAATGGAGGTATTCTTTGAAACCGATTTTGATATTATGCTTATAATGGAAAACGGTTTTGAGATGCCTAGGGACGAAGAGGGTGAACAAATAGAGAAGTCAAGGTGGACTAAAAAGCAAAGGGAGGAGCACCTTGCTAATTCAAAGGCCAAGCACCACCTCTTCAATGTTCTTTCCCAACAAGAGATCAATAGGATAGGGGAATGTGCTAGCACCAAGGAGATGTGGGAGAAGCTAGTAGAGCTTCATGAAGGTACCTCGGAGGCCAAGCTTGCAAGAAGAGATCTCCTCCACTCCCAACTAACGAATATCAAACTTGAAAAGGGAGAAAAGGTAACTTCACTACATTCTCGATTTAAGGAAATTTTGATTGGGCTAATAAGTGTAGGAGAAAGACTTTCGAACCGGGATATGCTTATGAAAGCAATCGATGCCTTTCCCCGATCATCAAAATGGAGCTCAATGGTGGACTCCTTCTACATGTCAAAGAACTTAGAAGTAAGCACCTTGGAGGAGTTCTTTTCAACCATGGAGCTCCATGAAACAAGGCTTGAAGGAATAAATGTAGAATCAAGTATCAAGCCATTAAGGGGAGCAGCCCTAGCAGCAAATTAGGGGAAGAAGAAGAAGATAGAGACTTCCTCCTCCTCCGATGAAGCATCCTCCTCCTCCATGGATAGCACGGAAGAAGCCTATATGGTAAGGAGGGTAAGGCGTGCATTAAAAGGTTTTAAATTCAATAACTCTAATGATAGGATAAGAAGACCAAGGGGGAAGATTATTTGCTACAATTGCCAAGAAGAGGGACACATAAGGGACAATTGTCGCCTCTTGAACAAAAGCAAGGAGGAGAAGAGAAAGAAGGAAGAAAAGAAGAAGAAGAAGGGGAGCAAGAAGAAAGAAGAAGAGAAGAAGGCCAAAGAAAAAGGGAAGGTCAAGGCCCTAAAAGCAAGGACATGGGATGACCCCTCTTTATCATCTTAATCATCATCGGAAGAGGAGAATGGCTTTGTCACCTGTCACGCCCGCCCTTTCCTAGGGTCCGGAGGGGCGGCGCGTGACGCGACCGTACATACATACATCGTACTACTTACAGCGGAAGACTTTAGACACTTTTTTTTTCTTTTGAACATAAACATGCATCGTCATTTATAGATACTTCTTCTTAACATAGAACATGCATCATTATTTCATAAGTACTTAGTGCTTAGTTCAAGTCCATAGACATCATCATCATAAGGAAACATTTATAAGGACATAACAGATCTCCTCCACCATGCCACTACCACACACACTTGGCCCCTCCTACTGCTCCCTTTAGTTTATCCATCCCTTACCCTTATCTGCTGTACAAGGGAAAAATAAACTATAAGCACATAGGCTTAGTAAGATCCTGTCCTACTCACAAAAACAATACATCGACATTAAGCATGGCATGTAACATTCATAACATATA
This sequence comes from Wurfbainia villosa, assembly GCA_025175895.1. NCBI lineage: Eukaryota > Viridiplantae > Streptophyta > Magnoliopsida > Zingiberales > Zingiberaceae > Wurfbainia > Wurfbainia villosa. Next base: position 37,490,062 of record CM045988.1, read on the forward strand.
AGCAACATAACATGTAACATATATATGACGAACATAACATGTAGCATAAGTAACATGAGCAAACATAACATGTAACATATATAACATAGCAACATATCATGTACATAATCAAACATAACATACAACATATGTAACATAGCAACATATCATGCACATATATGACATAATCAAACATAACATACAACATGTGTAACATAGCAACATATATATGACATGCAACATATATAACATAGTAACATATATATGACATATCAAACATAACATACAACATATGTAACATAGCAACATATCATGCACATATATGACATAATCAAACATAACATACAACATGTGTAACATAGCAACATAGCATGTAACATAACAATCATAACATGTGAACAAAACAATCATATCATGTAAACATATGCAGGATGCTCTTTGAAAACATATATTATAGGTACGTAAACATAAATCTCAACATATTTGGGCCCGACATTGTACCACATCATCATCATCATAGCGCACATCCCTAAATAGACTCGAGGTAGCAAGTCTCGAACCTACCAGGTTACTAGGCCCGATCTTAGTCCGTCGACCTAGGGGCCATCGTCATAGCATAGAAGCCCATCCTAGGCCCGATCGTAGTCCATCGACCTAGGGCATCTTGGAGCCCATCCCATACTAGGCCCGATCTTAGTCCGTCGACCTAGGGGAAATCATACATAGAAGCCATCCTAGGCCCGATCTTAGTCCGTCAGCCTAGGGCATCTTAGGAGCCCATCCCTTTGGACCTTGTTAGGGTCCAGGTACAAGCCATGCAGAAGGTAAAATACTTATATGCTTTTTTTATCATAACATATCTTATTTCATTTCGCAAACATATCATACTTCATTTCATAACATATCATATTTCACTTCATGACATATCATATTTCATTTCATAAACACATCATACATTTCATAATATATCATGTTTCACTTCATGAACATATCATATTTCATTTCATAAACATATCATTTTTCATTTCATAATCATATCATATTCATTTCCTAACATATCTTAATATCACACACATATAGGGCATGGCATAAGGTATAAACATCAAGAGGAAGTAAACACTAACCTCATGAATTCATCTAAGCATAAAACACATGTTAACCTAACCTAGAGCATGTTATCTTCATCTAGCATCATTTAATATCACAAGTCAACATGAATTCACCTAAAAATAAAACACATGTTAACCTAACCTAGAGCATGTTATCTTCATCTAGCATCTTAACATCATCATATACATACAAAATATGGTATAGAATTTCATTGAAACCTCAAAAATAATGTTTGGCCAAATGGTTCATGGGGGCTTTTAGGGTTAAACTTTTAACCTAATCCATTTAACATCGTAACATCATCATATGCATACAAAATTTGGTATAGAACTTCATTGAAACATCAAAAGCAAAGGTTGGCCGAATGGTTCATGGAGGCTTTTAGGGTTAAACTTTTAACCTAATCCATTTAACATCCTAACATCATCATATGCATATAAAATAGGGTATAGAACTTCATTGAAACATCAAAATCAAAGGTTGGCCGAATGGTTCATGGAGGCTTTGGGGTTGAACTTTTAACCTAATCCATTTAACATCCTAACATCATCATATGCATACAAAATAGGGTATAGAACTTCATTGAAACATCAAAATCAAAGGTTGGCCGAATGGTTCATGGAGGCTTTTGGGGTTGAACTTTTAACCTAATCCACTAAACATCCTAACATCATCATATGCATAAAAAATAGGGTATAGAACTTCATTAAAACATCAAAAGCAAAGGTTGGCCGAATGGTTCATGGGGGGTTTGATACAAAACTTCAATCGGAAAGCTACTTGTATGCAGGTGAGGGGATACTTACATCCTTCGCTTTGCTTTTTGGTTGGAAGATGACCTAAGGGAAGCAACCTATCCTTTCTTCTTGCTTGGATGGCTTTTGGACAAGGGATGAGAAGGGGGAGGAGATGTGGATCTCGGTGAGGAAGAGGTTGAGAGGAGAGAAAATCAACTTGATAACTCATGTCTCTTCATTCCCCCCCTATTTATTCATTTGAAGAGTCCCTTAGTTTCCCTTACCCCTAACTATAATTTCCCATATTCCTCTAATAATACAATCTTGTTGGGCTTCTGGTTAGTGGATGCATCTATAGGGCTTGGCTATCTAGAGGTTTGGCGTTCAATTCCTTGGCCTTGCATCCTTTTTGGCTTATTTTCTTTTATTTTTGAAAGAGCCCACATAAAGCCCATTATCATCAAGCCAAAAATTCTTGTAAAATTGCTAGAAATTTTACAAGCGTTACAATCCTTCATACCTTTTAAAAGTTTCGTCCTCGAAACTTAGAACAATTCTGGGTACTTCTGCTTAATGTCCTCCTCGCTCCTGTGTAGCTTCTTCAGACTGCTGATTGATTCTGCCACAGGACCTTTACTAAGGGCACCTCTTTGTTCCTTAGTCTCTTGACTTCTCGGTCGAGTATCTGGATAGGCCGACTCTCATAACTCAGGTCCTCTTGAACTTGTACTGTTTGTGGCTCGATCACTTGGTCCACACTGGAAATGCATTTCTTGAGCACAGAAACATGGAACACGCCAGAATAATGACATCTCGAGGCGGCTCCGACCATAAGCTACTTTGCCAACCCTCTGCAATATCGGATACGGTCCCACATAGTGCGGACTCAGCTTACCCTTCCTTCCGAATCTCATCACTCCCTTCATAGGGGCCACTCTGAGGAATACCAGGTCCCCAACTTTGAATTCTAACGGTCTACGCCGCATATCTGCATAGCTCTTTTGTCGGCTCTGAGAAGTTTCAATTCTCTGACGGATGTTCTGTATAGCTCGGGTGGTGTCGTCGACGAACCCTCGTACCAACATATGGGAGATCTACATTTCCTCCCGTATAGAGCTTCATAGGGTGCCATTCCAATAGTAGCTTGGTAGCTATTGTTGTAGGCAAATTCTGCCAAACATAAGTATCGACACCAGCTACCTTTGAAATCCAGGGCGTAAGCTCGTAACATATCATCCAGTACTTGATTTACTCTTTCATCATGTCATGTCTGGGGATGGAAGGCGATCTTGAACAATAGCTTCGTGCCTAGGGCCTTCTGAACACATTCCCAGAAATGAGAAATAAAGCGACCATCTCTGTCAGAAATGATGGTCTTAGGAATTTCATGTAGTCTGATAATTTCCATAGCATATAACTGAGCCAATTGCTCTGTCGAATAGGTGATCTTGATTGCTAAGAAGTGGGCGGACTTCGTCAATCTGTCCACAATTACCCATATAGCATCATAACCATTTGTCGTCTTGGGCAATCCTGAGATGAAATCCATAGAAATGTCTTCCCATTTCCATTCTGGAATCTGGATCGGCTGCAGTGTTCCTCCAGGTCTCTGGTGTTCTGCTTTAACCCTCTGGCAGGTCAGGCAGTTACTGACATACTGAGCCACATCTCTTTTCATTCCGAACCACCAGAATTTTCTTTTCAGGTCTTGGTACATCTTGGTGGTTCCAGGATGCATCGCATAAGGAGTTCCGTGAGCTTCCTCAAATATCTTCTTCCGTAATTCTGGATCGTCGGGAATACATAAGCGATCCCTAAGGTAGAGTACTCCACTATCAGAGATACGAAACCCGTCGTCCTTTCCTTCTAGGACCTCTTTCTTGATCCTCTGAATGCTTGGGTCACGGGCTTGCTTTTCCAGTATATCATCGAACAACGTCGGTGCTATCGTCATGGTCGAGAGCTGTCCGGAAATGATTTCAACCCCGTAACGTATAATCTCCTTTTCTAAGGGTCGAGATAACACTGATAGAGATATCAAGGTAGCGCAGGACTTCCTGCTGAGTGCATCAGCCACCTTGTTTGCTTTCCCCGGATGGTAGAAGATCTCGCAGTCATAATCCTTGACGAGCTCGAGCCATCTACGTTGTCTCATGTTCAGTTCCTTCTGTGTGAAGAAATATTTCAGACTCTGGTGGTCTGTATAAATCCTACACTGAGATCCATATAGATAATGCCTCCATGTTTTGAGAGCAAAGACCACGGCTGCTAGCTCTAAATCGTGGGTGGGATAATTCCTTTCATGTTCTTTGAGTTGCCTAGAGGCGTAGGCAATAACCCTTCCATTCTGCATGAGTACAGCTCCGAGTCCAACTTGGAAGCATCACTGTACATCTCGAAGCCTTCACATCGTCCAAGAGCAAGGATTGAGCTACCGTCACCTTTCTTTCCACTTGTGAAACTCCTCTCGCAGCGTCCGTCCACTCATATTTCTTGTTCTTTCGGTGAGGACTGGCCATAGGGGCAATCTCGAGAAGTTCTCTACAAACTTCCTAGAGTAGCTTGCAGCCCAAGAAAGCTTCGATCTCTGGAATTCTTTGGTCTTCGATTACTCACGGCTTCAATCTTTATTGGGTCTACCATCACTCCGTGCTTGGATATAACGTGACCCAAAAATGATACTTGTTCGAGCCAGAACTCGCATTTGGAAAACTTTGCAAATAGTTGCTTTTCCCGAAGAATCTGCAATACCACATTCAGGTGTTCTGCGTGATCCTCTGGGGTTCTCGAATATATCAGTATATCATCGATGAAGACGATCACAAACTTGTCGAGGAATGCCGAGAATACTCGATTCATCAAATCCATGAACAGAGCAGGTGCATTCGTCACTACGAAGGGCATAACTACGAACTCGTAATGTCCGTATCTTGTCGAAAGTCTTTGGTATATAAATCGTCTAGTTTCACTTTTACTTGATGATAGCCAGACCTCAAGTCAATCTTAGAGAAGATGGTGGCACCCTTTAGTTGGTCGAACAGGTCATCAATCCACGAAAAAGGGTACCGGTTCTTGATCGTCACATTATTCAGCGCTCGGTAGTCTATGAACATTCGCATAGACCCATCTTTCTTCTTCACCAACAACACTGAAGTTCAGTAACCACATGCATAAGAGCAGGTGGGGGTACTGTCTCATCAACTCTATTACTACGTCTTCCATATATTACTATCTCATCGACCCTATTACTACGTTTTCCCTATGCTACTATCTCATCGACCCTATTACTGTGTCTCCCAGACATGTTTATCTTCATATATTAAAGTAAAGCTAGTATAAGTTTTTCGTTCATTTATCTACACATAATTAAACTAAAAGCTAGCATAAAGTTATCATTCATGTTTTCATGCATAATTTGAGCTAAAGGCATTTCATATCATACATAAACAAAATTAACAAAATTAGAGTAGACATAGAATTCTTACTTGGAGCGACAGGATTTGGAGCTTGATGTGTGTGTAGTGGAAAGACAGATATGCTCTGATACCAACCTGTCACGCCCGCCCTTTCCTAGGGTCCGGAGGGGCGGCGCGTGATACGACCGTACATACATACATCGTACTACTTATAGCGGAAGACTTTAGACACTTTTTTTTTCTTTTGAACATAAACATGCATCGTCATTTATAGATACTTCTTCTTAACATAGAGCATGCATCATTATTTCATAAGTACTTAGTGCTTAGTTCAAGTCCATAGACATCATCATCATAAGGAAACATTTATAAGGACATAACAGATCTCCTCCACCATGCCACTACCACACACACTTGGCCCCTCCTGCTGCTCCCTTTAGTTTATCCATCCCTTACCCTTATCTGCAGTACAAGGGAAAAATAAACTATAAGCACATAGGCTTAGTAAGATCCTGTCCTACTCACAAAAACCATACATCGACATTAAGCATGGCATGTAACATTCATAACATATAAGCAACATAACATGTAACATATATGACGTAAGCAAACATAACATGTAGCATAAGTAACATGAGCAAACATAACATGTAACATATATAACATAGCAACATATCATGTACATAATCAAACATAACATACAACATATGTAACATAGCAACATATCATGCACATATATGACATAATCAAACATAACATACAACATGTGTAACATAGCAACATATATATGACATGCAACATATATAACATTGCAACATATATATGACATATCAAACATAACATACAACATATGTAACATAGCAACATATCATGCACATATATGACATAATCAAACATAACATACAACATGTGTAACATAGCAACATATATATGACATGCAACATATATATGACATATCAAACATAACATACAACATATGTAACATAGCAACATATCATGCACATATATGACATAATCAAACATAACATACAACATGTATAACATAGCAACATAGCATGTAAACATAACAATCATAACATGTGAACAAAACAATCATATCATGTAAACATATGCAGGATGCTCTTTGAAAACATATATTATAGGTACGTAAATATAAATCTCAACATATTTGGGCCCGACATTATACCACATCATCATCATCATAGCGCACATCCCTAAATAGACCCGAGGTAGCAAGTCTCGAACCTACTAGGTTACTAGACCCGATCTTAGTCCGTCGACCTAGGGGACATCGTCATAGCGTAGAAGCCCATCCTAGGCCCGATCTTAGTCCATCGACCTAGGGCATCTTGGAGGCCATCCCGTACTAGGCCTGATCTTAGTCCATCGACCAAGGGGCAATCATACATAGAAGCCCATCCTAGGCCCGATCTTAGTCCGTCGGCCTAGGGCATCTTAGGAGCCCATCCCTTTGGACCTTGTTAGGGTCCTGGTACAAGCCATGCAGAAGGTAAAATACTTATATGCTTTTTTTTTATCATAACATATCTTATTTCATTTCGCAAACATATCATACTTCATTTCATAACATATCATATTTCACTTCATGACATATCATATTTCATTTCATAAACACATCATACTTCATTTCATAACATATCATAATTCACTTCATGACATATCATATTTCATTTCATAATCACATCATACTTCATTTCATAACATATCATGTTTCACTTCATGAACATATCATATTTCATTTCATAAACATATCATTTTTCATTTCATAATCATATCATATTCATTTCCTAACATATCTTAATATCACACACATATAGGGCATGGCATAAGGTATAAACATCAAGAGGAAGTAAACACTAACCTAGGGCATGTTATCTTCATCTAGCATCATTTAATATTACAAGTTAACATGAATTCATCTAAGCATAAAACACATGTTAACATAACCTAGAGCATGTTATCTTCATCTAGCATCATTTAATATCACAAGTCAACATGAATTCACCTAAACATAAAACACATATTAACCTAACCTAGAGCATGTTATCTTCATCTAGCATCTTAACATCATCATATACATACAAAATATGGTATAGAATTTCATTGAAACCTCAAAAACAATGTTTGGCCGAATGGTTCATGGGGGCTTTTAGGGTTAAACTTTTAACCTAATCCATTTAACATCCTAACATCATCATATGCATACAAAATATGGTATAGAACTTCATTGAAACATCAAAAGCAAAGGTTGGCCGAATGGTTCATGGAGGCTTTTAGGGTTAAACTTTTAACCTAATCCATTTAACATCCTAACATCATCATATGCATATAAAATAGGGTATAGAACTTCATTGAAACATCAAAATCAAAGGTTGGCCGAATGGTTCATGGAGGCTTTTGGGGTTGAACTTTTATCCTAATCAATTTAACATCCTAACATCATCATATGCATACAAAATAGGGTATAGAACTTCATTGAAACATCAAAATCAAAGGTTGGCCGAATGGTTCATGGAGGCTTTTGGGGTTGAACTTTTAACCTAATCAACTTAACATCCTAACATCATCATATGCATATAAAATAGGGTATAGAACTTCATTCAAACATCAAAAGCAAAGGTTGGCCGAATGGTTCATGGGGGGTTTGATACAAAACTTCAATCGGAAAGCTACTTGTATGCAGGTGAGGAGATAGTTACATCCTTCGCTTTGCTTTTTGGTTGGAAGATGACCTAAGGGAAGCAACCTAGCCTTTCTTCTTGCTTGGATGGCTTTTGGACAAAGGATGAGAAGGGGGAGGAGAAGTGGATCTCGGTGAGGAAGAGGATGAGAGGAGAGAAAATCAACTTGATAACTCATGTCTCTTCATTCCCCCCCTATTTATTCATTTGAAGAGTCCCTTAGTCTCCCTTACCTTTAACTATAATTTCCCATATTACTCTAATAATACAATCTTGTTGGGCTTCTGGTTAGTGGATGCATCTATAGGGCTTGGCTATTTAGAGGTTTGGGGTTCAATTCCTAGGCCTTGCATCCTTTTTGGCTTATTTTCTTTTATTTTTGAAAGAGCCCACATAAAGCCCATTATCATCAAGCCAAAAATTCTTGTAAAATTGCTAGAAATTTTACGGGCGTTACATCACCAACCTTGCTTTGATGGCTTTTGACGACCTAGACTCATCCTCCTCCAAAAATGAAGGATTAAGCACAAGTGAGGAGAGCTCTAGTGAAGGGGGAGCTTCTTCACCATCCTCATCCGAAGAAGACATGGAGACTATGGTAATGAACCTCTCACCAAGTAAAATAGTCTCCATGATACCTAGTCTCACTAAGAATTTGTTTAGGGCAAAGAAAAAGAACAAATGCATGCTAGATCAAATTAAGGACTTAGAAGAAAAATTAGAAAAAGCATGCTTAAATGTAAATGATAATATTTCTTCTAGCTTAAATGATGCATGCTCACATGAATATATGCCATTTAATGTTAGTGATGCATGTATGGATGAAAATAGGGCTCTAAGGGAAAAGGTAGATTATTTGACCAAGGCCCTAGAAAAATTTACAATAGGCTCCAATACCCTTAACATGATAATTGGGAGCCAAAGGGCAAGCTTCAATAAGAAAGGCCTAGGTTATAAGGAAAAGAAAAATGAAAATGCCTATAAATGTCAAATAGCTAGGGGTCAAGACAAAAAGAAGGTAATTGCAAGAAAATGGATCCCTAAGGAATTTTTAGCGTACCCCATAGGCAAGAATTTGTATTGGGTTCCTAAATCCATCCTAAAGGGTTAGGAAAACCCTAGGATAGTCAACCATAAGGATTTCACCTATATCATATTTTTGGTTGACTTAGGATGGCGGGACAATATTTTTGAAATAGTGTTAGGTGATGATAATGCACCTATAAATAGAGAAATCATGCTTTAGGTGATATTTGCCTTATTATCATGATATAATACCTAATGCATGATCACAATTTGATGAATTCATTTGGTTCATGATCATAATGTGAATTTAATTCATATATATCTTTATGATCATGTGGGATGTTAGGATGATACTTAACCTTGATAGAATTGCCTGAAATAATATTTAAGTATATACAAATACCTTTAGGATGCATCTCACATTCACCATAGGCTACCTTGATTGAAAACTTAGCATGAGTGAGATGTTAGGATGATACAAATGTCCACTAATGCCTATGACATTTAGATGGTCATTTAAGGTATCAAAAGAGCAATAATAGACCAATCATGGGGAAGACTTATGTTTAATTCATAGACATATTGCCCAAAGATCATGGTTGGATATTTCACATGTTTTCAAAACAATGTCTTACTTTAAAATCTGTGTGTTCATGTTTTGAAACAATCCAAAGCAAAACTAGGTGTTAAAATGGATACAAACTTGATCAAAACACTAGTTGTTTTTAAAGCTTTTGGATTTTTGGCAAATCTCTGAAAATATAATGATTTTTCATGAAAAAATATTTTTTATTGATAGATATACTTACAAGAAATGTGTTCCCCAAATTTCACTATTTTTAGAATTTTCAAGAATTTACAGTGCATTTCTGAAATTCATCCAGAAAATCAGAAATTTGGATTTCATTTGTGCTACATTGCCATCGATAAAGAATGATCGATGGATCAAACGAGCACAGTAACATGATTTTATCAGGTTTTTGACTGGTTTTAGTTTTTGTTTCTCTCTAGACTTGATGCCATGATATATAAACTTTGTTTAATCTTTTTGATTGTGTCAAAGGGGGAGAAAACTATATGTTTAAGTAAAGGGGAATATATTTAGGGGGAGTTTCATGTATTAAGGGGGAGAGTTGCTAATCATGTTATTCACATGCTTTCTTTCCTTAATATTTTATCAAATGTTTTTACCTAACTTAAACGGATTGCCACACATCAAAAAGGGGGAGATTGTTAGGGCAATCTCTTGCCGTGATATGGTTTTGATGTGTGTGGCAAAGGGTTTAAGTTAGGTTGATATTGTGATTTGATATGTGGGTTGGAGTCTTGCAGGACTTAGTAATTTGCACATGGAGCCTTGGCGGGTTCACCACTCACAACCTCGTGCTTGAGTCAGAGAAGGAGCATTGCAGAGTCGTGCGCTTGATGTTATCGAGGGACCGCCGGACGAGATGACTTGAAGAGAAGCCAAGGAAGCAGACTTCGGAGGCAAGAGACATGAAGGAGCATTGCAGAGTCGTGTGCCTAATGTTGCCGAGGGACATGGCCGTGAACGAAGAGAGCTTCGGATAGGGACTTCGAGTGAGATGAGAGAATGAGTGAATTGTAAGTAGCTCATTAGGTGAACTTGGCCGAATGACTGAGTGTCGGAGGCTCGACCGCAAGGGTTGAGGTTTACCCGATCGCCGGAAGCTCAAACAAATGTTAAGTTTGAGTTTCACAGGACACCAGTGGACTGCCATGAAATGGCAGTCGACTACTCTGAGTCGAATGCGGTTCGACTGGTATTCGACTGAGTGGTTTTTGGTCCAGTAGTCGACTGCCATATGTTGGCGATCGGATTGCCGATCGGGCATCAAGGCGCAATGATCGGGTCAAGAGGGTTTGGGCCACGTATCGCTTATAGTCGATCGCGGCGATTACGGAGGCAGATCGATGGTTACATCGGGCCGATTGCCAAGGGACCGCTGACTACAACGGCGGATCCGACGTGTTCGTGAGGCCGCTGACGGCAATGATCGCCAAGGGCGTGAGGTGGGGCCAACGGGAAGAAATCAACCCTCTCTATAAAAAGAGAGGGTGTGGGCTTTTGGATGGCTAATGCTCATATTCCAAACCATCATCCAAGTGCTCTACAAGTGATAAACTCCTTCTTCTAGTTTCTTTCACATGAGTGTTCTTGAGTTGCAAGGGTTACCTCCACCTAGCTTGGTGCAAAGGAGAGACCAATAGTGGATTTTGTTGCGGAGTGATTCACCGAGGACGAATCGGGGACCATGGATTAGCGACGTAGCCGTGAACCACGTTACATATTGTGTTAGCATTGTTTATCTTTGCTTTTGTTGTTTTGTTTGCTTGTTTATTAGTATTCCGCTTGCGCTAATGATTGTGTAGACGAGCAAATTCCACCATCCAACGAAAGAGGGCTATTCACCCCCCCTCTAGCCGGCCAATACACACCGATCGATCCCCTACATTAAGTACTCAAAAATACCTTCAAAGTTATACAACCTAGTACGAACAACTTAGGGATCAAAATCCCTATGAAACACCTTATACTAACCCTTTGTTTGATGTAGCAATAATAGTATACACACCTAGTCCATTACCCCACGAGTAATTATCTGACTAGCATAATCAGTGAAAATCCCTAAGACTGTAGTCTTTGATTTTCACAAGAAATGTGACGACTTGACCCCTGCTTTCCGACTCGATATCAGTCGGCTCTAAAAGGAAATTCACCTTTTCAACACAGGTTCAAGACTCACATACTCAACAGGTCATTCCTGTGGTTAACTCAAACAACGATTACGAATAATAACCAACATACTACAGGTTATTCCTTGTTATATACACTAAATGCATAGCCAATAATACCGGGAGTATAAATACTAAAGGTAACTCTGGTTGGTCACCTCGGTGGATGACCCCTACTACGAGTCTGCACAGGTGTCATAACTCTGACTGTATACACCTGTTAATCAAATTTAGATAAGTATCTACTAGGCTATAAGTTATTAGGAATTCTTACCTCGTGCTGCTTGGAGCTTAGGCCGCTGTCGATCTCATCTCAGAAAACCAAAACCGATACAAATAGACTCCAGAAAATCCAAGACTCAACACAAAAACAACATTGTATGGCATCGCAAAACCTAGGGCTCTAATACCACTAAAGTTGTCACGCCCCGAGAGTATGCCGAGCCGAAAAGCAAACGGACGACATCTCCCCTGTACGTGGCAACATATCCTATTAATACAAGGCCCTTGGGCCCATAATAACCATAATATATACAAATGTAAACATAACAACATAACAAAATGCAGCGGAACTAACACAACTACAATACAAACCACACACCATGCATACTGGTATGACTAACACCACATTAAGAAAATGTCGTAACAAAACTAGAAAGAACGATACAACAACAGCAGTGTCCAACACTACAAATCAGCATATAAAATCAAATCCATCACGAAACACCTATGATAAACCCAAAAGCTTATACCCTTAGAGTTGAGATGAGACGATGCCCACTAGCGATGTTCCAAGCCATCACGAAGACTTCTACATGTTACTTGGGCGACAGAAAAACCCAGGGTCCATGGTGGTGAGTATAACTCAGCGGTAACATGAAAGAACATGTATATATATCAAATATCACATGTAATTCAACAATATAACCTACAGGTACATCAGGTATACACCATAGTATATAAATACATGCATATACTCCCTAAACAAAATGAATAGCGTAAAGTGCAGACATACCTGGAAGTCTACTATGCTACAGATATCCAACCTGAGCATATATCCACAATATACAACATGAATAGTAATACTAACTCACACTATAATTATTATACAGGTCAAAGGTATCTAATGGTCCGACCAACAAGTATACAGGTATCCGACACAACCATATAACAGATGCGAGTATCATGCATGAAGATGATGTACAACCAAATGCAGCAAGCAATGTACAATCAAATGCAACATCACAATAAACATATATATATACACTGCATCTATATATATACTAATCACAATCATCTATATATATATATATATATATATATGCATATATGTATATATGTGGCAATATGCAAAACGCCATAAGACACGGCAATGAAGCATGCATTGTCATGCCTGCACACCCCTACTCGCTACCATGACCCCAGTGTGGCCTAGGTGGCACGACATGACAACTGTCCCAACTCAACACCAACCACTACTCTAGAGTGGCCGAGTGGGTAGTATGAACGAGTAGCATATCAGCGTAAAGAGCTCGCTACGCAACGAGGGTCCCTGCTGCTGGCCACTCCGACTGACACTACCTATGAGTGGTCGAGTGCCATGTACCCAGGACAACTGCCCGCAACTCCAACTACCACCGTTTTTAGTGGTAGAGTGCGGCACAACAAATTCTCTGCCCTCACACTAGTTACTCCTCCATGAGTAACCTGGGAGGCAGGATGACTGACGATCCTCTCAACCACAAGGGAGACTATGTCGTTAGTATGCATTCAAATGACATGAATGCACAATCACACATACAGACATCCACCACTGACTCTCTATTCTACAGAGAGTCATACCAATCTGATCAATGCACTCTCTATCCTACAAAGTCATACTCAACTGATCATAACACTCTCTATCCTATAGAGAGTCATACCAATCTGATCGATGCACTCTCTATCCTGTAGAGAGTCATACTCAACTGATCATAATAAGCTAGGACCACTGGTCCGTAGCGACACACCTATCACAAATCACCTGACCATTTACACAACACATGATCGGTAGTAAACATGCAACATAAGGGTATTGGAATCAATCCTATGTTCATGACCTTACTTACCCACGGATGCCCTTTTACCCAATTTACAAATCAGGTCATTATCTATACTCCACTATTCACACATAACTAAGCATTTATAGGTTTACTTACATCATATCTGTAACTCCTAATCATGATGAGGGAAAATGTGATAACAACAACAGAGCATATATAGCCAAAGACAAAGTATTAAGCACAAGAATAAATAAGAGTGGAGTCAAGGTAATATGATCATATATCTAAATCTGCATGCATCAACAACTACCTGACCAGGGTAGGAAATTACCCACCTGATATCTAAACCATAATTGTCTTCATGTCTGCAAATTCGCCTCACATCAAAGTCTTGAAACTGTAGAATACCAATATAACCAAATGCTAGCATAAACCAACGGTAGGGATAATAATCTAATCCAATCTTAATCCTTGATTAATTAACCAAATCCAATAGTGGCATAATCCCATTCCATTTATTAATACCTAAAAATTCTCCATTCTTAATTACATTAAATTCACCGTATTACTCAAGCATCAACTCTAGCATCAACAATAAAGGTAACATATCCTACTTCATAACGTACCAAATCAAAGCTTACCTTTAAATTGTTGCAACCACTCATAGCTTCTTGATCTACATCAAGGTATCGGATTAAAGTTCAAATAGCCCAAATTGGAAGCAACCTCATTACCCGATATGTTCACCAACAATTGATTATCACTCCAATAATTAAATCTGCTCATCCTATAGAAATTAGTTAACTTAATCAACATATGCAAACCTTATCTCTCACAACCAACCCAATGGCTGATTCATATCTTCAATCCACCCCCTTTTCCTTGCCAAGAACAGCTTTCATAGCTCTTTCACAGCAATCACAACACACTCACAACTAATTCCACTGTCCAATTTACAGATCGTAGCCCTCAAATCACTGAAGTGAAGCCACTATTCCTCGTCACAACAATGACGCAGCCCAACTCGAGTTGCAAGGTTGTCAGTTCGACAATCACAGCAAAGCAGTAAACAAGGAAGAAGAGATCAGAGGCCTTGCAAATCCAAATCTAGCATCGCCATAAGAAACAAAAGAACATAACCCAACATGGAGATCGAAAACATACCCAATGATCGATCCCTCACCCTAATCCCGCAACCCATTGTGAGCTCCAGCAATAACATTCCTCTTCACTACAATCCTACACCACAAATTCCTCGGAAAGAAAATCGACTCAGATGAGCATAGGAAGGATTGTAGCCACAGATCAGAGGACTCACAGAACAGGCATTACTTTTGGGCGGAGACACTTCTCAAGGTGGAGATTCGAACCAAAACCAGGCGACGACGATCGCGTCAACTGGAGGAGCTCATGGTGGTGGCTGAGGAAGGAGACGAGTTGTGGCGATGCTTGTCAGCTTCCTTTCCTCCAGTCGAATCATCGTCGGCCCCTCGTTCGATGCTCCTGCCCGTCCACGGAGGACGTCAAAGAAGCCCTAAGACCACAGTGACTCACAGTAAGAGAGAACGAAGAAGGAAGAGACTTGGACCATCGTGGAGGAGAAGAGGAATCGATCGATCTAAGGTGCGGCAGCGACGAGCGTTCGGGAGAGGAGAAGGAAAAATGGAAATCGCAATGAGAAACGGAAGGAATCGCGATGGAGGGAATAAATGGGAACTTGTAAACGGGTTGGGTTCGATCTTTAAGCTAGCTTAGGTTAAGTCCAAGCTAGCCTAAGTTGACTCAACCACCTATTTATGCTTTAATCTTCCTCTTAAGCGGTCATATGACCTCCATTTGAATCTAGAAAAATTTCTAAAAATTCCTGAAAAATTCTACAAGATAATTTCTTAATTATCAAGGATTTTTTTTCTCTGGTATCTTATAACTATTGTAGCTCATAATCCTCTAGAGTGTGTCTCATCCAAAGCAATTGAGCTACACAACCACCCATGGCTGCATTTTCGGCCTTGATGGTGGATAAAGCAACACAAGATTGCTTCCTACTACTCCAACTAACTAGGGAGGACTCAAGAAATTAGCATCCACCACTAGTACTCTTCCGATCCAACTTGCAACCCGTATAGTCGGAATCGGTATACCCAACTAAATCAAAAGACTTTGTCCTAAGGTACCAAAGTCCTACAATTAGTGTGCCTTTGAAATATCTTAAGATTCTCTTAATGACCACTAAGTGACTCTTTGGCACAAGATTGGTATCTTGCACACATGCCTACTACAAATAAAATATCGTGTCTACTAGCAGTTAGGTATAGTAGGCTACCAATCATACTCCTATAAAGTTTTAGGTCAATTGATTTACCTTCATGATCATTGTCTATTTTAGTGTTAGTTGCCATTGGGGTTGATACTACCTTAGCATTTTCCAAACCAAATTTCTTTATCATTTCTTTTGCATATTTGGATTGATATATATATATATATATATATATATATATATATATATATATATATATATATATATATATATATATTCCTTCATTAGTTTGTTTGACTTGTAAACCTAAGAAGAAATTTAATTCTCCGACTAGACTCAATTAAAACTCATTTTCTATATTTTTGATGAAGTCTTGAAGGAGTTCATCATTTGTTGACTCAAAAATGATGTCATCAACATACACTTGGGCCACAAAGATATCCTTAGACTTTGACTTAATGAAAAGAGTTTGATCTACTTGGACTCTTCTAAAGTCCTTAGAAATTAGGAAAGATGATAATCTTTCATACCAAGCCCGGAGAGCTTGTTTTAACCCATATAAAACTTTTCTAAGCTTATATACGTTGTTTGGATAGTCTACACTCTCAAACCTAGGAGGTTGTTCTACAAACACTTCTTCCTTAAAAATCCATTTAAGAATGTCGATTTTACATCCATTTGATAAAGTTTAAACCCCATGTAAATGACATATCCTAATAAGATTCTAATTGACTCTAACCTAGCAACCGGAGCATAAATCATCATAGTCAAGTCCCTCAACTTGATTGAAACCCCCTGCAACTAACTTAGCTTTGTTTCTAGTTATGTTTCCTTGATCATCTAGCTTATTCCTAAAGACCCATCCTATGGTAATAATAGTGCTATCATTGGGTCTAGGGACTAGCTCCCACACTTGACTTCTCTAAAATTGAGCTAATTCTTCTTGCATTGCTAAAATCCAATCTGGATCAAATAATGCATCATTGATTGATTTGGGCTCAATTTCAGAGATGAGAGCTACTTGACTAGTAGGAGCTCTATGGAAGGACCTAGTTCTCACTCCTTAGGATAGTTATCCTATAACTTGGTTTA
Organism: Wurfbainia villosa; assembly: GCA_025175895.1. Classification (NCBI taxonomy): domain Eukaryota; kingdom Viridiplantae; phylum Streptophyta; class Magnoliopsida; order Zingiberales; family Zingiberaceae; genus Wurfbainia; species Wurfbainia villosa. Next base: position 37,507,180 of record CM045988.1, read on the forward strand.
GGGGATGATTTTGATGAATCCTTAATGTTCTAGGAGGTGATTCAGATTGATTTTGATCATGGTTGTCTTCCTTCTTCCTCTCATCATTGGAGTCTCCTCTTCCTCCCCCTTGATCTAATCTTCCCCCTTGATCATGACCCCCTAAGGTCAAGTTTTGAAGTTTTTGGGTAATGTCTTGATTATTGTCATTGATATACTTATCAATGGAGGTTTTTTTAGGATAGATACTAGAGGTCTCATCAAATTGAACATTAGAGGATTCCTCAACCTTTTGGGTTCTCTTGTTGTAGACACTATATCCTCTACTAGTGGATGAGTATCCAACTAGGATTCTCTCATCCGCTTTGGACTCAAATTTTCCTAAGTTGTCTTTGGTGTTTAAAATGTAGAATTTACATCCAAAGACTTTGAAGTAATGAATTGTAGGAATTATATCATTCCATAATTCAAATGGTGTTTTGCCTAATAACCTATAGATTAGGACTCAATTTTGGATATAACAAGCGGTATTAACCGCTTCCGCCCACAAGTAGCTAGGGGTAGAGAATATGCATTAAGCATAGTCCTAGCCGCCTCTTGTAGGACACGATTTCTCTTTTCCACCACCCCATTTTGTTGTGGTGTTCTAGGATAAGAGAACTCATGCTTGTACCCTTGTTCTAAGCAAAATTTTTAGAAATTTAAATTCTCAAATTCTCCACCATGATCACTACGGATCTAGTTGATTTTGAGATTTCTTTCATTCTCAACTTTTTTACTAAAACCTATGATTATTTCTAAGGTATCATCCTTATATTTCATAAAGTAAACCCATGTATACCTAGAAAAATCATCAACTATGACTAAGCAATATTTACTACCATTCAAAGAAGGAGTACTATGATAATCAAATAAATCCAAATGTAAAAGCTATAAAGGTAATGAAGTACTAGTTAGGGTTTTACCTTTGTGTGATGATTTTGATTGTTTTCCTTTTTTGCATGCATCACACATCTTGTCTTTAATGTATTTGATCTTTGGTAACCCCTTCACTAGCTCAAATTTTGCTACCTTGGCTATGTTCTTCATATTGGTATGTCGTAACCTTCTATGCTATAGCCACCCTTCATCTTATTTTTCCATAAGACACTTAGTGGAAATGTTAGAAGCATAGGATAAATCAACATAATAAATATTAGATTTCCTATATCCAACTAACATGCAATCATTCAATTTCTTGTGTCTTATAACACACTTTGTGGAATTGAATTCAACATTAAAATCGGCATCAAAAAGTTGGCTAACACTAAGTAAATTCAATTTCATATTTTTAACTAGAAAGACTTTATGAATAATAAGTTTTGGGGATACCTCAATTGTGTCTTTACCTAGAATTTTGAGTTTACCACTATTCCCAAAAGACATAGTTCCCTTGCTAAGGTAGTTGATTGTGGAAAACTTGCGCACATCTTCGGTCATGTATCTTGAGCAACCTAAACAACATGAAAAATAAATTCCTTAGGTACACAAACTTTTGGACCGGTAGCATCAATCAACAACTTCTTGGGAACCCAAGCCTTTTTAACCTTACTCCTAATTGTTACTTTTCTACTAATTAGGAAGGTATAGGCTATTTCCTTCTCCTTAGGTCTATATCCAATGCCGGCCTTGTTATAAATAGCCCTTTGATCCCTAAGTATCATATCAAAATATTTAGATCCACTAGTAAATTTTTCTAAGCATGTCCTTAGTTCACAAACTTCAGTTTTTAGATTTTCATTTTCTATTCTAAACATGCAAGAGTCATCACAAGAAGGTTATTTATTCCTAATTGCTTTGATTTCTATTCTCAAGTCCCTAACCCTAGATTTTGATTTATCCAAAGAATTTTTAAGATACGTAATTTTTTTGTATAACAATTCTACTCTAGGAGAGTCTATTACCTCATCGTCACAAGAGAATGTTTCGTCACTTGATGATGACTCCTCTTTACTTAATGCTTCGGTATCATCCCCATAGGCCATGAGTGCCACATGGTGTGTGATGTGGCATAGCTCCTCGTCATCAGATGAGTCTTCAATGCTTTGTGTGTCCCATGTTTGTGCTACCATGGTCTCTTTCTTCTTCTTCTCCTTCTGTCCTTCTTTTTCTTTTCTTTTTATTCTTTCTTCTTTAGCTCTGAGCAATTTGGCTTGATATTCCCCTTATTATTGCATCCATAACAAATAACGTTAGTGTTAGAGACCGAACTACTAGAAGATTTACCTTTTGAGGATTGGAACATCCTCCTCACATCCTTCTTGGTGAGCCTTCTTGATCTTCCACCAAATCTCTTGACATAGTGGGCCACCTCGCTAGCGAAAACTCTTCATCGCTACTAGATGGCTCATCCTCCGACTAGGATGATGAAGAGACCTCCTCCTTCTCCTTCTCCTTCTCCTTCTTCTCCTTCTTTCCTACAACAAGAGCAAGACCTTTTTCCTTCGATGATGTGTTAGCTTGTTCATGCAATTCAAAATCATAAAATAATTCATCTAATTTAACTAAAGAAAGGTCCCTAGAAACCTTATAAGCATCTACCATTGATGCCAGTAGGGTTGATCTAGGAAAGGCTTGAAGACATACCTTACTAGATCTTGATTCTCCACCTTCTCACCTATTACATGTAGTTTGTTGACCACTTCTTGAATCTACCGTGCATTTAACTCATGTTTTCATTTATCTTTATGCTAAAACTTTGGAGTTGACCTATTAATAGGTCCCTCTTGGCTCTCCTTGGATCCTTCATTAAGTTCGATGAGCTTCTCCCAAAGCTCTTTTGTGGAGTCAAAGGGGCCGACCTTTCTCAATTGCTCTTTGGATAGACCACATTGGAGTGTGGTTGTTGCTTTGGCATTGGCTTGATCCTTCTTTGCCATCTCCCTTGTCCAATCTTTGGTTGGTAGTGGCGCTCCAAATTCATCTACCGATATTTTGAAGCCATCTACAATACTAAACCAATTTTTAATGTCATTCATTAAATAATACTTCATCCTACCTTTCCAATAGACGAAGTCATTTCTGTTAGTGCAATCAGCCCAGGTCACGATTGACCAGACTTGAGTTTGACTTGAGCAGTATTTTGATGTTCGACAAAATGTATGACAATGTGATTGTCATGGAAAAGTCCAAGTCATGAGTACTTGTCATGGAAAGTCCAAGTGGGACACTTGGCAATGGGAAAGTCCAAGTCATGGGTACTTGGCATGGAAAGTCCAAGCATGGGTCTTGGCAAGGGAAAGTCCAAGCTTGAGTCTTGGCAATTGGAAAGTCCATGTAATGAGTACTTGGCATGGAAAGTCCAAGCATAGGGTTTGGCAAGGAAAAGTCCAAGCTTGAGTCTTGGCATTGGAAAGTCCAACATGGGTTGGCATAGAAAGTCCAAGCATGGGTCTTAGCAAAGGAAAGTCCAAGCTTGAGTCTTGGTAAATGGAAAGTCCAACATGGGTTGGCAAGGGAAGTCTAAGGACTAATATTGGCAGTGTAAAGTCCAAGGGTGGAGTCTTGGCAACATAAGTCTAATGGTTGGCGGCGTAAAATCCAAACGGTAGTTTTGGCAGTGTAAGCCCAATGTGTCTTGGTCGTGTAGCCAACTTAGCATGAAAATAACCAATGAAAGCACCTGAACGCAAGTGTATGGATGAACAAGTCATGGATGACTTGGAGGGATCCGATAGGCGTGAGGCTGACAGAGGTGGCTAGAAGGTATAGGTCTAGGCTAAGGGTAGTCTAGCAAGTATGAGGGCAACATACTTGGGGTTAATGTCGCGCCCCAAGAGCATGTCGAGCCCGAAAATTGGACAACATCTCCCTTGTACGTGATACAATTCCCTGTTAATAAAAAGACTTTTGGCCACCACCACACAACATAATAAAATATTAAACCAAAGTCATAACGGAATACACTAACAAATAATAAAATACAGAACTCAAATAATTGCGTACTAGTATGACTTGACCCAATAAAGAAACATAATCAGAATCAAATACATAACATCATAATTGATTACCAAATAAAGGAAACAATATAGGATAAAAGTCCATAACATACAATCCAAAATATACAACACCAATATGGATTATAGTCCAAATACTTGAGGTGATATGGGATCAGCTGGCGGACCTCCGAGCATCCAAGGAATCTTCTACCTGTTACTTGGGTGACAAGAAAACCCAGGGTCTATGGTGGTGAGTATAAAACTCAGTGGCAATATAAAAGATAGTGCATGGACAACAAATATAAAGTACGAAGAGCAACAGGTATACAAATGGAAATGAATAGGTATAACAAGGGAGATCAACAAGTTTACAGTCTTAAAGGAAACAACGAAACTATTAGTATAATACTAATCAGTGCATATACCAACCCAACTGATCAAACGTACATAGCGTAATGTAAGGTACTAACATACCTAAGGATCTACAATGATACAACTCATACATCTTGAACACATATACCACACTATAACACACACAACATAAAGGAACAATACTATATCTATAATCAACACACTACTATATGAACAACATATAAACAAGTACATAAATGAACTTGGTCCATCCTATACCACAACATGATGCTGATCAAATGTGTACAACAGTCTAATCTAACTCGTACACTGTACTCCACACACAACAGTATAGAATATGAAAATAATATGCAAAATGATGTATAATCAAATGTAGCAAACATAGCAAAAACAAATGCAACAATACAACAAGCCTATATATATAGACCGTATCTATATATACTGCTCACACTCACACACATATATATATACATAAATATATGTATATGTATATATATACAAATGCCCCCACCCATGGTCATGCCTGCGCACCCCACTCGCTACCACAACCCCAATGTGCCCTAGGTGGCACAACATGACAATAGTCCCAACTCAACAACAACCACTGCTCTCGAGTGGCCGAGTGGGCAATATGAAAAAGTAGTGATAACCTAAAGAGCTATAAGCTACACAACGGGGGTCCCTGCTACTGGCCACTCCGATTGAAACTACCCATGAGTGGTCGAGTGCCACACACCTAGGATAATTGCACGCAACTCCAACTACCACTATCAAAAGTGGTCGAGTGCGGCACAATAAATGAACAACCCTCACACTAGTTACTACTACCATGAGTAACTGTGGAGGCAGAATGACTGATGACCCCATGTAAATGACATGAATGCACAACCACACATACATCCCCAATACACTCTCTACCCAACAGAGAGTCGTATACAACTAACCATCGACCATGCTAGGACTTTTCAAATCAGTAGCAACCGTCGACAACCCACACTACCGTGTATAAACATATGATATGTAATAGTTATACAACGAATGGTAAGGTGATGCAACCACAAGACTCTAGATTAAGCACATCATCCACCCCCAGATGATTGTTCCTGATGACACGAGTCAAATCGACATCTATACTCAGCTCATCCCCCATGGTTAAGCATCTAAAGGCCTACATACCATAGCATCGGTAATTTATAGCAACGATGAACAAAATATGACAACAACAACAGTATATCTAAAAGTGCAAAGACTAAGTATCAAGCACATGATTAAATAAGAGTGGAGTCAAGGTAAAGGTCATCATCGACATAAACCTCATGCACCATGTTTAAGTGTCTACCTGACCAGGGTAGAATATTACCCACCTGAACTGAATAATATCCAAACAAATCTCTACACCCAAAAGACTATCCCAAATCAAAGTCCTGCAATTACAGAACACAAAGAATAACTAAATGCTAGCATAACCCTAATGCTAGAATAATTCCCTAAATCACATCCTAACAAAGTATCCACATAAATCCATCCATCGAATATATAGCAACTACACTTCTTCCATCAACTATTAATTAATGAATCAAATAATAACCAGCTATAGATCTAACATCACATCTATAATAATCTGAATCCGGACTTACTAGCCTAGCTTCTTCAACCCAACTTCTCGATCCAATTTGAATCCACTGTTGAACCAGATTACAAGAAAACTTAATTCCTTTAATCCTCACAACCTGTAAACACAGAAATCATGCTTACACTCAATCTACCAAACTCAGATTTCACCACATCAACAAAACAAAAGTTTTACCTTGCAATTGGTTTTGTAATCTGCATAAAATCCGCTAGTCGATCCATAGATCTAAGCCTCAACCTGTTGCCCCAGAGATCATCGAATTGCCAGGCGGCACCTACTGCTTGTTGCTGTCGAAATAGAAGAAGGAAGGGACCGACGATGATCTGAGATGGTGGTGGCTCGAGCTCACGGGATGGAGGGACTGAATCGGGCATCGACACTGTCTATCAGGCGGCAGAGTTCCAACCCTAGAAATTGAGACCGAAGAAAAGGAAGAAAGGAAATCAAGAAGAATCGACGGTGGTGCTCACGTGGTTGCCCATGGTTGGCTGGTGTCAGCTAGCGACTACGGCATTGGAGGTGTGGTACATGGATGGCGCATGATGATGCAGGGTGATGAGAAATCAAGAGGGAGAGACGGCTGGCGATGGAGGGAATTGCGTCAATCGTTGACATTGCGACGACGATGCAGTGAGGTGCTCAATCGAAAGAAAGGAGGAGCAACAACGATGGAGAAATTGGAAGAAAGACTAAAGAGAAGGTTCGGCTGGCGGAGGGGGAAAGAAGGAATCAGGAAAAAAATAGGGGAGCAAACTTAGGTTATGCATATTTAAACCTTAGCATAATTAACCTATTAATCCTTCAACCGCAGATAGTCTAAACAGACTTTACAAAAGCCTATCTGCTTTATCCTCACAAAATGTTCATAAAACTACCATTTAAATCTAGAAAAATGTCTAAAAATTCCTGAAAAATTCTATAAGTCAATATCTTAGTGTACTTCGTTCAGTTACACATATTGCTACTTACGAGGTAGCATAAGCGGATAATTCATTTGTATTGTGAAAAATCACCCACCTCAAGTAACTAAGTGGGGGGTATAGGTAGCCTCCAAAATTATATCACGCATGCTTCCAACATCCCTTCTAAAGTATGGACGGTACCTTCATAGACCATTTGTCAAAAGATGAATAACTGTACCAAAGTGGAGCTTCATACCTATGACTTATTGGGGACTTGTCAGAATTGTAAGGTAAATCCTGAATCGTAATCAGATACGATATTCAAAGATACTCCATGAACCTGGAAATCTCTTCACAGTATAAATCTATCAAGAGATTCAACAAATTCATGTTACGACTCGATAGAAAAATGAGTAAACTTGGTTAATCGACCACCAATTACCCAAACCACATCAAATCCTTTCCGAATTCTAGATAATCCCCTAACACAGTCCATCGTACCAGGCTACCACTTCCATCTCGGTACACAACCTTACTTATCACTAGTATTCCACTTTTACTAGTTGACACACTGAACACTAGACTACGTAATCAACTATGTCCCATATATCGTTCCACCAACAAGGACGTTTCAACACTCACTATTTTCCAAATACAATCCGAATAAATCACCAATCTCGAATGACGAGTCTCCTGGAACAACTATTCCTGAAACTAATGCAACTCCGGAACCCACTATACTTATCAGAGACGGGGAATTATCTTCTCATAAGATAAGTCCATCTGCCATCCAAAATCCACTCCACCACCCACTCTGTAAGTGCATGGGAGACTATAGCGACCAATCTCACTTGTTGCAATTGTCCGTGTTCTAGCAAGTCTATAGTAACTACCCAGTAGCTAGTTAAAACTCCATGAGCACTTATGCTCCATACAACTGCTACACAAGATCATACTGCTAAAACCACGTCACGTACATAACATCTTATCTCATAGTTTCTTAACTGACGTAAGCATAAGATACGTCTCTTGCAACTGCATCAGAATTACTCCAATCCCTAAAATGATGCATCTACATATAATACCCTTCCATCCACACCAGAAGGATTAACTAACACTGATGTAAAAGTCAGTCGTCGTCTAGGCTCTGAAACCTAGTTTCACCAGCTTCCGACCTAGTGAATTCCATCACCCCTTTTAGTCAAATAAATCTGTGGTATAGTAATGCTAGAAGCATCCTATCCACATTCGTAGGAATAACCAAATCAATATAGGGAACCTACCATCTATGGTAATAAACAAATCAATCCAGGGAAACCACCAACTACGGTGGCCGAATGTGCAACTCCAACTACCACCATCAACAGTGGCCAAGTTATGCAAATCTGACAACCATAAACTGATCCAATCATGTCTAGAATTCACGATTTCTCAAATCCATGGATGACTAAATCGTTAATTACATCTAACAACATTATCAACAACTCATAAAATTTCATAGTAAGTATGAAATGTCATCTCTACACACTTGCATCCTTTTCACCCTAAGCTGATGATATATCAATCATCACAACGACAATGATAATTGTGTGAGACTTTGTTACTACAATATCAACACACCAATCATAAATCAACCCTAGAGTCTACACAGTTGTTTTTTAGCTAATCTAAACAGATCATCTATCCATAACGAAAGATGTTCATTCTCAACATCTACTGCATTACATCATCGAGAATCGATGCATAACATCAAAGGTTCATCTCTCTTAATAAATATTTCCGAATCTTCTCAAGAAGAAACACTGGGACAAATAAATATCGAGACTATTCTCGAAATCACTTCGATCGTATACTCCACTTGCTTATGCGGTGGCAAGCATGTGAGTTCATCCAAAACTATATCCGAACACTCTCAGATTATACGCACATCTGAGAGACCTATCATACCATAATTTCAACAATTTAACCATCCGTGAGGATATGTCTACAGTAAAGGAATCCCTTGACTTCTTGATTGTTGGTCAACATCTCACCTGACTATAGAAATACCACCGACCCACAAGTCGATGTATAGAAATCCTTCTAATCCGAACTAAGAATGTTCTAGACATAGATACTTGTAAACTACCAGTATCTCTCAATATATTAACCGAGAGGGTAAACTAAAGTAATACCCTGAACAACCAATCCTTCGACCCTCTACATCTCCTCTCGAGTAAAGATGTAAACCCGTCCAACTTCTGTTCTTGATGGTTAAGTTCCTATAGGTGCAAAAGACTACCACAGGGGAACTTACATCAAAACCAAAATGAAGACGCAATTTGAAAGCATTACAATGGAGGTGGTAAACACAGTTGTCTTGGTAATAAGTACACCACCAATGAAGTCTTGAAGCCTCATAGCATGCTCCAACTCGCAAATAATATTCTATCAAGAATACAGAATAGATACGACCATCGTCGTATACTCTCTCATTTGTACAAAGAAAATCATGCCTGGAGAGGTAACAACGGTTGTTGTCTGGACGTTCAAGTCTTCTAAAAGGTCTTCTGCTGATGCTGCTTAGTAAATCACTTCACCTAGAGGAAAGTATCAAGGAACTCCAACTATGTCTCAGGTAGAAAATCACTTCTATGATTCTCTCTGCTATTGAGATTGTGAATCATCCCTCCTGAAAGCATCTTCGATGGTCTTCAACTTAGTCTTCAAAGTACACCTCCACAAATATATTGGTTGCTTACTATAGGAACAGATGAACTGATCCAATGGATAATCTGACTTTGCGTGTCTTCGTGATCCGCACTGCACACACATAATCATTTTGAAGTCTTTCTTCTAATTTCGCTGATAAAATGAGAAAGTTCTTACGATATGCGATTGGTTTTCTATGATCGAAAAATAGCTCATAACCCATGACTCTGATCTTACTACTTTTGTCCAACATTCGGAGACTTCTAATTCCAATAATTTGACTTGCAATGTCTGATAATCAATCGTCAACTTCTAAAGCACTTGCTACGGAGTCATTTCCATACATATGACTCAGTCTAATGCTTCCCGGTAAGATATAATAGAAGGTTTATACATCCTAATCCAACTGTAAGATAATAAACTGTGGGTGGCTTAAAACATTCATTCATCCTCTTGAGCTATTAGGTGGGCATAAACTTTGCAAGTCTAACAACTCTGCATGGTATTCTCGTTATCGATGATCACCCTACTTGAAGCTCAAGAATTCCCTGACAACGAGTCAAAGAAAGTGATGTGGGGAAATACTCTCTCACAATATCACTAAATCGTGATCAAGTGATATGTTATTCCCCGAAGGTTATTTCTAACATCTTCCACCATATACCGCCTTGATCCTGATAATGGTATGGAACTAACTCTACTTTCTCTAAAGTTATACAACCCAACACGAACAACTCAAGGATCAAACTCCTATGAAATACCATATACTACCTCTAACATCTACATCAATAATAGTATACTAGTTTGTCCATTATCCCACAGGTAATGATCTAACTAGCATAAATAGGTGAAAATCCCTATGATTGTACTATTTGATCTCCATAAGAAAATATGACTACCTGACCTTGCTTTCCAACTCGGTATCAGTCGACTCTCAAAGGTAACTCACCTTTTGAAAAGCAGATACATGCTTAATAACCTCAACATGTCATTGCCATGGTCAAATTAAACCATGGTTATGAATAATGACTAACCCACTACATGTCAGGCACTGTTACAACCAACTAAATGCATAGGCAACAAAAGATATGAGATAACAATTAGCATACCTTATCCCTTGCAGCTCAGAGACGTCTCACAACTGCCATATCCCATAACTCACAAATCCAAAACTGAGTAAAACAAAACTTGATGTCCAAAATGAAATAAAATTCGAAAGTGGACATCACAACCTAAGGCTCTGATACCAATAAAATTGTCATGCCCCGAGAGTATGTCGAGCCTGAAAATCGGACACTATCTCCCCTGTACATGATACAATTCCCTATTAATATAAAGCCTTTCGGCCACCACCACACATCATAATGAAATATAAAACCAAAGTCACAATGGAATACACCAACAAATAATAAAATACAATACTCAAATAGTTGTGTACTGGTACGACTTGACACAACAAAGAAACATAATCATAATCAAATACATAACAACATAACCAATTACCAAATAACGGAAACAATATAGGATAAAAGTCCATAACATACAATCCAAAATATACAAAACCAATATAAATTACAGTCCAAATACTTGAGGTGAGATGGGATCAGCTAGTGGACCTCCGAGCATCTGAGGAATCTTCTACCTGTTACTTGGGCGACATGAAAACCTAGAGTCTGTGGTGGTGAGTATAAAACTCAGAGGTAATATAAAAGATAGTACATGAACAACAAATATAAAGTACAAAGAGTAACAGGTATACAAATGGAAATGAATAGGTATACCGAGGGAGATCAACAAGTTTACAGTCTTAAAGGAAACAACAAAACTATCAGTACAATACTAATCAGTGCATATACCAACCCAACTGATCAACCGTACATAATGTAATGTAAGGTACTAACATACCTGAGGATCTGCAATGATAGAACTCATACACCGTGAACACATATACCACACTATAATGTTAGTACAATCAACCCGTGATATGGTTTTGATGTGTGTGGCAAAGGGTTTAAGTTAGGTTGTTATTGTGATTTGATATGTGCGTTGAAGTCATGTAAAACTTAGTAATTCACACATGGAGCCTTGGCGAGTTTCACCTCTCATGATTCGGTCTTTGAGTTGGTGAAGGATGGCTTTGCGGAAGCTGTGCGCTTGGAGCATCCGAGGGACCGCCGGACAAGGAACTTGGAGTGAAGCTGAAGGAAGTAGACTTCAGGGCGAGACGCGAAGGATGGCACTGCAGAGTCGTGAGCATGGCATATCCGAGGGACGTGGTCGGACGAAGACAACTTCAAAGGCGAGGGACTTCAAGGGATGAGAGTGAGCGAATGTAACCCGGGAAGGGGGTAGTGCTCTTAGGTGAAACTTGGCCATTTGGCTAAGTGTCGGATGAGATTTCCCGACATCAGTCGACTACCATGGAATAATGATCGCTCAAATCGGTTCGGTTCCGGTGGTATCCGTGATGGGTTTTGGCCCGAATGCCGCATATGTTGGCGATCGATGGCGATAGAATCGGTAGTCAAGAGGGTTTGAGCCACAACACCTCTCGTAGCCGACTGGGCAATCGACTACGAGGCATCAGTTGACTGATGGATACATCAGTCGATTGCCAAGGGTTCCGTTGGACTACAACGGTCGGGATCTGACGTGTTCAGAGGTCGTTGTAGTGGCAGCAGTCGACTGGTGGCAGCCAACGGGAAGAAATCAACCCTCTCTATAAAAAGAGAGGGTGTTGGACTTTGGGAGGCTAATGCTTCTATTCTAAACATCTCCCAAAGTTCCCAAATGAATTTCCTCCTCTTCCTTGTGCTTATATTCATCTTATTGCAAGAGGAGTGATTTTATAAGAAAAGGTTACCTCCACCTAGCTTTGCGCAAAGGAGAGAATAGTTAAAGCTTGCGGAGTGATTCACCGTGGACGAATCAGACCGTGGATTAGCGGCGCAGCCGTGAACCATGTTATATTCTCTTGTTAGCATTGTTTGTTTCCTTTGCTTTGTCTTTCTTTGTTTGTATTTGCATATTCCGCTTGCGCTAACGAATTTGTAGACGAGCAAATTCCATCATCGTACGACAAAGGCTATTCACCCCTCTCTAGCCGGCCAACACATACTTCATCGATCGACCCTACAAGTGGTATCAGAGCCAAGTCGTTTGTCAAGGACTAACCGCCGCAACAAACACTTCATCAAGAGATGGCCGACTCCAATATTCATCCGCCAAAGTTCGAGGGGGAATTCGCTTGGTGGAAGAAGCGAATGGAGGTATTTTTCGAAACCGATTTCAAAATTCTTTTAATCATGGAAAATGGTTTCGAAATACCTAGGGATGAAGAAGGGGAGCCATTGGAAAAATCAAGGTGGAGCAAGAGGCAAAGGGAAGAGTACTTGGCAAACTCTAAAGCCAAACATCACCTCTAGAATGTACTTCCCCAACAAGAAGTCAACAGGATAGGAGAGTGTGCTAGCGCCAAGGAGATGTGGGAGAAGCTCATAGAAATTCATGAAGGCACATCCGAGGCCAAGCTAGCAAGGAGAGATGTCCTTCTCTCTCAACTATCAAATATCAAACTCGAAAAGGGAGAGAAGGTAAAATCCCTACACTCTAGGTTTATGGAAATTCTAACCGGTTTGACAAGTGTAGGGGAAAAGCTTTCCAACCAGGACATGCTCATGAAGGCAATAGATGCCTTTGCTCGGTCCTCAAGATGGAGCTATATGGTGGACTCCTTCTACATGTCCAAGAATTTGGAAGTGAGCACCTTGGAGGAGTTCTTTGTTGGGGATCGATCGGCCGGCTAGAGGAGGGGTCAATAGCCCTTTGTCGTTGAATGTCGGTATTTGCTCGTCTACAAAACTAATTAGCGCAACGGAAACAAAACGACAAGAAAATACAAATACAAGAAAATAAACGCTAACACAATAGTATAACGTGGTTCACGGCTACGTCGCTAATCCACGGTCCCCGATTCGTCCTTGGTGAATCACTCCGCCAAAACCAATCCACTAATGGTCTCTCCTTTGCACCAAGCTAGGTGGAGGTAACCTTTACAATCAAGATCACTCTTCTTACAATAAGAATGAAGTAAAAGCAAGTAAGAAGAGTTTAAGGCTTGTGGGGCACTTGGATGGTCGTTTGGAGTAAGAGCATTAGCCATCCAAAAGCCCACACCCTCTCTTTTTATAGAGAGGAAGCTTTTCTTCGGCCACCATCATTGCGCCCTTGGCGATCGCCACCACTCCAACGGCCTCCGAACACGTCGGATCCCGACCGTTGTAGTCCAACGGAACACTTGGCAGTCGACTGATGGACCTTATCAGTCGACTGCTACCTCCGTAGTCGACTGCTCAGTCCGCTACGAGCGGTTCTGTGGTCAAACCCTTTCGACTAGTCGACTGCTGCCTTCAGCAGTTGACTGATGGTCTTGGCAGTCGACTTCCCACATATGGCAGTCGACTGCTGGCCTCAAAATAGCCAGTCGAATACCATTCGAACCACGTTCGACTCAGAGCAGTCGACTGCCATTCCATGGCAGTCCACTGGTGTCGAGAAAACTCATCCGACACTTGGCCAAATGGCCAAGTTTCATCTAAGAGCTACCACTTCCCGGGTTACATTCGCTCACTCTCATCCCTCGGAGTCCCTCGCCTTCAAAGTTCTCTTCGTTCGTGGCCATGTCCCTCGGCAGCATCAGGCGCACGGCTCTGCAATGCTCCTTCGCGTCTCTTGCCTCGAAGTCTACTTCCTCCGGCTTCACTCCAAGCTCCTCGTCCGTCGGTCCCTCGGATGCTCCAAGCGCACGGCTTCCGCAAAGCTATCCTTCACCGACTCAAGGACCGATTCATGAGATGTGAAACTCACCACGACTCCATGTGCGAATTACTAAGCCCTGCAAGACTCCAACGCACATATCAACCTAACTTAAACCCTTTGCCACACACATCAAAACCTTATCATGGCAAGAGATTGCCCTAACAATCTCCCCCTTTTTGATGTGTGGCAATCCGTTTAAGTTAGGTAAAAACATTTGATAGAAATTTTTAAGGTAAGAAAGCATGTAAACATAAACATGATATAACAACATGCAACTTCCCCTTAATCCATGAAACTCCCCATATAAATTTCTCCCCCTATCATAATTAACTTAAACATAATTATTTCTCCCCCTTTGACACCATCAAAAAGATTAACACTAAGTTATAAACTCATGGCATCAAGTCTAATAGAAGGAAAATACCAAAAATTAGTCTAAAACCAGAATTCGGCCTTAACTAGTCTGATATTTAGGCCACCAGTCGACTGGTTAAGACTACTAGTCGACTGGCACGCGATTTTCAGAACTTTCTAATTTTCGGACCGAAATTCAGAAATGCATTAAAAATTCCAAAAAATTCTAAAAATCTTGAAATTTGGGGAACACATTTCATTTAAGTATATCTATCAATGAAAAATAGTTTTTCATGAAAAGTTATTATATTTCTAGAGATTTGCCAAAAATTCAAAAGCTTTAAAAACTACTAGGTTTTTGATCATTCTAGTATCAAGTTTAACACCTAGTTTTGCATCCAATTGTTTCAAAACATGAATACATGTATTTTAAGGTAAGAAATTGTTTTGAAAATATATGAAATATCCAACCATGATCTTTGGGCAATATGTCTATGAATTAAACATAAGTCTTCCCAATGATTGGTCTATTATTGTTATTTTGACACTTTAAATGACCATCTAAATGCCATAGGTATTAGTGGACATTTGTATCATCCTAACATCTCACCCATGCTAAGTTTTCAATCATGGTAACCTATAGTGAGTGTGAGATGCATTCTAGAGGGTATTTGTATATATTTAACCATTATATTCATGCAATTCTATCAAGGTTAAGTATCAACCTCACAATTCTCATGATCATAAGGGCATATATGAACTAATTTCACATTATGATCATGAAACACATGTATTCATTGAATTGTTATCATGCATTAGGTATTATATCATGATAATAAACAATTATCACCTAAAGCATGATTTAAGTCCTATTTCTCATGATTATGTGCCAACCATCAAAATCATAAATCATGATTGCAAATATACATAGCAATTTCATTAAATATCATGATTTAAGCATTATTATCTATTTTTGGGCACATTATCATCACCCAACACTATTTCAAAAATGTTGTTCCGCTATCCTAAGCCAACCAAAAATAAGATATAGGTGAATTCCATTTGGTTGACTATCCTAGGGTTTTCCTAACCCTTAAGGATGGATTTTGGAACCCAAAATAGGTTCTTTCCTATGGGGTTTACAAGATACTCCTTGGGGATCCATTTCCTAGCTATTACCTTCTTTTTATCTTGTCCCCTAGCAATTAGGCATTTATAGGCCTTTTCAATTTTCTTTTCTTTATAACCTAGGCCTCTCTTATTAAAACTTGCCCTTTGGCTCCCAATTATCATATTCAATGTGTTGGAGCCAATTGTGAATTTTTCTAGGGCTTTTGTCAAATAGTCTACCTTTTCCCTTAAGGCCCTATTTTCATCCATACATGCATCACAAACATTAAATGGGATATATTCATGTGAGCTTGCATCATTTAAGCTAGAAGAAATATTTTCATTTTCATTTAAGCATGCTTTTTCTAGTTTATTTTCTAGATCCTTAATTTGCTCAAGCATGCTCTTATTTTTCTTTTTAGCTCTAAATAAATCCCTAGTTAAGCTAGAGACCATGGAAACTATTTTCTTGGGAGTTAGATTTGTTACCATAGTCTCCGTGTCCTCTTCTTCTTCTTCGGATGAGGATGTAGAGGAGGCTCCCCCTTCACTTGAGCTCTCTCCACTTGAGCTTGATTCTTCATTTTTGGTGGAGGAGCAATCCAAGTCATCAAAGGCCATCAATGCAAGGTTGGAGTAGACATGTTCTTCTTCTTCGGATGAGGAAGATGAAGAAACATCATCCCATGTCTTTGCTTTGAATGCCTTAGCCTTCTCCTTTTCTTTTGCCTTCTTCTCCTCTTTCTTCTTTCTCCCCTTTTTCTTCTTCTTTTCTTCTTTCTTTTTCTTCTCTTCCTTGCTCTTGTTTAGGAGGGGACAATTGTCCCTTATGTGTCCCTCTCTTTGGCAATTGTAGCAAATAATTTTCCCCCTTGGTCTTCTATTCCTATCATTTGATTTGTTAAATCTAAAACCTTTTAATGCACGTCTTACCCTCCTTACCATATAAGCTTCTTCCATGCTATCCATGGAGGAGGAGGAGGATGCTTCATCATCGGAGGAGGAAGGGATCTCTATCTTCTTCTTCCCCTTGTTTACCAATAGTGCCATTCCCCTTGAAGGTTGGAATCTAGGCTCTTCTTGTATTCCTTTAAGCCTTGTTTCGTGAAGCTCCATTGTTGAGAAGAACTCCTCCAAGGTGCTCACTTCTAAATTCTTCGAAATATAGAAAGAGTCCACCATGGAGCTCCACTTTGAGGATCGCGGAAAGGCATCTATAGCCTTCATAACCATATCCCGGTTTGATAGCTTCTCACCTACACTTAACAAACCGGTTATAATTTCCTTGAAATGAGAATGTAAGGAAATTACCTTTTCTCCCTTTTCTAGTTTAATGTTGTTGAGTTAGGAGCGGAGGAGGTCTCTCCTTGCTAGCTTCACCTCGGATGTGCCTTCATGAAGCTCAATTAGCTTCTCCCACATCTCCTTGGCACTTAGGCATTCTCCAATTCTATTTATTTCTTGTTGAGGAAGCACATTGTAGAGATGGTGCTTTGCTTTTGAATTTGCAAGGTGCTCCTCTGTTTGCCTCTTGGTCCACCATGACTTCTCTATTAGCTTTCCCTCTTCATCCCTAGGAAAAACGAAACCGGATTCCATTGTAATCATAATATCAAAATCCATTTCGAAAAATACCTCCATTCGCTTCTTCCACCAAGCGAATTCTCCTTCAAACTTCGGTGGATGGATATTGGAGCCGGCCATTTTGAAAGTTGGTTGTTGTGGCGGTTAGTCCTCGACAAGCTTAACCTTGCTATGATACCACTTGTTGGGGATCGGTCGGCCGGCTAGAGGGGGGGGGTGAATAGCCCTTTGTCGTTGAATGTCAGTATTTGCTCGTCTACAAAACTAATTAGCGCAACGGAAACAATAAAGACAAGCAAATACAAATACAAGAAAACAAACGCTAACACAATAGTATAACGTGGTTCACAGCTACGCCGCAAATCCACGGTCCCCGATTCGTCCTCGGTGAATCACTCCGCCAAAACCAATCCACTAATGGTCTCTCCTTTGCACCAAGCTAGGTGGAGGTAATCTTTACAATCAAGATCACTCATCTTACAATAAGAATGAAGTAAAAGTAAGTAAGAAGAGTTTATGGCTTGTGGGGCACTTGGATGGTCGTTTGGAGTAAGAGCATTAGCCATCCAAAAGCCCACACCCTCTCTTTTTATAGAGAGGAAGCTTTTCTTCCCGTTGGCCGCCACCAGTCGACTACTGCCCTTGGCAGTCGACTGCCGCCACTCCAACGACCTCCGAACACGTCGGATCCCGACCGTTGTAGTCCAACGGAACACTTGGCAGTCGACTGATGGACCTCATCAGTCGACTGCTGCCTCCGTAGTCGATCGCTCGATCGGCTCACGAGCGGCTGGCGAACCCTTTCGACTAGTCGATTGCGCCTTCGGCCCGATGATGATGGTCTTGGCAATGACCGCCCACATATGGTAGTCGTGCGGCCTCAAAACGACCCGATCAAATACGGTCGAACCACGTTCGACTCGGAGCGATCATTGCCATTCCGCGATCGGCGTGTCGAGAAACTCATCCGACACTTGGCCAAATGGCCAAGTTTTATCTAAGAGCTACCACTTCCCGGGTTACATTCGCTCACTCTCATCCCTCAGAGTCCCTCACCTTCAAAGTTCTCTTCATTCGTGGCCCCGTCCCTCGGCAGCATCAGGCACACGGCTCTGCAATGCTCCTTCGCATCTCTTACCTCGAAGTCTACTTCCTCCAACTTCACTCCAAGCTCCTCGTCCGGCGGTCCCTTGGATGCTCCAAGCGCACGGCTTCCGCAAAGCTATCCTTCACCGACTCAAGGACCGAGTCATGAGATGTGAAACTCGCCACGACTCCATGTGCGAATTACTAAGCCCTTCAAGACTCCAACGCACATATCAAACCAACATATCAACCTAACTTAAACCCTTTGCCACACACATCAAAACCTTATCATGGCAAGAGATTGCCCTAACATTCTTCTCAACTATGGAGCTCCACGAAACAAGGCTCCAAGGAATAGTAGAAGAGCCTAGAATTCAACCATCAAGGGGAGTGGCACTATTGGCCAACAAAGGGAAGAAGAAGATGGAGACTCCTTCCTCCTCTGATGAAGCATCCTCCTCCTCCTCAATGGATAGCACGAAAGAAGCTTACATGGTATGGAAGGTAAGGAGTGCTTTAAGAAATTTTAAATTTAATAAATCCAATGATAGGAGGAGAAGACCAAGGGGGAAGGTGATTTGTTATAATTTCCAAGGAGAGGGACACATAAGGGACAATTGTCTCCTCTTGAACAAGAGCAAAGAGGAGAAGAAAAAGAAAGAAGAAAAGAAGAAGAAGAAGGGGAGCAAGAAGAAGGAAGAAGAGAAGAAGGCCAAAGAAAAAGGGAAGGCAAAGACACTAAAATCAAGGACTTGGGATGACCCTTCTTCTTCATCATCATCATCATCCGAGGAAGAAAATGCCTTTGTCACGAATTTGGCACTAATGGCCTTTGACGATCTAGACTCCTCCTCCACTGAAAATGAAGAATCAAGCACAAGTGAGGAGAGCTCTAGTGAAGGGGGAGCTTCTTCACCATCCTCCGAATCTGAAGAAGAAGACATGGAGACTATGGTAACGAATCTCTCACCTAGTAAAATAGTTTCCATGATTTCTAGCCTCACTAAGGACTTGTTTAGGGACAAGAAGAAAAATAAATGCATGCTAGATCAAATTAAGGACTTAGAAGAAAAATTGGAAAAAGCATGCTTAAATGTAAATGAAAATACTTCTTCTAGTCTTGATGATGCATGCTCACATGATCTTTATATGCCATTTGATGTTAATGATGCATGCATAGAGGAAAATAGGGCCCTAAGGGAAAAGGTAGACCATTTGACCAAGGCCCTAGAAAAATTTACAATTAGCTCAAGCACTCTTAACATGATTATAGGGAGCCAAAGAGCAAGCTTCAACAAGAAAGGCCTAGGATATAAGGAAAAGAAAAATGAAAAGGCCTATAAATGTTTAATTGCTAGGGGTCAAGACAAAAAGAAGGTAATAGCTAGAAAATAGATCCCTAAGGAGTGTTTAGTGAACCCCATAGGAAAGAACTTATTTTGGGTTCCTAAATCCATCTTAAAGGGTTAGGAAAACCCTAGGATAGTCAACCATATGGATTTCACCTATATCATATTTTTGGTTGACTTAGGATGGCGGGACAATATTTTTGAAATAGTGTTAGGTGATGATAATGCACCTATAAATAGATAAATCATGCTTTAGGTGATATTTGCCTTATTATCATGATGTAATACCTAATGCATGATCACAATTTGATGAATACATTTGTTTCATGATCATAATATGGAATTCATACATATATGTCTTTATGATCATGTGGAATGATAGAATGATACTTAACCTTGTGTAGAATTGCATGAATTAATGGTTAAGTATATACAAATACCTTTAAGATGCATCTCACACTCACCATAGGCTACAATGATTGAAAACTTAGCATGAGTGAGATGTTAGGATGATACAAATGTCCACTAATGCCTATGGAACTTAGATGGTCATTTAAAGTATCAAAATAGCAATAATAGACCAATCATAGGGAAGACTTATGTTTAATTCATAAACATATTTCCCAAAGATCATGGTTGGATATTTCGTATGTTTTCAAAACAATTTCTTACTTTAAAATCTGCATGTTCACATTTTGAAACAATCCAAAGCAAAACTAAGTGTTAAAATGGATACAAACTTGATCAAAACACTAGTTGTTTTTAAAGCTTTTGGATTTTTGGTAAATCTTTGAAATTATAATGTTTTTTCATGGAAAACTATTTTTCATTGATAAATAACCCTAAAAGAAATATGTTCCCCAAATTTCACTATTTTTTGATTTTTTTGCAATTTTTAGTGTATTTCTGAAATTCATCCAGAAAATCAGAAATTCTGATTTCCTTGTGCCAGTCGATTGCCATACTGATAGCAGTCGACTGATGTACTGTGCACGAGCACAGTAACTTGATTTTATCAGGATTTTAAGTGTTTTTTTATTTTTGCTTCTTTCTAGACTTGATGTCATGCCATATAAACCCTGTTTAATCTTTTTGATGGTGTCAAAGGGGGAGAAAGATATATGTTTAAGTAAAGGGGGAATGCATTTAGGGGGAGTTTCATGTATTAAGGGGGAGAGTTGCTAATCATGTTATTCACATACTTTCTTTCCTTAATATTTTATCAAATGTTTTTACCTCACTTAAACAGATTGCCACACATCAAAAAGGGGGAGATTGTTAGTGCAATCAACCCGTGATATGGTTTTGATGTGTGTGGAAAAGGGTTTAAGTTAGGTTGTTATTGTGATTTGATATGTGCGTTGAAGTCATGCAGGACGTAGTAATTCACACATGGAGGCTTGGCGAGTTTCACCTCTCATGACTCAGTCTTTGAGTCGGTGAAGGATGGCTTTGTGGAAGCCGTGCGCTTGGAGCATCCTGTTAGTGCAATCAATCCGTGATATGGTTTTGATGTGTGTGGTAAAGGGTTTAAGTTAGGTTGTTATTGTGATTTGATATATGCGTTGGAGTCTTACAGAACTTAGTAATTCGCACATGAAGCCTTGGCGAGTTTTACCTCTCATGACTCGGTCCTTGAGTCGGTGAAGGATGGCTTTGCGGAAGCCATGCGCTTGGAGCGTCCGAGGGACCGCTGGACGGGGAGCTTAGAGTGAAGCTGGAGGAAGTAGACTTCAAGGAGAGACGCAAAGGATGGCGCTGCAGAGCCGTGCGCTTGGTGCATCCGAGGGACGTGGCCGACGAAGACAACTTCAAAGGCGAGGGACTTCAAGGGATGAGAGTGAGCGAATGTAACGCGGGAAGGGGTAGTGCTCTTAGGTGAAACTTGGCCATTTGGCTAAGTGTTGGATAAGGTTTCCTGACACCAGTCGACTGCTCTGAGTCGAACGGGGTTCGACTGGTATTCGACTAATGGGTTTATGCCCAGCAGTCGACTGCCATGGAATGACAGTCGACTGCCAGAGGAAGTCGCGAGCACAGAACCTCTCATAGACAACTGGGTAGTCGACTACGAAGGCAGCAGTCGACTGATGGTTACATCAGTCGACTGCCAAGGGATTCATTGGACTATAACAGTCGGGATCCGATGTGTTCAGAGGCCGTTGTATTGACGGCAGTCAACTTCCAAGGGCAGCAGTCGACTGGTGGCGACCAACGCGAAGAAATCAGCCCTCTCTATAAAAAGAGAGGGTGTTGGGCTTTGGGAGGCTAATGCATGAACTCCTAACAGCTCCCAAAGTGCCATAAACATTTTCCACTCTTCTACTTGTTCTTATCTTCATTCTTTTGTAGAAGAGTGATCCTTGTGTAAAAGTGGTTACCTCCACCTAGCTTTGTGCAAAGGAGAGATCTAGTGGAAAGATTGAGGAGTGATTCACCTTGGACGAATCGGACCATGGATTAGCGGCGTAGCCGTGAACCACGTTACATCCCTTGTTAGCATTTGTATTCTTGTTTATTGCTTTTTCTTTATTGTTTATGCTTCTGCTTGCGCTAATGATTTTCTAGATGAGCAAACGAACGAACGAATTCCATCATCGAACGAAAGAGGGCTATTCACCCCCCTCTAGCCGGCCGACATCTATATTTCATCGACCCTACAAGTGGTATCAGAGCCAAGGAAAGCTTGTCGAGGACTAACCGCCACAACAAGCACATTCAAGAATGACCGGCTCAAACATTCACCCACCGAAATTTGAAGGAGAATTCGCTTGGTGGAAGAAGAGAATGGAGGTATTCTTTGAAACCGATTTCGATATTATGCTTATAATGGAAAACGGTTTTGAGATGCCTAGGGATGAAGAGGGGAGAATACTAGACAAGTCAAGGTGGACTAAAAAGCAAAGAGAGGAACACCTTGCAAATTCAATGACTAAACATCATCTCCTCAACGTACTTCCCCAACAAGAGATCAACCGAATTGGGGATTGCTCTAGTGCCAAAGAGATGTGGGAGAAGCTAGTGGGGCTTGATGAAGGCACATCTAAGGCAAAACTAGCAAGGAGAGATGTCCTTCGTTCCCAACTCAACAATATCAAACTCGATAAAAGGGAGAAGGTAACATCTCTACATTCACGATTTAAAGAAATCCTTAATGGTTTATCTAGTGTAGGGGAGAAGCTCTCCAATAGGGACATGCTCATGAAGGCAATAGATGCTTTTCCCCGATCATCCAAGTGGAGTTCAATGGTGGACTCATTCTATATTTCAAAGAATCTAGAGGTAAGTACTCTAGATGAATTTTTCTCCACTATGGAATTGCATGAATCTAGGCTTGAAGGAGTAGTAGAAGAGCCAAGACTTCAACCATCAAGGGGAGTGGCACTATTAGCAAACAAAGGGAAGAAGAAGATGGAGACCCCCTCTTCCTCCGACGAAGCTTCCTCCTCCTCCTCCATGGATAGCACGGAAGAAGCTTATATGGTAAGGAGGGTAAGGCATGCATTAAAAGGTTTTAAATTCAATAACTCTAATGATAGGAGAAGAAGACCAAGGGGGAAGGTGATTTGTTATAATTGCCAAGGAGAGGGACACATAAGGGACAATTGTCCCCTCTTGAACAAGAGCAAAGAGGAGAGGAAAAAGAAAGAAGAAAAGAAGAAGAAAAAGGGGAGCAAGAAGAAAGAAGAAGAGAAGAAGGCTAAAGAAAAAGGGAAGGTCAAGGCACTAAAGGCAAGGACATGGGATGACCCCTCTTTCTCATCTTCATCATCATCGGAAGAGGAGAATGCTTTTGTCACCAAACTAGCTTTGATGGCTTTTGACGACCTAGACTCATCCTCCTCCGAAAATGAAGGATCAAGCACAAGTGAGGAGAGCTCTAGCGAAGGGAGCTTCCTCACCATCCTCCGAATCGAAGAAGAGGACATGGAAACTATGGTGAACCTTTCACCAAGTAAAATAGTTTCCATGATTTCTAGTCTTACTAAGGATCTATTTAAGGCCAAAAAGAAAAATAAGAGCATGCTAGATCAAATTAAGGACTTAGAAGAAAAATTAGAAAAAGCATGCTTAAATATTAATGATGATATTTCTTCTAGCTTAAATGATGCATGCTCACATGAATATATGCCATTTAATGTTAGTGATGCATGTATGGATGAAAATAGAGCTTTAAGGGAAAAGGTAGATCATTTGACTAAAGCCCTAGAAAAGTTTACAATTGGCTCAAATACATTGAACATGATAATTGGGAGCCAAAGAGCTAATTTCAACAAGAAAGGCCTAGGATATAAGGAAAAGAAAAATGAAAAGGCCTATAAATGTCTAATTGCTAGGGGTCAAGATAAAAAGAAGTCAATAGGTAGAAAATGGATCCCTAAGGAATTTTTAGTGAACCCCATAGGCAAGAATTTGTATTGGGTTCCAAAATCCATCCTTAAAGGTTAAGAAAACCCTAGGATAGTCAACCATAAGGATTTCACCTATATCATATTTTTGGTTGACTTAGGATGGCGGGACATCATTTTTGAAATAGTGTTAGGTGATGATAATGCACCTATAATTAGATAAATCATGCTTTAGGTGATATTTGCCTTATTATCATGATGTAATACCTAATGCATGATTATAAATTGATGAATACATTTGTTTCATGATCATAATATGGAATTCATACATATATGTCTTTATGATCATGTGGTATGTTAGGATGATACTTAACCTTGTGTAGAATTGCATGAATTAATGGTTAAGTATATACAAATACCTCTAGGATACATCTCACACTCACCATAGGCTACCTTGATTGAAAACTTAGCATGAGTGAGATGTTAGGATGATACAAATGTCCACTAATGGCCTATGGCATTTAGATGGTCATTTAAAGTATCAAAATAGCAATAATAGACCAATCATGGGGAAGGCTTATGTTTAATTCATAGACATATTTCGCAAAGATCATGGATGGATATTTCATATGTTTTCAAAACAATTTCTTACTTTAAAATCTACATGTTCATGTTTTGAAACAATCCAAAGCAAAACTAGGTGTTAAAATGGATACAAACTTGATCAAAACACTAGTTGTTTTTAAAGCTTTTGGATTTTTGGCAAATCTTTGAAAATAAAATGTTTTTTCATGGAAAACTATTTTTTATTGATAAATAACCCTAAAAGAAATGTGTTACCCAAATTTCACTATTTTTTGAATTTTCTAGAATTTTTTGTGCATTTCTGAAATTCGTCCAGAAAATCAAAAATTCTTATTTCCTTGTGCCAGTCGACTGCCATACTGATAAAGAATCGATCTTGATTTTATCAGGATTTTAAGTGTTTTTGATTTTTACTTCTCTCTAGACTTGATGTCATGCCATATAAACCCTGTTTAATCTTTTGATGGTGTCAAAGGGGGAAAAAGATATATGTTTAAGTAAAGGGGGAATGCATTTAGGGGGAGTTTCATGTATTAAGGGGGAGAGTTGCTAATCATGTTATTTACATGCTTTCCTTTCTTAATATTTTATCAAATGTTTTTATCTAACTTATACGGATTGCCACACATCAAAAAGGGGGAGATTGTTAGTGCAATCAATCCGTGATATGGTTTTGATGTGTGTGGCAAAGGGTTTAAGTTAGGTTGTTATTGTGATTTGATATGTTCGTTGGAGTCTTGCAGGACTTAGTAATTCGTACATGAAGCCTTGGCAGGTTTTACCTCTCATGACTCGGTCCTTGAGTCGGTGAAGGATGACTTTGCGGAAGCCGTGCGCTTGGAGCATCCGAGGGACCGCCGGATGAGGAGCTTGGAGTGAAGCCGGAGGAAGTAGACTTCAGGGCGAGACGTGAAGGATGGCGCTGTAGAGTCATGCGCTTGCCACACCCGAAGGACGTGGCCGGACGAAGACAACTTCAAAGGCGAGGGACTTCAAGGGATGAGAGTGAGCGAATGTAACCCGGGAAGGGGTAGTGCTCTTAGGTGAAACTTGGCCATTTGGCTAAGTGTCGGATGAGGTTTCCTGAAACCAGTCGACTGCCATGAAATGGAAGTCAACTGCTCTGAGTCGAACGAGGTTCGACTAGTATCTGACTAATGGGTTTATGCCCAGCAGTCGAATGCCATGGAATGGCAGTCGACTGCCAGAGGAAGTCGCTGGCACAGAACCTCTCGTAGCCGACTGTGTAGTCGACTACGGACGCAGCAGTTGATTGATGGTTACATCAGTCGATTGCCAAGGGATTCGTTGGACTACAATGATCGGGATCCGATGTGTTCAGAGGCTGTTGTAGTGACGGTAGTCGACTACCAAGGGCAGTAGTCGACTGGTGGTGGCCAACGGGAAGAAATCAACCCTCTCTATAAAAAGAGAGGGTGTTGGGCTTTGTGAGGCTAATGCTTGAACTCCTAACAACTCCCAAAGTGCCATAAACATTTTCCACTCTTCTACTTGTTCTAATCTTCATTCTATTGTAGAAGAGTGATCCTTGTGTAAAAGAGGTTACCTCCACCTAGTTTTATGCAAAGGAGAGATCTAGTGGAAAGATTGAGGAGTGATTCTCCTTGGATGAATCGGACCGTGGATTAGTGGCATAGCCGTGAACCACGTTACATCCTTTGTTAGCATTTGTATTATTGTTTATTGCTTTGTCTTTATTGTTTATGCTTCCGCTTACGCTAACGATTTTCTAGACGAGCAAACGAACGAACGAATTCCATCATCGAACAAAAGAGGGCTATTCACCCCCTCTAGCCGGCAACCATCTATATTTCATCATCCCTACACATCCGAGGGACCGCTGGACGAGGAGCTTGGAGTGAAGCTGGAGGAAGTAGACTTCAGAGCGAGACGCGAAGGATGGAACTGCAGAGTCGTGTGCTTGGTGCATCCGAGGGACGTGGTCGGACGAAAACAACTTCAAAGGCAAAGGAATTCAAGGGTTGAGAGTGAGCGAATGTAACCCGGGAAGGGGATAGTGCTCTTAGGTGAAACATGGCCATTTGGCTAAGTGTCAGATGAGATTTCCTGACATCAGTCGACTGCCATGGAATGGTAGTCGACTGCTCTGAGTCGAACTGGGTTCGACTAGTATCCAACGAATGGGTTTTTGCCCCGATCATCGCCATATGTTGGCGGCATGAATAAGATCACTCGTCGACTACGATGGCGTGATCATGATCGCTCGAGAGGGTTTGGGCCACAGAACCTCTCGTAGCCGACTGGGCAGTCGACTACGAGACATCAGTCGACTGATGGATACATCAGTCGACTGCCAAGGGTTTCGTTGGACTACAACAGTCGAGATTTGACGTGTTCATAGGCCGTTGTAGTGGCGGTAGTCAACTGCCAAGGGCAGCAGTCGACTGGTGCCTCGGGCAGCAGTCGACTGGTGCCAAGAAATCAGCTCTCTCTATAAAAGAGAGGGTGTTGGACTTTGGGAGGCTAATGCTTCTATTCTAAACATCTCCCAAAGTGCCCAAACGAATTTCCTCCTCTTCCTTGTGCTTATATTCATCTTATTGCAAGAGGAGTGATTTTGTAAGAAAAGGTTACCTCCACCTAGCTTTGTGTAAAGGAGAGAATAGTGAAAGCTTGAGAAGTGATTTACCGTGGACGAATCGGACCGTGGATTAGCGGCGCAGCCGTGAACCACGTTATATTCTCTTGTTAGCATTGTTTGTTTTCTTTGCTTTGTCTTTCTTTGTTTGTATTTACATATTCCTCTTGCGCTAACGAATTTGTAGATGAGCAAATTCCATCATCGTACGACAAAGGCTATTCACCCCCCTCTAGCCGGCCAACACATACTTCATCGATCGACCCTACATATAACACACACAACATAAAGGAACAATACTTTATCTGAAATCAACACACACTACAAAAAAACATCAAATTGACGACAAAATTTGGCAATGAAAAAAAGTTATTGCAAATCTTCAACAAAATTTGCGACAAATTTTAAATTTCGTCACAAATTAGTAACGAAATTTCCAACAAAAATTTTTTTGTTGCAAAATTATTTAAATTTCCAACATTTAATTTTCGTTGCAAAATTCATCGCAAATTGGGGACGAAAAAGATTTTTCGTCGACAATTTGCGACAAAAAAATATTTTCGGTGCAAATGTTTGCAACAAAAATTTAATTCGTTGTAGAATGTACAACGAATTTTGAATTCGTTGAAAATTCATTGCAGAATTCTTTAACGAATTCAAAATTCGTTGTGAATTCTACAACGAATTCAAAATTCATTGCAGATTCTGCAATGAATTAAATTTTTGTTGCAAACATTTGCAACGATTTCATAAATTCGTTGTAAATTTTGCAATGAAATTTTTTTTGTTGCAAATTAGCAACGAATATAAAATATCATCGTAAAATTGGCTATGAAAAATAAATTTGTCGCCAATTTAGCAATGAATAATAAATTTTGTCGCCAATTTGGCGATTAATACAAGATTCATCACTAATTTGACAATGAATTTAGCAACGAAATAAGATTCGTCGCCAATTTCTCACTAATTATTCCCCCATTCCTTTCCCCAATCGAATCACACGACTATCCCTTCCTTCCGACCCGATCCCGGTACGCCCTCCGCCCTCCTCCCTCTGCTTCTTCTTCTTCTTCCATCGTCGTCGTCAGAGCAACGATGACGATGCCATGAGGGTATGCGGCAATAGCTGCCGCGATCTCGGGGCAGCAACTGCCACGAGCTCGTGGCAGCCACAGGCTTCGCGGCTGCTGCAAGGCCACGCGACAGCCGCCGCATGCCCTCACGGTGGCGCGAGCTAGCCTCGTCGCGCTACGAGGCCACGTGGCCGCTGTCGTGTGCCCTCACGTCGCCGCCACAGCCTCACGGCTCGCGGAAGCTACCGCGAGGCTGTGGCGGTGTGCGGGCCTCATGGCGAGGCACCGCCACACGATGGATCGCCGCCGCCAGCAACCCACGTGGCCTCACGGTAGCTGCCGCAAGAGGTCACACCTCGCGACTGCTGTCGCCAGACCATGTCGTGCGGCAGTTGCTATGCCGTGCACATGCCCTCATGGCAGTTGTCGCGTGCCCTCATGAATTTCTGCTACCGTGAGGTCGATTGGGGCGTCGATCGCTGTCGCACTTTGTGGGCAGCTGCCACATTTTGCGAGCAACTGTCGCGAGGTCGCACTTTGAAAGCAACTTCCGCGTAATTATCATCCCAACTGGTCTTTTATCACCGTAACAATAGAGTTAAAATTTAAATGTTATTCAAATTATATAAATCAATATAATGTGTAATCTAAATAAAAAATTATTTTTCATAGGTTTGTCGTACTTCGTCATTAAGGTGTTCGGTGTGTTCGTAAAGTCTTCAGCTAGCTATTAGCTCATCCGTTGTTTTCATTAGGATAGGTACGCGTATATTTATAACATTATAGTATTATTATGTTATATTAATTATAATTAATGTTTAATTTTAAGTAATTTTATTACTGTAAATATATCATATTTGTTCGAAATGATATTATAGTTTGTAATTAAATATCACACAAAATAATATTTAGTACTAGAAGAATTTATTTTGAGTATAAATTTATTGTTAGATTGATATATATGGATGAAATTTGGAAAAAAATTAAAATTAATCCTTGATATAATTTTGAAAATAGGATAAATGGAGAGAGAACGAAGTTGGATGTATAAAAAGAATTTACTAGAACGTCGTGGTTTAACCGATGAATTTATTATTGGGTTGGAACAATTTTTGACATTTGCTAATAACAATGTTGAGTTTATGGATGAGAATAAATTAAGGTGTCCATGCAAAAAATGTCATAATGGTAAATTTTTCCAATGTGATAAAGTTTGAGAACATATTTGTAAATTTGGTTTTACACCAAATTATTATAATTAGACTTGTCATGGTGAACCATTTATATTCGATGAAGAGGTTGGACAAAACATACAAAGGACAATTAGTGGAGAGCAAGTATATTACGATCAATTCAATCCATACCAGAGGATGATAGTTGATGCAGCTGGTCATAATTTGAATAACAAACCAAATGCTGCAAGTTCTAGTTATCCTCAAACATTTGAACACATGTATACTAATTATTCAACGCCGTTGGAAGAGGTAGAAGTAACTGGTGTTAATGAAAATGTGTACAATGAGCCATATCTCAAATTTCAAGAAGTGTTGAGAGCTGCAGATGAACTTATGTGGTCTGGTTGTGACAGTGACACTAAATTATCTCTCACTGTAAGATTGTTAAATGTTAAAACTGAGCATGATGTGTCTGAAGATTGTTTTAATGATTTTGTTCAAGTTATTGGAGAAGTATTGCTGCGTGATCACATAATGTCGAACGATTTTTACAATATGAAAAAACTTGTGAAAGATTTAGGTCTTCCGGTGCAAAGAATTGATGTTTGCAGAGATGGTTGTATGCTATATTGGGGAGATAATGCAGATTTAGAGACTTGTAAATTCTATAGTCAATGTAGGTGCAAGAGTACCACAAGATCAAGGCGCAATAAGCGATTAAAATCATTCAGACAAATGTTCTATTTGCCTTTAACTCCTAGATTGCAAAGGCTTTATACATCAAAGATCACTGTTGAATACATGACTTGACATGCAAATCATGAAACAGAGGATGGGATAATGTGTCATCCATCAAATGCATAGGCGTGGAATAATTTTGATAGAACATATCCTGAGTTTGCGAATGAGACTCGAAACATTAGGTTGGGTCTATGTGTTGATGGATTTGCTCCATTTGGCAAATCAGGAAGAACTTATTCTTGCTGGTCAATTATCGTAACTCCGTATAATCTTCCACCCGGTATATGCTTGAAAACACCTTATATGTTTTTAACATTTATTGTGTTTGGCCCTCATAATCCGAAGAAGTTAATAGATGTTTACATGCAACCGTTGATTGCCGAGTTGATCCAACTATGGGACGAGGGTGTTTCCACATATGATGTCCATACTAATCAGATGTTCACAATAAGAGTTGCGCTTCTTTGAACCATAAATGATTTTCCTGCTTATGGGATGTTATCGGGCTGGAGTACTGTAGGGATTTTAGGATGTCCAATATGTATGGAGAGATCAAAGCCATTTAGATTGAAACACGGAAAGAAACCGAGTTATTTTGATTATCATAGACAATTTTTACTGCCAAATCATAAATTCAGAAGAAATAAAGAAGAATTCACTAAGAATAGAATTGAAAGAACACCACCATTGAGATTCACCAATCAAATTTTATAGCAAAGAGTGATTAACTTTCCATCTGTTATTGAAGAACCAACTGTTACAACATATGACTATGGAATTACACATAAATGGATAAAATGGAGTATATTTTAGGATTTACCATATTAGCAGAGTAATTTGATTCATCACAATCTTGATTTAATGCATATTGAGAAGAATGTTTTTGATAATCTGATAAATATGGTGATGGATATTACCGAAAAAACAAAAGACAATCTAAATGCAAGAAAAGATTTGCATCTCATCTGTAAACGACCCGCCCTTGATGATGATGAAAATAGTAGGGGACCAAAACCAAAAGCAGTTTATACATTGAATAAGGATCAGAGACGGATTGTTTGTGAATGGTTGAAATCATTGAGATTTCCTGATGGTTATGTCTCTAATCTTGGCAGATGTGTTGATTTGAAGGAATGCAAATTGATTGGTTTGAAAAGTCATGACTATCATATATTCATGGAAAGACTAATTCCTATTGCTTTGAAGGAACTGTTACCAAAGTTTATCTGCGGTGTAATTACGGAATTAAGCATTTTCCTTCATGATATCTGCTCAATAGTATTGAGTCATTCACACATGGAGACATTAGAGAGAGACATTCCGATCATTTTGTGTAACTTAGAAATGATATTTCCACTGATATTTTTTTTATTCCATGGAACATCTTTTGGTTAACTTGCCATATGAGGCTAAAGTTGGAGGTCCTGTTCAATTTCGATGGATGTATCCATTTGAAAGGTGAATTTTTTGATTTTTTTATCATTATTATTTCATTTGATCAAATTTAGTATAATTTTTTTCTAATAAATTTTACTGTATTACTCTTAGATTCCTCTATCGCTTGAAAAAAAAAAGAAAAATAAGGCTCATGTTGAAGCTTCTATTGTTAATGCATATATTGTGGAAAAAGTTACAACTTTTGTATCATATTATTTTGAACCTCACGTTCAATGAAAGAGTCTGAAAGCAGGAAGAAATGATGAGGGTCCTGCTGATCCAAATTTGAGGGCATTCTCAATTTTTAACTGCCTTGGTCGACCAAGTAGATCTTGTACAAGTAGATACTTAACTGGTCAGGAGTGGTGAGTAGCCCACACATATATTTTATTGAACTATCTAGAAGTAACGCCATATTTCGAGTGAGTATATAAATGTTATATTATACATTTCATATATCGTAAATTATTGTTCATGTTATATTTAATTTTATGGTAGGATTTTCCAAACTCTATATTCTGAGCTTTCGGAGCATGAGTTTAATCGTTTCTGTGATGAAGAATTTGCACAATGGTTCAAAAAATATGTAAGTAGTCTATGATAATATATTTGATAAATCTTGACTTTAACACATATTTATTTGACTTTAGGTTCTTGATAATAATGCTCACATTGAGCAAGACCTAATAAAACATCTGTCATGGGGTCCAAACTCAATGGTGAAAACTTGGCCGACATATTTCATAAACGGATATAATTTTCATACTAAAGATAATGGAATTGGGAAAACTACAATGAATAGCGAAGTTTGTGTTTAGTCATCTGTGGTGCAAGGAATGAATTTTACAGCTTGCTAGATGAAATTTTAGAGGTAGCATACCCAGGCTTAGATTTGCGAGTTATTTTATTTATGTGTCATTGGTTTGACCCTATCAAAGGCATGAGGGTGCATCCATAGTTTAATTTGGTTTAAATTAATTACAAAAAAATATACAAGAGGTATGAACCATTTGTGTTAGCACAACAAGCGATTCAAGTATTTTATGCTTCATATCCTAGTTTGAGACGAGACAAAAGTGATTGGTGGGTTGTTTGTAAAACAAAAGCACGTAATAAAATTGAGGAACATTGGGAAGATATAACATATCAACAAGATAAAGTTGTCAATACATTTCATATCGAAGAATATAATATTTCAACGTTACGAGATCCCAGCGGCGTAGTAGTAGTCGTTGATGCAAGTGAACTGAATGAGGATGAAGATGAGGATTTTAATTATGAGGATGAGGATGAGGATGAGGATGACGATGACGATGACGATGATGATGACGATGATGAATAGACGCATGACTAGGCCGAAAATTATAATGCGGACTTCGATTTCTAATTGTCGATAACTTTCTATTGAGTACCAATTATATTTTAATTTACTATCTAATTCAAAATTTTATATATTTGATATACTAATGAACTATTTTTTTAGGTCATCCAGTTGCTATGAATATGATAATTTTTTCATATCGTTCCTATTATAAATTCGATATGCAAATGTATTTGTTTTATTGTCATATTCTTTTAATAATTATGATTGTTAGTTTCGATGTGGCGATCATTGACAGAGTAGTGATGGAAGATCATAGTCTTCCTCTGCTTCAGCCCCTGCACATTCTGATGCTCTTGCAGGAAATATGCCCTCCACCTCTTCTCCGATTCACGGGATCTTACGGTTCTCGTGGATACACCGCTAATATAACTTCACTCATGGAGAGGGAATATATGAGAAAGTTTATATCTCGGTGCGGAGATTCATAAGTATTCGAGTTTTAGATTATCTATGTTTATTTTTTAATACGATATGTATTTTTATAAGTATCTAACGAGGTTTGTTTTTATTTTATGTTATATTTACAAATTTTGTATATGTTATTCATGAGGTGAATAAAATAGTAAATAAAAGAATGATTCGTCGCCATATATGGTGATGAAAAGAAATATTCATCGCCAAATTTGGCGACGAATCTTGCTTTTCGTCGCAAAATTTACGACGAAAAATGTATTCGTCAACAACAACAACCACTCAACAACAACTGCCCCAACTCAACAACAACCACTACTCTTGTGTGGCCGAGTGGACAGTATGAATAAGTAGTGATAAGTTAAAGAGCTATAAGCTACACAATGGGGGTCCCTGTTATTGGCCACTCTGACTGACACTACCTATGAGTGGTCGAGTGTCACACACCTAGGAGAATTGAACGCAACTCCAACTACCACTATCAAGAGTGATCTAGTGAGACACAATAAATGAACTTCCCTCACACTAGTTACTACTACCACAAGTAACTGTGGAGGCAGAAAGACTGACGACCCTCTCAACCACAAGGGAGACCAAGTCGCTAGCATGCATTTAAATAACATGAATGCACAACCACACATACATCCTCAATACACTCTCTACCCAATAGAGAGTCATATACAACTAACCATCGACCATGCTAGGACTTTCAGTCTATAGCGACACACCGTCGACAACCCACACTACCGTGTACATATATATGATTCGTAATAGTTATACAACGAAAGATATAGTGATACAACCACAAGACTCTACATTAAGCACATTATCCACCCTCGGATAATTGTTTCTGATGACACGAGTCAAATCGACATCTATACTCAGCTACACCCCCATGGTTAAGCATCTAAAGATCTACATACCATAGCATCGGTAATTTATAGCAACGATGAATGAAATATGACAACAACAATAGTATATCTCAAAGTGAAAAAACTAAGTATCAAGAACATGATTAAATAAGAGTGGAGTCAAGGTAAAGGTCATCATCGACATAAACCTCATGCATCAAGTTTAAGCGTCTACCTGACCAGGGTAGAATACTACCCACTTGAACTGAAAAATATACAAACAAATCTCCACACCCAAAAGACTATCCCGAATCAAAGTCCTGCAACTACAGAACACAAAGAATAACTAAATGTTAACATAACCCTAATGCTAGAACAACTCCCTAAATCACATCCTAACAAAGTATATATTGGTGTAGGGGCACTAGATAATCGAACCTGTGTTTTGATTATGGCAAAGACACAATGTTAAGTTTACATTGTTATCTCATAAGCTGAATCAAGTGTGCAGGAATGCTAAGCTAAGCCGATGGTCGACGACACCCGGAGGGAACAGTGGTGGTCTGGCGACAATAGGAGGACTTCGGAGGTAGCTAATGAAATCAGGTGGAGACCATAAGCGAAGCTTCAAAGCTACGAACTTAAGGTACGCTCATGTGTGCGTGAGAATGCAAGGTTGAGTCCTCTATACGGGGACATCCTTAAGTGACGATCTGACCAAGACTTCCCGTGGAAGGTGTAAATCGAGATCAGACGGTAAGTGGTCATCACATTTACTTATATTAACTTTATTTTTGAGCTAACTCTTCATTGCAACTGGAAAACTTAGCATCAGTCGACTGATGACTTGAATCAGTCAACTGATGGTCAAATTACAACTTCGAGGAGAGTCAAAAACTCATCCCTTTCTTCAAGGGTGAGGTGGATTTGGTGATAGGATCAAGATCTAAATGATTAAGGTTTCTCAAGGCTATAAAAGAAGGGTCATTCTTTACCATTTCATCAATCCTAAGTGCTCTCAATTGCTCCTGCAACGCCGCTACTCTACGACGATCCTACGATGATGAAGCGCTGCCAAAACAATGACAATCTGGGCTTAAATTCCATCTCTTAGGTCATCGGTAAAAGATTTACTTTAAGTTCATTTCAAATATTGTAAACTTTACTTTTATCGGAGTTTTAATCGAAATGAGGAGAGGGGGAGTGTGTTGGAGTATTGGGAATACAATCAAAGTCCCACATTGATAAGACATGGAAAAAGATCATGTGCTTATAAGATGAAAAGATATCTCCATTTGCATGAGGCCTTTTGGGAGAATCCCAAAAATAAAACCATGAGGGTTTAGGCCCAAAGTGGACAATATCATGTCATTGTGGAAATATGTGAATCTTATAGGCACCAATAATTAGTATCAGAGCCGGGGGCGCTTAGATTTGGTGAAACCACCAATCTAGCATTTTTTACAGATTTGTTTTTCGTTCGTTTAAATTTTTCTCCTGCACTACTAATCCAAGACGAAGTCTTGGTACTCTTCTTTGTTGGGATGTATACTGAAAGCCTAGCTCTTTTGTATGAACATCTTTATTTTGAAATAAGAATCACATGATCATTGATTGCATTTTATATTTATATATGTGCATATTGTCTAATACTTACATTGTAGATAACATGGTGCTTGGGTGTGGCACAGAAGATCATGTCATCAGTCCCTTGTAGAGTATAAGTAGAGGCTCACAACCAAGATGGTTTTGGACAAACCATTGGCATGGTTGTAGTGTAGCTTGGTATTGTTTTATCTTGAACATAAAGTTACACTAGTACACTTAGGTGTATTGAGCAGGACCGACATAGAGGTGATTCAATTTATTGCTGACTGCATAATTGAATCGGACCTCGGATATTATATTGTACATGCTCTTAATCCCGATATAATAACGGGCACATGTACTTAATATTTATTTCTTTGATTTACCAGAGGGTGAGATTTCTATGGATTAAATCAATATGCCCGGTAAGTTGGGAAATGATATTATTTACATGGTGTGCCGTTGATTATAGGAGGAATTCGTGTCCTATGTATTAGGTTGATGATGTCCCCTTGAGGAGCTCATAAGGTTCATCATGTAAACCCTACAGGTTGACTTAGTCAACATGATGATAAGGTTGAGTGGTACTACTCGAGGAGTTAGATGTTAATTAATTGATGGTCAGTAAATCAATTAATTGACGGACATTCGATATCTTAAACACGGGGAGATGAATGTACAAATAATATATGGAGCCCATATTAATTTATGGGGGTTGGTGAGGTAGTTCGATGATGATCCTCTAGTGGAATGGAACATCATTGATGGATCAAGTTTGTGTGCTTCCGATCCATCGGGTGGCCAAGACCCAACTCCTCCTCATGGTCCCTATCGTAGCCTTATATACCTCATGAAGTCTAGATCAAATGATGGAAAACAAATCTCTAGATCCGACGGTTAGGATTGAATCCCTAGAACCGACGGTGGAGATTAAATCTCTAAATCCGACGGTTAGGATTAGATCCCTAGAACCGACGGTGGAGATTAAATCTCTAGATCCGACGGTTGGATTAAAATCCTAGAACCGGCGGTTGAGATTAAATCTCTAGATCCGACAGTTAGGATTAAAACCCTAGAACGGTTGAGATAAAACCAAGGCCTAAACCTAACTCTATAAAAGGGTGGCTTGGGTTGGGCGGCAAGAGAGTTTTTTGAATGATGGAGTTGGATGGCTTGGGCGGCAAGAAAATAGGAGGAGGCTAGGGTTAGGGTTTGGTTCATGGTGTTGGGCGGCAACATGAAGAAGTCTTCTCTTCTTCTTCTTCCCAATGATGGCTGGCAACTTTTCCTCACTTTTCCTCCTTAGTTTGGCCGGCGCCCAAGCTTCTCCATCCTTTCTATGGCTTAGGTTGAATGGCATTAGGAGAGTCTCCCTTTGGCGGCAACCAAATCCTATAGAGGATAGGATTGGTGTTGGGCGGCTAGGGTTAGGGTTTTGGGATAAGGTTGGGCGGCAACAAGGAGATGAAGAATCATTTCTTCTTCCTTCTAAGTGTTGGCCGGCCACTATCCTTGTACCCTCTACCTTGGCCGGAGCTCAACCCATTCTCCTTCACTTCATCCTTGGCCGGAAATTAGGAGAACTTTTCCTAGGGTTTGGGCGGCAACAAGGAAGAGGATTGTTTTCCTTTCCTTTCTCCAAGTGTTGGCCGGTACCCATACCCTTGGTGTTTCTCTTTTGGTTGGTTTCCATTTTGTTCTCTTTGGACCGGTGGCAAACATCATGCTTGGAGCTTGATGGTTGGTCCTAGATAAGAGATGAGTTTTGTTACCATTATGTTCTCTCTATTCTTGAAGCCGGCGGCATCAATCCTTTGTGGATTGGTGGTTGGCTCAAGCAAGAAGGGAAAGAGAGTTCTTCTTTCTTTGGATTTAAGATGATCTAAGAAGCTTCAACTTGTGGAGGATCTTCGCCCACACGAAGTCTACAAGGAGGTTAGGACATACGGTAGAAGATCGTGAGGTATAAAAGTTTTATAACTTTTATTTATGATCTTTGCATGTTTCTATTCTTATTTGATATGCTAGCTTATGTTCTTTATGTTAGTGTATGTTAATTATACTAGTTTACATTTGCATGTATTTGTATAATCATGGACCCCGATAAGAAACACAAAAACCGGCGATCCGTCCGTCGTCTCTTCCGCGGCTAACCGACTAGAAGAGTTGTGTTGCTTGAACAACTAGTTTGTTCAAGCGATCGCTCAAGTCGTTAGCACGACGACGAATTGGTTGTGCTTAGGAAACTCATCCCATCCGGAATAGTTTTCATTAGTGAAAATTTTAATCCAGGGACATGGGAGCCTATGAGCATTCCGAGGTATAGCACATTGCCAACATTCTTTTTGTTTTGTTTTGCAAGTATTTGCTTTTGGAATAGCCGACGGTAAAATGGGCATAACTTTTCATATAAGTTGATCCACGAAATAGGCTACCTACCAAAACGAAGCTCTCTAAGAGATCTACACTTCTTTCCAAGGGTTTACACTTGTAACAAGCTGTCTTCATCCCCAAAAACCAATGTTTATTACCATTTCGAGGACATCGAAGGTTGTAAGTGCTCATCTTTTATTTTAGTTGGTTATTTCTTGTTTATTCCTTTTGTTTCTTTTCATTTCCTACATTACTAATCCAAGGCGAAGTCTTGGAACCTTTTTCGTGTTTTTTTTTATTATTTTGTGTGCAAGGTTTCCCTTCCAAATGGCCCATCTCGAGGGTTTTAGCACCGTCCGACCTCCGTTTTACAACGGAGATGATTTCCGTTACTGGAAAGGTCGGATGGAGTGCTTTCTTAAAACCCAAATCGAGATGTGGATCATAATCCAAACGGGATTCACACTTCCGACTAATGAAGTGGGTGAATCCTTGGATTATGACCAATGGACCAATGTGACAAAAAGACAAGTCGAAGCCGACGCCAAGGCAACTCAAATCCTCCAATGCGGCTTGTCTAAGGAGGAGCTTAATCGCGTCGGCCCCTTCATCAGCGCAAAGGACCTTTGGACAAAGCTAGTAGAGCTACACGAAGGGACCGATGAAGGCAAGGTATGTAAGCGCAATCTTTTGTTTAATAAGTTATATAATCTAAAAATGCAGGAACATGAAACGACCACGCAACTTCACACTTGCGTTCAAGACATAGTCAATAACCTACACGCGATCGGGAAAAAGGTCGAAAACCACGATCTTATTAGGTATGTTCTTAACTCTTTTCCTAAGACTACCTTGTGGGCATCCATGGTCGATGCCTACAAGGTCTCCAAGGATCTTTCAAAACTTAGGTTAGATGAGTTATTTTCCGATTTCGAACTTCATGAGCAGTCTAACTCGGAATCTGAAAAGGGTATAACACTTTTTGCAGGTTCAAGAAAGAAAGCCGCAAGCAAGCCACCCCCGAAGGAAGAAGAAGATGAGTCCGATTCGGAGGTCGACCCGAAAATGGAAGCCGAACTAGTCAACCTAGTTCAGAGGATAGTCAAGGGCCGAAAGCGAACCATCACTCGACCCAACGAAGGTAAGCCTAAAAGTTCTAATATTAGGTGTTACGAATGCAACAGGTTTGGACACATCAAGTCCGAATGCCCAAAGCTCAAAAGCAAAGCACCAAAATACAAAAGGCACTCAACGCTACATGGGAAGAAGCGTCTGAGGAAGAAGACGATGATCGAGTCCTCATGGCTAAACCGATTGAATCGGAGACGGAGTCGGAACCGGAACACGAATCGGAAACTGAAGATGAGTCGGACTGCGAAGCACTATTCAAGACAAGCCATGCATACGCATCCGGTTCAAAAGATACACTCAAGGTAAGCCGATCTCTCATTAGTAAGCTTTATAGTGAAATTAAATTCTTAACTAGGAAATTATCTAAATCCGAGTCCAAGGTTGAGACCCTGGTTGAGGAAGTTAAACTCCTCAAACACGAGGTCTCCCTAACCTCTTCGACTAGTTGAGTTCAAGAGGAGGACTCAACTCGGGTTGAAAAGCTCGAAGTTGAGAACTCACTCTTGAAGAGTCAAGTCGAAGATCTTAGGAACACGTTGGAAAGGTTTACTTTGGGATCTAAAGGACTTGACCTCCTACTTGGATCTCAAAGGGCCATGTACAACAAGGTCGGGCTAGGGTTTAGCTCAAATACGACCAACAAGTCGTATATGTCAATTGTAAGTCGACATAAAAAATGTGTCCAAGCATGGGTCCCTAAGACCGCCTTGATTTCAAACTTAGGATCGAACCAGTACTGGGTTCCCAAGGACCAAATCCACTATGTGGAGAGACCGAACCGATTCAACAATCCAGGGAGCGATTAAAAACTTGTTTGTATTTTAACTTAGAAATTGCATGCTTAGGTTCTTTATTTAGTTTGATTTTTTTTTAGAATGGCTAGATAGGACTATAACTCATCAATACTTGATAACATAGTATCAGGACGCGGCGAGATGAAAGTACGCTAGGAAAGCAGAGTCTTGAGTATTCGGGCTATATAAGGCTTATCTAGTTCGGTGCACTTGACCGAGCGGAACTAGCTGAAGCTACCTCGCCGTATCCTAGACTAGTTAGACCAGGAAGTGGTCTTAGGTAAGTCAAGTCTCTATCTTCTTGAAAATGACTTTGTCTAAGGAAGTGGTCGTTGTTCCGATCAAAGAAGACCTCTGTGCTTCGCCACGACTTGGAAGCCATGATCTTGAAAAGGTGACTTGATAAGCCTAAGGTCAAATCCGAATCTAACGCAAGGTTGACAAATGTTCAATTCATTAAATTTAAATCAAGTAAAATTGGAAGTCATCTCACAAGAACATATAGGGTTAACATGTTTGATCATGTAGACATGGGTGAGATGATTTAGGTTAATAAACTTCAACCAATCTTTAATAAATCCAATATTCGATCCAACTACCTTGCGTGTAGGATCAATGGATGTTGGACAGTGGTTGCTCCCGACACATGACCGGGGATCAACTCAAGTTTTCGAAGCTTCGATTCAAACGACAAGGATCGGTAGCCTTTGGAAACAACGACAAGATCAAAATCATCGGATCAGGTGATATTGAGCTCAACTCTAACTTTATTATTCAAAATGTTTTATTAGTATAAAATTTTCAATATAATTTACTTAGTGTAAGCCAATTGTGTGATAATAACTATAAGGTCATATTTCTAGAAAATGAATGCGTAATTAATACAAATGAAACTTCTAAAAAATTCTTAAGGGAACTAGAAATAACAATATTTATACTATTAACTTAACTAACTCCTCAACTAAGTGTCTTATGACACGGCATGAGGAATCATGGTTGTGGCACTGATGACTCGGTCACTTACACCCAAGACTCATCCACAAGATGAGTCAGAGTGACTTAGTCAGAGGTTTGCCTAACCTCAATAACTTGGATAATAAAATATGTAACGCTTGTCAACAAGGTAAACAATCTAGGATACAACATCAACTAACTAATCAGAACGCAGACCAAAAAGTGTGTTTGAGCTCCTACACATGGATCTATTTGATTCACATGGAGCTAAGTCACTTAATGGAAGTAAGTGCTTAGTCATAATTGATGACTATTCTAGATTTACTTGGGTTAGGTTCATCAAACATAAAAGTGATACCTAGATCAATTAATCAACCTATTTAAATTAATAGAAAATCAACAAAGCATAAAATCAAAGACTTAGAAGCGATCATGGTGGTGAATTCGAAAACCAAAGGTTTACAGATTTCTGTAACCTAAATGGATACCACCATGAGTTTTCTTGCCCCTAGAACTCCACAACAAAATGGCCTAGTAGAACGCAAAAAATAGAACCCTACAAGAAGCTGCTAGGACAATGTTAAACGAGTATAACCAACCCGATAGGTTTTGGGCGGAAGCCGTGAGTACATCATGCTATGTCCAAAATATGATCCTTATGGTAAAGAGGCACCTTAAGACCTCATACGAGATTTATCATGATAAAATACCTAACATCAAGTACTTTAGGGTATTTGGGTGTAAGGTACATATCCTAAACACTAAGGATTACCTAGGGAAATTTACATCCAAAACCACGACCGAAATCTTTCTAGGATACTCGACTACAAGTAGAGTTTATAGAGTATATAACCATGACACCCTTAGAGTCGAGGAGACTATCAATGTAGTATTTGATGAAGGACACGAACCTACAAAACCCCCGACAACATAAATTAGTGAGCCGATTCATGCTAGACCTAACTCTGATCCGGAGATCAGGTCTAGTGTTAATCCTAACCTAAGTCAACCAAGTCACTCTATCGACCAAGTGATAGATGACTCTAACTAAACTAGAACTCAAACGAGTCATCCTATTTATCAAGTTGTAGACTCAAACCCAAATCCAACTAGGAATCAAACGAATCATCCTATCGACCAAGTGATAGGTGATCCAAGTCTAGGAGTTTGAACTAGAGCCTCATATAGAAACCTTAGTCAAATCTCCTTGATTTCTAAAATTGAACCCAAAAATATTGACTAAGCTCTTCTTGATCCCGATTGGATTATTGCAATGCAAGAAGAGATGGCTCAATTCACTAGGAACGAAGTATGGGAATTAGTACCACCACCTAAAGATAAAACAATCATTGGAACAAGGTGGGTGTTTAGAAATAAACTTGATGATAAAGGTGAAGTAGTTAGAAATAAAGCTAGACTAGTCGCTAAAGGGTTTAGTCAAGTTGAAGGTTTAGATTACGACGAGACCTATGCCCCAGTAGCTAGATTAGAGTCCATTCGAATGCTATTAACATATGCTGCACATCAAGGATTTAAGTTGTTTCAAATGGATGTGAAATCTGCGTTCTTGAATGGATACATTAAAGAAGAGGTTTATGTTACTCAACCTCCCGGTTTCGAAAGTTTAAACAAACCCGACCATGTCCTTAGGTTAAAGAAAGCTCTCTATGGACTTAAACAAGCTCCTCGAGCTTGGTACGAGAGACTTTCGATTTATCTTAAGTCTAAAGGATTTAACCAAGGTGTAGTTGACCCAACCCTTTTCGTAAAAACCTTAAAGACATATTCATAGCCCAAATCTACGTAGATGATATTATTTTCGGAACCACCAACTCGATCCTACTGAATGAGTTCATTTCACTTATGGAAAGTGAATTTGAAATGAATTTAGTAGGCGAGTTAAGTTTCTTCTTAGGTCTACTAATTAAACAAACTAAAGATGGAATATACCTACATCAACGCAAATATACTAGGGAATTAATTAAACTCTTTGGAATGCAAGACGCTAAAATTATTAAAACCCCAATGGCAACTAATGTGAATATAGAAGAAGATGTAATCGGAAACTCAATTGATTTAAAATACTATAGGAACGTAATAGGGAGTCTCCTTTACTTAACTGCAAGCCAACCTAATATCTTATTTGCAGTAAGTATGTGCGCAAGGTTCCAAATCTGTGCTAAGGAGTCTCACCTAACTCTAGTCAAGCGTATCCTTAGATATCTAAAGGGTACACTTAATATCGGTATTTGGTACCCTAGATCAACTGAGTTCGAACTAACCGGCTACTCCGATTCGGACTATGCCGGTAGTAAGCTCGATAGAAAGAGTACGAGTGGTTGTTGTCAACTTCTCGGCTCGAGTCTAGTGAGTTGGTGCAGTAGGAAGCAACATTGTATTGCCTTATCTACCACCGAAGCCGAATACATCGCGATGGGTGAGTGTGTCACTCAGCTTCTTTGGATGAAGCACACTCTCCGCGACTTTAATTTAGACTTTACAGATACTAAACT
The DNA here is from genome assembly GCA_025175895.1 of Wurfbainia villosa. NCBI lineage: Eukaryota > Viridiplantae > Streptophyta > Magnoliopsida > Zingiberales > Zingiberaceae > Wurfbainia > Wurfbainia villosa. The sequence continues at coordinate 37,551,013 of CM045988.1, forward strand.
TCACGTAGATAACATTAGTTCAATTAACCTTACTAAAAATCCGATATGTCACTCTAGGACCAAACATATAGAGGTCAAACACCATTTCATTCGAGAACATGTGGCTAACGGAGCCATACAACTCAAATACGTCGAATCGAAGTCTAACTTGGCAGACCTATTTACTAAACCCCTACCCGAAGCCGAATTTAGTCTATTAAGACGATAATTGGGCATGTGGGTAATAGAATAGGAACTTACAAATTATATTCTTACTACTATTTCTTATTTTCATTTTCATGGAACTAGCATAGGACATACCTTAGATATCATGCACCTATAGATTTAAGGAGCCAATACATCTCACAACACATAGGACTAATGTGTTTGTGTACTTAGCCACGTAGATGGGCGTGAGATGTTAGGACCTTACTCCTGGTTCCAGATGTAGAGCTAATGCATCGCCATGAACCACGGAGTATAATCATACATATTAACCGACTCTGACCAGGACTGGTTGATCTTTCATATCAATCAAGTCAATATGAGTCGAACATTTTATAGATGAGCTTATTTTCAGTATATTATTTTCAAAATAATATGGAACACGCTTGGACTTTAAATTTAATATCTATATTTGACACACCCTCTCACTCTTTTGATATTTGGCAAAAGGGGGAGAAAAAGGCCAAAGTTAAGGGATCAAAATTCTTTTTAACTTAACTCACTTCATATTTATTCACATGGACAAAAGTTAAGTACATGTTTATTTAACTTTAAGTTTTGAAAATTTACTTAACTTGTTTTTGTTAACAAAAAGGAAGTAAAGGCCAAGTTAAGAGAATTCTTAACTTAAACTTATTTTTAAACACTATGGCCAAACGTTAATGCTTTACTTAAGCAAGGGGGAGAAAGGGAAAAGTTAAGAAGTCCTCTTAACTTAAATGTTTTACTAAGGCCAACTTTAAGTAATGTTAATTACTTAAACTCTTCCTAAATAACAATCCTCAAGGGGGAGGATTAAGGTCTTCTTTCAAGACTCACCCTCGGTCAAGGGGGAGGTTTCCTCAAGGGGGAGTACTTGAAGAAAATCCTTACTACTCCTACTAATCTTTATTATTCTTGTGTCTCATGCATATTTTAATTCTTCATGCATATTATCTTCTTAACTTTGTATGTGGGTTTGCCATAGATCAAAAAGGGGGAAATTATTGGTGCAGTAGGCACCTAAGTCGAACCTGAGTTTTGATTATAGAAAACGATACAAAGTTAACCTTATATTGTTATCTCACGAGCTAAATCGAGTGTGCAAAAAAGTGCCAACGTTGGAGCTGAAGGCTAGCGACACCCGGAGGAAGCTGCGGTGGTCGGGCGACACTCGAGTGACTTCAGAGGGAGCTGAAGGAATCGAGTGGAAGGCCGGAAGCGAAAGCGACACAGTAAGTATTGAGGTAAGCTCGTGTGTGTGCGAGGGTAAGTGAGGTCATATCCTCTTTACGGGGATGATCTTAAGCGTAGATCTTACCAAAGACATCCTATAGGTGGTCTAGGTCGAGATTTGACGGTCGGAGGTCGTCGAAATAATGTTTTTGTTAAGCTAACTTTGCCTTGCAGCTAGCATCAGTTGACTGCCAGCTTGGAGGACTCGACTGCCGTCCATCAGTCGACTGTCTGCGGTTAACATTCGACTGATGATGACCATCAGTCGACTGATGGTCAATGATCAACCTTGAGGAGTCAAGCTTTATCACCATTTTTCAAGGATTCTTGTGCCCAATTCCTATTGGTTGAAGATCCTCTCGAAAAGGGGCTCAAAAGCTATAAAAGGAGAGCCTCTCCTAGGGTTTTTCATCAACTCTAAGTGCTCAAAAGCCTCTGCAACTCTGCGATTCTCCGACGACTCTACGACGAAGTGTTGTCAACAACCCTAGCTTATTTTCTACTCTTTAGTTGTTGATATTTTAATTTGTCGTCTCTCTAAATATTGCAATTCCTTTTATTAATCGAGGTTTTCTATCTTTGCACTTTACATTAATAGAAGAGATGGTTTGTCTCTCTATCTTTTCTTTCGAAGGTTTTTTGTAATCGTCAAACTCCTACCTCTAATGAGGAGTGTTTTTAGTGAATTGCCCTCCGTGCATGATCAAAGATCACTAGGGCCTTGGAGTAGTAGCCGAAGGCTACGAACCAAGTAAAAAACCATTTGTCCTTCTTTATTTGTCTTTTATCTTTCCGCTGCGATTAATTGTCTAATCAATGAACGATTTCAAAAAAGTTTTATCGCTATTCACCCCCCCTCTAGCGATCCACTTAGATCCAATAATTGGTATCAAAGCCATGGTCCATGTCAAGCCATGAACCTCGAATGAAGGAAGTTGAGCTCCCATGTCTGGATCAAGAGAACCAGACACTAGGCAGGAAGTCCAGTTTGGTCGGGAGGACCGAACAACTAGCAGGAAGTCCAGTTGGGTCGGGAGGACCGAACAACTAGTAGGAAGTCTAACTGGGTCAAGAGGACCAGACAGTTGGCAGGAAGTCCTGGTGGGTTGAGGATCGGACATCAAGCAGATGATGTCCTTGGAGGACGGATAGGCTTGAGGGGGGGTCAATGTGGTCCTTCGTTTGAGGGGGGGATTGTTGGTGTTGGAATGTATACTGAAAGCCTAGGTCTTTTTGTATGAACATTTTATTTTGGAATAAGAATCATATGATCATTGTTTGCACTTTATATATTTATTATATATGTGTGCATATTGTCTAATATTTTACATTGTAGATAACATGGTGCTTGGTGTGGCACAGAAGATCATGTTATCAGTCCCTTGTAAAATATAAGTAGAGGCTCACGACCAAGATGGTTTTGGACAAACCATTGGCATGGTTGTAGTGTAGCTTGGTATTGTTTTGTCTTGAACATAAAGTTACACTAGTACACTTAGGTGTATTGAGCAGGACCGACATAGAGGTGATTCAATTTAGTACTGACTACATAATTGAATCGGACCTCGGATATTATGTTCTGCATGCTCTTAATCCCAATATAATAACGGGCACATGTACTTAGTATTTATTTCTTTGATTTACCATAGGGTGAGATTTAGATGGATTAAATCAATATGCCCGGTAAGTTGGGAAATGATATTATTTACATGGTGTGCCATTGATTATAGGAGGAAACCGTGTCCTATATATTAGGTTGATGATGTCCCCTTGAGGAGCTCATAAGGTTCATCATGTAAACCCAGCTGGTTGACTTAGTCAACATGATGATAAGGTTGAGTGGTACTACTCGAGGAATTAGATGTTAATTAATTAATGGTCAGTAAATCAATTAATTGACGGACATTCAATATCTTAAACACGGGGAGATTAATGTACGAATAATATATGGAACCCATATTAATTTATGGGGGTTCGTGAGGTAGTTCAATGATGATCCTCTAGTGGAATGGAACATCATTGATGGATCAAGTTTGTATGGTTCCGATCCATCGGGTGGCCAAGATCCAACTCCTTATGGTCCCTATCGTAGCCTAACATAATCCTTGTGAAGTCTAGATCCAAGAATGTAAAACAAAACCTAGAACCAACTGTTGGGATTAAATCCCTAGATCAGATGGTTAGGATGAAACCCTAGAATCGACGGTTGGGATTAAATCCCTAGATCCGATGGTTGGGATAAAACCCTAGATCTGACGGATGGGATGAAACCCTAGATCCGACGGTTGGGATGAAATCCTAGATCCGACGGTTGGGATGAAACCCTAGATCCGACGGTTGGGATTAAACCCTAGATCCGACGGTGGAGATTAAATCTCTAGATCTGACAGTGGAGATTAAAGGAGGCTTAAGCCCAATTCTATAAATAGAAGGCTTAAGCTTGGGCGGCAAGAAGAATTGAATTGGAGTTAGGGTTTGGCTCTTCTCAAAGTGGGCGGCTAGGGTTTGGAGCAAAAGCTTGGGCGGCAACCATCTTCCTTCTCCTTGTTGCCGGCGCCCATCTTCCTCCATCAAGATTTGGCCGGCGCCCATCCTCTAGGCCTCTCTCTTATTCCTTGGCCGGCAGTTCTCCTTCCATTGGTGGCCGGCGTTCACTCCTCCATACTCTCCAAAGTGGCCGGCGGTTCTCCTTCCATTGGTGGCCGGTGCCTCATCCACTTGTTCCTTGGCTGGTGGTTGGATCAAATTCTCTAATTTGGTGGCCGGTTCTAGAAAGGATAGGTATTTGTTGGTTCTTCTCTTTGTTCACAGCGGACAAGGAAGGGAAGAACGCGATCTAGAAGGCTTCTACTCATGGAGGATCTTCGTCCACACGTTGTCCACGAGAAGGATAGGACATACGGTAGAAGATCGTAAGGTATAAAGTTTTATAACTTTATTTTCAGATCTGAGCATGTTCCTTTTAGTATTGATTATACATGTGTACGTATGTATATATATTGTATAATCATGGACCCCGAAGACAAACACAAAAACCGGCGATCCGTCCGTCATCTCTTCCGCGGCTAATCAACTAGAAGAGTTGTGTTGCTTGAACAACTAGTTTGTTCAATCGACCACTCAAGTTGTTAGCACGACGACGAATAGGTTGTGCTAAGGAAACTCATCCCATCCGGATTAATTCTTTCATTAGTGAAAATTTTAATTCGGGGACATGGGAGCCAATGAGCTTCCGAAGCATCGCCCTACAAGTGGTATCAGAGCCACGGTTTCCGATTTTGTGTGTTTGGGATTCGGTTAATTTTTATGCACTTTTTCATATATTATATGTGCCGGATAATAGTAGGATATGCGTAGTTTAACTCTTTGGTTGCAGGCATAAGATCCGACTATTATGGCCATATGTGTGTATGTGATTGGATGTGTGTAAATATTTATTATTTGAATCCTCGGGGTTGACGAGGCTAGATTAGTATTTAATTTTTGTAATTAAATACGGCATTGTTTAGCCGCTCATTTTAGTTTACTTTCAATATAGATTATTTGTACACTCCTTCGTGGAGTATAAGATCGATGGATGTAAATTAAAATAGCTTAATCTCGGCTCGGATCTCTTTGGTGACTTGCGCACGGGAAAAGATGGAGCGGATGAGGTGGCGACACGACGGGATGCATATTGGAGGACAATGCCATAATAGTTGGAAAAATTCTGTTTTTTCCATATTTATTGCTTATTTGTTTTATATGCATGTTGTGTATGTTTTAAAATTCCTCATTTTCAATTTACTAAGTGGGAGAGGGACATTTTAATTAATTCTATTACAATTTGACGTGTGATGCAACAAACTTGCGCGTTGGCTCTGAGTGCCTTCCTCCCCATCGGATGGGTTTGTTTGCGGATCACTAGGTCAAATAATGGTTATAGGAAATTATTAAGGACCGTGTGTACTTCCCCATCGGTAAGGCACATAATCCGAAATAATTCCCTTAGTATCGTGTAATGGTGCACACTTAGATGCAAATAAAAAGTATCCTCCCCATCGGAGTCACTGCTTTTATTTGTAGGGCCAAAGAGGAACCAACTATTAATTTTATTTGTCAAAAAGTAAGGTTGACAAGATAATAAAATTAATGGGTAAAACCTCCTCTTACAAATGTAGAATTCGTATACGTCCACACTATCGTGGCATGCGATATTCTCGGTGTTGGTTGATAACAATATCAAAGTCCATCAGGAAGTTCCTGAGCCACACAGCTTCTTTGGCCGCCTCAGAGGCTGCCACATACTCAACTTCCATGGTGGTGTCCGCCAAGCATTTCTGCTTGACACTTCTCCATACAATGGCTCCACCTCCCAAAGTAAACACAAAACCTGAGGTAGACTTACTGTTATCCCTATCAGATTGGAAGTCGGAATCCGTGTAACCCACAGGGAGTAATTGGTCTACCCGATAAACCAGCATATAATCCCTAGTCCTTCTTAGGTATTTCAATATATGCTTTACCACAGTCCAATGCCCCTGTCCTAGATTACTCTGATATCTGCTGATCATGCCCATGACATAGCAGATATCTAGTCTCATACATAGCATCGCATACATGAGGCTTCCTACCCCGAAGTATAAGGAACTGCCTTCATCTCCTCTATCTCCTCAGATGTTCTAGGACACATCTCCTTAGATAAAGGAGCACCATGCCTAAAAGGTAGAAAACCCTTCTTGGAGTTCTGCATGCTAAAACGATCCATAATCGTGTCTATGTATGAAGCTTGGGATAAGAACAACATCCTTTTCCTGCAATCCCTTATAACCTTGATCCCAAGGATGTGTCCCACCTCTCCCAAATCCTTCATATCAAACTGTTTGGACAACCATACCCTTACGTTCGATAACACCTTGATATTGTTGCCAATCAACAAAATGTCATCTACGTATAGTATAAGAAATACCACTACATTGTCGTCACATCTCTTGTATACACAAGACTCATCTAGACTTTGAATAAATCCATAAGACTGGATTACCTCATCAAAGCGGATGTTCAAAGACCTCGATGCTTGCTTCAATCCATAAATGGACCGATTAAGCTTACATACAAGATGCTCTTTTCCCTTCGCAATGAATCCCTCTGGTTGCTTCATATAGATGTTTTCCTCAAGACTTCCATTAAGGAAAGCTGTCTTGACATCCATCTTCCACACCTCATAATCCATATGAGCTGCTTTGCATAAGAGAATCTGGATAGACTTAAGCATGACTACCGGCGAAAAGGTCTCCTCATAATCGATACCCTCTTTCTGAGTATACCCCTTCGCAACAAGCCTTGCTTTGAAGGTCTCAACCTTCCCATATATTCCTCTCTTTATCTTGTAGATCCACTTGCATCCAATGATTTTTACACCATCGGGTGGTTCTACTAGCTCCCAGACCTGATTTGAATCCATAGATTCAATCTCAGCATTAATTGCACTTTGCCAAGATACTGCATCTTTATCTTGAATTGCCTCGTCATATGTCCGAGGATCGAGGTTCATGTTCGTCGAGGACCAAATCGGAAGATTCTCCCAAGAACATGAATCTATCAGGGTCTCACAACCCTCCCACTCTGACGAGGCATACACATGTATCCTCTATGACATGCGGTGCAGTGACATGTGGTATATCCTCTTGTATCGGTGGTACTAAAGAAGTGACTTCCCCTTTTAACTCTTCTAGAACAATTTTACTCTTGGGCTTGTGGTTCATCACATAGTCTTCCTCTAGAAATCTGGCGTTCGTGCTAACGATCACCCTCTGATCTCTAGGACTATAAAAAAATTCACCCTTCGTTCCTCTAGGATAGCCAATGAACATGCATACTTCTGTACGAGGTTCCAACTTACCAGTATTTGTCTTCATCACATGTGCTGGACTCCCCATAACCGAATATGTCTTAGACTAGGCTTTTGCCCAGTCCACAATTTTGTGGGAGTAGAAGGCATTGATTTAGATGGAACCAAGTAAAGAATGTACACCGCCGTATCTAGAGCATATCCCCAGAACAAATCTAGCAACTCAGAATAACTCATCATTGATCTAACCATCTCCATAAGAGTCCTATTCTTTCGCTCTGGTACACCATTCTGCTGGGGTGTGCCAGGTGCAGTCAATTGGGATTGAATCCCAGCCTCTGATAAGTAGTTCCTAAACTCTCCCAAGAGGTACTCACCACCATGATCAGATCATAGTGTCTTGATACTTTTACCTTGACGTTTCTCCATATCAGCCTTGAATTCTTTGAACTTGTCAAAGCATTCAGACTTGTGGCGCATCAGGTAAATGTATCCATATCTTGAGTAATCGTCTATAAAAGAGACGAAATACTCAAAACCACCTCTAGCCTGGATAGACATAGGACCACACACATTAGAATGAACCAATTCTAACACATCTTTGGCTCTATACCCCTTGGCCTTAAAAGGCCTCTTGGTCATTTTACCCTCCAAGAAAGATTCATAGGTTGAGAAATCCTCCTCCACTAATGAACCCAAAGTTCCATCAGCTATCAACCTTTGAATTCTGCTTAGGTTAATATCACCAAGCCTAAGATGCCAAAGATATGTTTGGTTCATCTTCGAAGGTTCTTTTCTCTTATTGGAATTAGATGATGAGTTATTAATTTCAATATGCATCGTGGGAACTTTTGGTTCAAGTGTGTACAAATTTCCTATAAATGTACCAGAACAGATAATGTCCCTATTCCTTTTTATAACAACTTTGTCATTGAAAGAAATAGAATATCCATCCATAAACAATTTAGAAATCGAAATCAAATTCTTTCTAAATAAAGGTACATAAAGGCAATTTTTAAGAACCAGAAGCTTATTTTTCTCAAAAGATAAATGAACGTCTCTCACTGCAATAGCCGCCACCTTCGTGGCATCGCCCAAGTACACGGTAATCTCCCCCTCAGCCAGTCGTCTGGTTTCCTGGAACCCCTGTAAAGTATTGCAGACATGATCAGTGGCTCCTATATCTACACACCAGGTGCCGGTAGATAACACTGCTAAACATGTTTCAACGACTAGACCAAAAGATACACCTTTGTTCTTGCATTTGGGACAGTCCTTCTTCCAGTGTCCAGTCTGCTTACAAGTGAAGCACTTGTCTTTCGACTTCTTCACTCCTCCCTAAGTACCTCCCACCGCCTTTGCCCCAGTTTGTTTCTTCTTCTTCTTGCCTTTCGGCTTAGAAGTAGAAACCTTTTGGGTCACCTTGGCATGTGCCTGAGCACTCTGACGAAATAGCCCCTCTGCCGCCTGGAGTTCTGTCAGAAGTTCCGCCAACGAATACAACCTCTTGTTCATGTTGTAGTTCAGGCGAAACTACTCAAAACTCCTAGATAGAGACTGGAGTATGATATCGACCTGGGTTTCCTCATCGATCTCAGCTCCAAGGACCTCCAGCTCATTCAAATGAGCCATTATCTTGAGAACATGATCCCTTACGGGTGTTCCCTCGATCATGGTTGTCGTCATCAAGTTTCTCATGGCTTCTTGCCTCGTAGCCCAATTCTGGTGTCCGAAAAGCTCTTGAGATTGAGCATCATGTCATAAGCTGTGGGCATGGCTTGATGCTGATGTTGCAGTACATTTGACATAGATGCCAAAATGTAACACCGCGCCATCTCATCGGCCTTTACCCACTTTTTATAACTCTCTCTCTCCTTTTTCCCAGAATCTTCTGCAGGATTAGGAGGGCACTCTTCGAGGAGTACATATATGTATTCCTTAGCAGTCAAGACGATGTCTAGATTCCTCTTCCAATCAACATAGTTGGCTCCAGTAAGTTTGTTCTCTTTCAGTATCACAGCAAGTGGCTTGAAAGTCATTTTGAAAGAAAACCTAAGAATCACATAAATCAAAACATTATATTTCAAAAAATTATTGATTCCTCAAAAAAATAAAATTTTAAAATCAACCAACACCTCAAAACACCGAGAATATCGTATGCCACGATAGTGTGGACGTATACGAATTATACATTTGTAAGAGGAGGTTTTACCCATTAATTTTACTATCTTGTCAACCTAACTTTTTGAAAAGTAAAATTAATAGTTGGTTCCTCTTTAGCCCTACAAATAAAAGCAGTGACTCCGATGGGGAGGATACTTATATTTGTATCTAAGTGTTCACCATTACTAGAGGTAATTATCTCGGGTTATGTGCCTTCCGATGGGGAAGTGCACACGCTCCTTAATAATTCCCTATAACCATATTTGACCTTGTGATCCGCAAACAAACTCATCTGATGGGGAGGAAGGCACTCAGAGCCGACGCGCAAGTTTGTTTGCATCACTTGTCAAATCGTAATGGAGGTCGTGGGAATTTATAAAAATTTCCCTCTCCCACTTAGTAATTTGATATCGAGGAATTTTCCTAGTCTACGACATGCATATCAAACAAAAAGCAATAAATATGAAAAATAAACTATTTTCCAACTATTATGGCTTTTGTCTTCGATATGTCTCCCGTCGCATTGCCTTCTCATCCACTCCTCCTTCACCATGTACGAGCCATCCGGAGATCCGAGCCGAGACTAAAATCTATTTTAATTTACATCCATCGATCCTATACTCCACGAGGGAGTGTACATGAAATCTAGATCGAAAGTAAACTAAAATAAAATGAGTGGCTAAACAATACCATATCTAATTTAGAAAAAAAATTAAATACTAGCCTCGTCAACCCCGAGGATTCAACAAAATATACACATACAATCACATACACACATATGACCATAATAGTCGGATCTTATGCCTGCAACCAAAGAGTTAACCTACGCATATCCTACTATTATCCGGTACATATAATATATGAAAAGTGGATAAAAATTAACCGAATCCTAAACACACAAAACCGGAAACCTTGGCTCTGATACCAATTGAAGGGTTGGTTTCATTGATCCGTGAGGGAAAACTTTGCTTTCCACTTCACCTCGGTCATTTGTTCATGGCGATCCCATCGATGTCCCCAGATTAAAAAAAAAATAATCCTAGATAAAAGGGATTGCCCAAAGAACCAAGTCATCATCGTGCTATTCGTTTAGAGAGGTCACTTGAACAAACTTGTTGTTCAAGCGACCAACCTCTATTCTACGAGTAGCTGCGGAATAGACGATGCCCGGATCACCGGTTTTCGTGTTTATGTTTGAAATCCAAGTATTATTTAGCCACAAACAGAATTATATCATGCTCATAATTGAAAAATAAAAACAAACATGTTACAAAAGAGAATAGAGAATTGGTATACCTCTCGATCTTCTAATGTATGACCTTCCTCCTTTCGGACGTCGTGTGGGCAACGATCTACCAAAAGTTGAAGCTCCTAGATCGCCAATCTTCCTTCCTTGCTCATTCTGAGCAAGAGGAAGAATAGAAACAAGGTTCTTATCCTTCTTTCAACCAACCAACAATCTCCAAGGATGGAGCTTGCCGCCGGCCAAAAGCTTCAAGGGAGGACCCTAATCCTTTGTTCCACCAGCCAAGGAGAAGGAGAGGACCTACTTTGGACACCGGACAAGAGTTGGAAAGGCTTCAATGGGTGCCGACAACTAGAGGAAGAAGAAGAAGGCAAGGAAAAACTTTCCTTATTAGGTGCTGCCAAGCCCAAACCCTAGCTCCAAGCACTTGCCGCCAACCTCCAAAACCCTAGCTTCTCTCAATTCTCATCCATGCCAACCCCTTGTTCTCCTTTTATAGAGTTAGGGATAAGCCTCCTTTTAATCTCCATGATTGGTTCTAGGGATTTAATCTCAACCGTCGGATCTAGAGATTTAATCTCAACCGTCATATCTTAGAGATTTAATCTCTACCTTTGGATCTAGAGTTTTGTTTCTATCCATTGGATCTAAGCTTCATGAGGTTTTAATAGGCTACATTAGGGACCATGAGAAGGAGTTGGATCTTGGCCACCCATGGATCAAGCACACATAAAGTCCGATCCATTAATCATAATCCAATCCACTAAAGGATTATCATTGATCTACCTCACCAACCCCCATAAGATAATATGGGCTCCATATATTATTTGTACATTTTCTCCCTGTGTTTAAGATCTCGAATGTCCATGGATTAATTAATTTACTGACCATTAATTAATCAATATCTAACTCCATGAGTAGTACCACTCAACCTTTTCATCATGCCGGACCAAGTCCACCTGCAGGGTTTACATGATGAACCTTATGAGCTTCTCAAGGGGACATCATCATCCTAATATATAGGATACGGTTTCCTCCTATAATCAACGACACACCATATAAATAATATCCTTTCCCAACTTACCGAGCCTATCGATTTAATCTATAAATATCGCCCATTGGTAAATCAAAGAGATGAATACTAAGTATATGTGCTCGTTATTATATCAGGATTAAGAGCATGTACAAAATAATATCTGAGGTCCGATTCGATTATGTAGTCAGCAATAAATCGAATCACCTCTAAGTCGGTCCTGCTCAATACACACAAAGTGCACTAGTGTGATTCTATGGTCAAGACAAACCAATACCAAATCACAGTACAACCATTCCGATGGTTTATCCAAAGTCATCTCGGTTGTGAGCCTTCACTTATACTTTACAAGGAGCCGATAACATGATCTCCCATGTGACACCACACACCATGTTATATACAATGTAATGTATTAGACAATATTGCATAACCATAAAAATATAAATAATGATCATGTGTTTCTTATTTCAAAATAAATATGTTCATACAAAAGATAGACTTTTTAGTACACATCCCTAAATGGAGGACCTCAGGGAGGAGTGAAGAAGCCGAAAGGCAAGTGCTTCACTTGCAAGCAGACTGGACACTGGAAGAAGGACTACCCCAACCGGAAGCAGAACAAATATATATCTTTTGGTCTAGGCGTTGAAACATCTTTAGCGGTGTTATCTGCCGGCACATGGTGTGTAGATACGGGAGCCACTGATCATGTCTGTTATACTTTGCTGGGGTTCCGATAAACCAGACGATTGGCTGAAGGGGAGATTACCGTCTACTTGGGTGATGCTACGAAGGTAGCGACTATTACAGTGGGAGATGTTTATTTATCTTTTGAGAGGAATAAAGTTTTGGTTATGAAGAATTACTTTATGTACCTTTATTTAGAAAGAATTTGATTTCGATTTATAAATTATTTATGGATGAATATTCTATTTCTTTTAATGATAGAGTTGTTATAAAAAGGAATAGGGAGATTATCTGTTCTGGTGCATTGATAGGAAATTTATATACACTCGAACCAAAAGTTCCCACGATGCAAATAAAAGTAAATAACTCATCTTATAATTCCAATAAGAGAAAAGAACTTTCGAAGATGAACCAAACATATCTTTGGCATCTAAGGCTAGGTCAATTAACCTAAGTAGAATTCAAAGGTTGATAGTTGATGGATCTCTGGGTTCATTAGTGGTGGAAGATTTCCCAACTTGCGAATCTTGCTTTGAGGGTAAAATGACCAAGAGGCCTTTTAAGGCCAAGGGGTATAGAGCCAAAGATGTGTTAGAATTGGTTCATTCTGATTTATGTGGTGTTATGTCTATCTAGGCAAGAGGTGGCTTTGAATATTTCGTCTCTTTTATAGACGATTATTCAAGGTATGGATACATTTACTTGATGCGCCACAAGTCTGAATGCTTTGACAAGTTCAAAGAATTCAAGGCTGATGTGGAGAAACGTCAGGGTAAAAGTATCAAGACACTACGATCTGATCGTGGTGGTTAGTACCTCTTGGGAGAGTTTAGAAATTACTTATCAGAGGCTGGGATTTAATTCCAATTGTCTGCACCTGGCACACCCAAGCAGAATGGTGTAGCTGAGTGAACGAATAGGATTCTTATGGAGATGGTTAGATCGATGATGAGTTATTCTGAGTTGCCAGATTCGTTCTAGGGATATGCTCTAGATACGACAGTGTATATTCTGAACTTGGTACCATCTAAATCAGTTCCTTCTACTCCCACAGAATTGTGGACTGGGCGAAAGCTTAGTCTAAGACATATTCGGATATGGGGGAGTCCAGCACATGTGCTGAAGGCAGATGTTGGTAAGTTGGAACCACGTACAGAAGTGTGCATGTTCGTTGTCTATCCAAGAGGAACGAAAGGTAGTTTGTTTTATAGTCCTAGAGATCAGAGGATGATTGTTAGCACGAATGCCAGATTTCTAGAGGAAGACTATGTGATGAACCACAAACCCATAGTAAGATTGTTCTGGAGGAATTAAGAGGAGAAGTCACTGCTTCAGTACCACCGGTGCAAGAGGATATACCATAAGTCACTGCACCGCGTGACACAGAGGATACATAGGTGATACCTCATCATAGTGGGAGGGTTGTTAGACAGCCTGATAGATTCATGTTCTTGGGATAATCTTCTGATTTGATCCCTGACGTACATGAACCTAATCCCTGGACATATGATGAGGCAATCCAAGATAAAGATGCGATATCTTGGCAAAGTGCGATGAATTCTGAGATAGAATCTATGGATTCAAATCAAGTCTGGGAGCTGGTAGAACCACCCAATGGTGTAAAAGCCATTGGATGCAAGTGGATCTACAAATGAAAGAGAGGAATAGACGGGAAGGTTGAGACCTTCAAAGCGAGGCTTGTTGCGAAGGGGTATACTCAGAAAGAGGGTATCGATTATGAGGAGACCTTTTCACCGGTAGTCATGCTTAAGTCTATCCAGATTCTCTTATGTATTGCTGCTCATATGAATTATGAAATTTGGCAGATGGATGTCAAGACAGTTTTCCTTAATGGAAGTCTTGAGGAAAACATCTATATAAACCAACTAGAAGGATTCATTGCAAAGGGAAAAGAGCATCTTGTGTGCAAGCTTAATCGGTCCATTTATGGATTGAAGCAAGCTTCGAGGTCTTGGAACATCCGCTTTGATGAGGTAATCCAGTCTTATGGATTTATTCAAAGTCCGGATGAGTCTTGTGTATACAAGAGATGTGACAGAAATGTAGTGGTATTTCTTGTACTATACGTAGATGACATTTTGTTAATTGGCAACAATGTCAAGGTATTATCGGACGTAAGGGTATGGTTGTCCAAACAGTTTGATATGAAGGACTTGGGAGAAGTGGGACACATCCTTGGGATCAAGGTTATAAGGGATCACAGGAAAAGGATGTTGTGCTTATCTCAAGCATCATTTATATACACCATTATGGATCGTTTTAGCATGCAAAACTCCAAGAAAGGTTTTCTACCTTTCAGGCATGAAGTTCCTTTATCTAAGAAGATGTGTCCTAGAATATCTAAGGAGATAAAGGAGATGAAGACGGTTCCTTATGCTTCGGTAGAAGGAAGCCTCATGTATGCTATGCTATGTACGAGATCGGATATCTACTTTGCCATGGGAATTGTTAGAAAATATCAGAGTAATCCAGAACAGGGATATTGAACTGCGGTAAAGCATATATTGAAGTACCTGAGAAGGACTAGGGATTATATGCTGGTATACCAGGCAGATCAATTACTCCCTGTGGGTTACACAGATTCTGACTTCCAATCAGATAGGGATAACAGTAAGTCTACCTCAGGTTTTGTGTTTACTTTGGGAGGTGGAGCCATTGTATGGAGGAGTGTCAAGAAGAAATGCGTGGCGGCCTCTACCATGGAAGCTGAGCATGTGGCGGCCTCTGAGGCGGCCAAAGAAGCTGTGTGGCTCAGGAACTTCTTGATGGACTTGGATGTAATTTTTGGTTTGCCTAGAACTATCCCAATTTATTGTGATAATAGTGGTGGAGTTGCAAACTCGAAGGAACCGCGAGCCTATAAGGCAACTAAACACATAGAACGTAAGTACCACCAGATACGAGAAATCGTAAAGCGAGGAGAAGTTGTTGTAGCCAAGATTGCATCAAAGGATAACCTGGCAGATCCTTTCACTAAGGCCCTTCCAGTGAGAGTTTTTGATAGGCATGTAGAGGGAATGAGAATCAGATGTATGGCCTATCTTTTGTATGAACATCTTTATTTTGAAATAAGAATCACATGATCATTGTTTGCATATTTATGGTTATGCATATTGTCTAATACATTACATTGTAGATAACATGGTGTGTAGTATCACACGAGAGATCATGTTATCAGTTCCTTGTAAAGTATAAGTAAAGGCTCACAACCGAGATGGTTATGGACAAACTATTGGAATGGTTGTAGGGTGATTTGGTATTGGTTTGTCTTGACCATAGAATCATACTAGTACACTTTGTGTGTATTGAGCAGGACCGACTTATAGGTGATTCGATTTATTGCTGAGTACATAATTGAATTGGACCTCGGATATTATGTTGTACATGCTCTTAAACCCATATAATAACGGGCACATATACTAAGCATTTATTTCTTTGATTTACCAATGGGTGAGATTTATAGAGTAAATCGATAGGCTCGGTAAGTTGGGAAATGATATTATTTATATGGTTTGCCGTTGATTATAGGAGGAAACCATGTCCTATATATTAGGATGATGATGTCCCTTTGAGGAGCTCATAAGGTTCATCATGTAAACCCTGCAGGTGGACTTAGTCTGGCATGATGATAAGGTTGAGTGGTACTACTCATCGAGTTAGATGTTGATTAATTAATTGTCAGTAAATTAATTAATTGACGAACATTCAAGATCTTAAACATGGGGAGATAAATGTACAAATAATATATGGAGCCCATATTAACTTATGGGGATTGGTGAGGTAGATCAATGATAATCCTCTAGTAGAATGGATTATCATTAATGGATCGGACTTTATGTGGGTTTGATCCATTGGGTGGCCAAGATCCAACTCCTCCTCATGGTCCCTATTATATCCTATTAAAAGCCTCATGAAGTCTAGATCCGATGATGGAAAATGAAACTCTAGATCCAACGGTGGAGGTTAAATTTCTAGATCCGACGGTTGAGATTAAAGGTCCCTTTGAGGAGCTCATAAGGTTCATCATGTAAACCCTGCAGGTGGACTTAATCTGGCATGATGATAAGGTTGAGTGGTACTACTCATCGAGTTAGATGTTGATTAATTAATTGTCAATAAATTAATTAATTGATGGACATTCGAGATCTTAAACATGGGGAGATAAATGTACAAATAATATATGGAGCCCATATTAACTTATGGGGATTGGTGAGGTAGATCAATGATAATCCTCTAGTGGAATGGATTATCATTAATGGATCAGACTTTTTGTGGGTTTGATCCATTAGGTGGCCAAGATCCAACTCCTCCTCATGGTCCCTATTATATCCTATTAAAACCCTCATGGAGTCTAGATCCGATGATGGAAAATGAAACTCTAGATCCAACGGTGGAGGTTAAATCTCTAGATCCGACGGTTGAGATTAAATCTCTAGATCTGACGGTTGAGATTAAATCTCTAGATCTAATGGTGGAGATTAAAAGAAGGATCAAGCCCAACTCTATAAATAATGGCTTAGGGCTTGGGCGTGAATATATTTTGGGAGATTAGGGTTTTTGTTTTCCCTTGGCTTGGGCGGCAAGAAACATTGGAGAGCTAGGGTTTAGGTTAAGGGGTGGGTGGCAACATTGTTTCTCCTCTCCCTTAGGATCGGCGACAACACAAGAGAAGGACTAGGGTTTCCTCTTCTCCTTTGATCTTGGCCGGCTTCTCCTTTCCCTAGGGTAGCTTCTTCTTCTTCCATTGGAGCTCTTGGCCGGTGTTCATCCATTGAAGTTGGCCGACGCTCAAACCTCTCCCTCTCCTTAGGGTCGACGGACACAAAGGAGCTTGTCCTTGGTGGTTGGCGCAAGTAAGGAGAAGAAGGGTGCTTTTCTTCTTCCTTTTGTTCGGAGCGAGCAAGGAAAGAAAGGTCGTGATCTACGAGGCTTTATCTCTTGGAAGATTGTTCCCCACACAACGCCCAAGAGGAGGATAGGACATATGATAGAAGACCTTGAGGTAAACAAGAGGTATAATTCTTGTTTTGCTTTCCTTTTGTTTCTTTGTATATTGTATGTATTGTATGTGGCTAATTTACATGGACCCTGAATACAAACATAAAAACTGGTGATCCGTACATCGTCTATTCCGCGGCTAATCGTAGAATTGAGGTTGGTTGCTTTAACAACAAGTTTGTTCAAGTGACCACTCTAATCGAATAGCATGACGATGGAACGGTTGCTTAGGTAATCCCTCTTTGTCGAGGATAATTTTTTTTTATCCGGGGACGTAGACGGGATCGCCATGAACAAGCGACCGAGTTGAAATGGGAAGCGAAGTTTCCTCCCTTCAAAAACCACCAATCTAGCAGCTCTTTACAGATTTTTCTTATTTATTTTTGGTTTTTCAACTTTTTTGTTTCGTTTGATTTCGTTCTCTCGCACTACTAATCCAAGATGAAAAGTCTTGGTACATTTGGTTGTTTTTGTTTTTGCGAGGTATTGTTTTTTGTCTAAATGGCCCATCCCAAAGGGTTTAGCACCGTTCGACCTCCATTTTACAATGGAGACGACTTCCATTACTGGAAGGGTCGGATGGAGTGCTTCCTAAATGTTGGATCAATATGAGCACTAGAGGGGGGGGGGGGGGGAGGGGTGAATAGCACAAAACAATTTTCCGTTCGTTCATCGATTCAATAAGCGAAAAGAATAAAGTGCAGCGGAAAGTAAAGTAAGACAAATGCAATTTTTACTTGGTTCACAGCCTTTTGACTACTAATCCAAGGTGCTAATGGTCTTAGACCGTGTACCGAGGGTAAATCACTAAAATATTCCTCCTCGTTGGAGCTAGGAGTAAGCGAGTACAAGAAATAGTAAAAAATCGAGGTAGAGAGACACTCCCCCTCTCCTCGTTGCGATTAAAGCTCCAATAAAAGTAAAGTTTACAAGATTTGAAATGAACTTAAAGTAAAGCTTTTACTGATGACCTAAGAGATGGAATTTGAGCCCAGATTGTCGTCGTTTCAACAACGCTTCATCATCGTAGGATCATCATAGAGTAGCGGCGTTGTGGGAGCAATTGAGAGCACTTGGGATTAATGAAATGGTGAAGAATGACCCTTCTTTTATAGCCTTGAGAAACCCTAATCGTTCAGATCTCGATCCTATCACCAAAGGCACCTCACCCTTGAAGAAAGGGATGAGTTTTTGACACTCCTCGAAGTTGTAATTTGACCATCAGTCGACTGCTCAACCCTAGCAGTCGACTGATTCACACCATCAGTCAACTGATGCTAGGTTTTCCAACTGCAATGAAGAGTTAGCTCGAAAATGTAGTTAATATAAGTAAATGTGACGACCACTTACCGTCCGATCTCGACTTAGACCTTCCACGGGAAGTCTTGGTCGGATCGTCGCCTAAGGACATCCTCATATGGAGGACCCAACCTTGCATTCTCTCGCACACATGATTGTACCTAAAGTTCTTAGCTTTGAAGCTTTGCTTCTGGTCTCCATCTAATTTCTTCAGCTCCCTTCAAAGTTCTTCTGGTGTCACTGACCTTCGGCTTAGCTTAGCATTCCTGCACACTTGATTCAGCTCTTGAGATAATGATGTAAACTTAACTTTGTGCCTTTGCCATAATCAAAACACAGGTTTGATTATCTGGTGCCCTTGCACCAACAATCTCCCCCTTTTTGTTCTATGGCAAACCAACACAAAGTTAAGGGAAATTTAAAGCATGAAAATAAGTAAAATAAATGATAAACTCACTTAAAATAACTCCCCCTTAACCTAGGTGAGTTTTGAAAGAAATACTTTAATTTTTTTAAATTTAAATTTTCTGGTACTCCCCCTTAACTTACGCTCTTCTCCCCCTTTTGCCATGAATCAAAAATAAGGTTGGGGGTTTATAAAAAATAAGGGGTTTTAAAATGCATAATATTATAACATGCATAAAAAAGTGAATATGAGTCCAAGCATGTGTCCCTAACTTGGTTAAATTGGTTTGAGGTTTTATCCCTCTGCACCGACAATTTAATAGGTTTTTGAAACATTTTTAATTTCCAAAATACTTATAAGTGAATTTTCAAGAAAAACTTTAAAGATTTTGTGATATAACCGTTAGGATTAGTTTGCTCTCCCCCTTAGACAAATATATAAGGTATAAGAGAGTTAGGGGGCACTAAACTTTGGCCTAGAGAGTTGTATACTTAGTATTGGCCAATTATAATTATTCATTTAGGTGCAATAGTTGAAAGAATAGACATCTTTTTGAAAAAGTTATGTATTTTATAATTATTCCTTAATCATCTCACCCTCAGATTTGTTCGCCTTATATGTTATGTGAGATGATTTAACCCTAAGCTTGTCAAGTAACCTTTTCAAGAAATTAGCTTCCAGGTCGTGGCGAGGCACAAGGGCCTTCTTTGATCAGAACAACGACCACTTCCTTAGACAAAGCCAAGTTCAAGAAAATGATAACTTGAGTCACTTAAGACTACTTCTTGGTCTAACTAGTTTAGGATACGGCGAGGTAGCTTTAGCTAGTTCCACTTAGTCGAGTGCACTGAGCTAGATACGTCTTATCTAACTTGGACACACAGAACTTCGTTTCCCTAGCATACTATCATCTTGCCGCGTCCTGATACTATATGTTGGATCGAGAGGATCGCTAGAGGGGGGTGAATAGCGATAAAACTTTTTCATTCGAATTCGTTCGAGTAGACAATTAAACGCAGTGGAAGATAAATGAAAAATAAATGAGACAAGAAGATTTTTTACTTGGTTTGTAGCCTTCAGCTACTACACCAAGGCCCTAGTGGTCCTTGACCATGCAGGAAGGGAAAAGCACTAATGAACACCTCCTCGTTGGAGGTAGGAGATAATCGAATACAAGAAAACACAAAAGCTAGACGTAGAGGGACACTCCCTCTCTCCTTGTTACGATAAAAAGAAAGCTCCGAGACAATAATATTAAAGAAACAATCTAAATTAAGCTTATACCGATGAATAAGAAAATGAGAACTCAAGAATAGATCATCGGAGTAGTAGCACTTCATCGTCGGAGAGTCATAGCATTACGGAGGCTTTTGAGAACTTAGAATTGATGATAAAACCCTAGGAGAGGCCCTCCTTTTATAGCCTTTGAGTCCCTTCTCGAGAGGAACTTCAGCCAATGAAATTTGAGCATCAATCCCCTTGAAATGAGGTGATAAGCCTTGACTCCTCAAAGCTGATCCTTGACCATCAGTCGACTAATGGCCATCATCGCGATCGATGGCAAGATCGATCGAATGTCGACCGCAGTAGTCGACGATGTCCGATATCGAATCGTCAATGGCCGCGATGTGAGGCTAGCTGCAAGTCAAAATTAGCTTAACAAAAATGTTATTTCGACGGTCGTCGACCGTCCGATCTCAACCTAGACCATCCATGGGATTTCTTTGGTCGGATCTGCGCTTAAGACCATCCCCGTAAGGAGGATACAACCTCTCTTACTCTCTCACACACACAAGCTTACCTCGATACTTACTGTGTCATTTTTGCTTTCGGCCTTCCACTCGATTCCTTCGGCTTCCTCCGAAATCACTCGAGTGTCGCCCGACCACCATGGCTTCCTTCGAGTGTCGCTAGCTTTCATCTCCAGCGTTGACACTTTTTTGCACACTCGATTTAGCTCGTGAGATAACAATATGAGCTTAACTTTGTATCGTTTGCTATAATCAAAACTCAGGTTCGACTTAGGTGCCTACTGCACCAACAATCTCCCCATTTTTGATCTATGACAAACCCACATACAAAGATAAGAAGATAATATGCATGAAGAATTATAATATGCATGAGAAACAAGAATAATAAAGATTAAGTAGGAGTAGTAAGGATTTTCTTCAAGTACTCTCCCTTGAAAAAACCTCCCCCTTGACCGAGGGTGAGTCTTGAAAGAAGACCTTAATCCTCCCCCTTGATGGTTGCTATTTTGGAAGAGTTTAAGTAATTAACATTACTTAAAGTTGGCCTTAGTAAAACTTTTTAAGTTAAGAGGACTTCTTAACTTGGCCCTTTCTCCCCCTTTCTTAAGTAAAGCATTAACGTTTGGCCATAGTATTTAAAAATAAGTTCAAGTTAAGAATTCTCTTAACTTGGCCTTTATTTTCTTTTTGTTAACTCAAACAAGTTAAGATGCACAAATTAAAGTTAAGTAAATTTTCAAAACTTAAAGTTAAGTAAACATTTACTTAACTTTTGGCCATGTGAATAAGTATGAAGTGAGTTAAGTTAAAGTGAGTTAAGTTATCAAAAATTTTGATCCCTTAAACATTTACTTAAATTTTGGCCATGTGAATAAGTATGAAGTGAGCTAAGTTATCAAAATTTTTGATCCCTTAACTTTGGCATTTTTAATTTTGATCCCTTAACTTTGGCCTTTTTCTCCCCCTTTTGCCATATATCGAAAAGAGTGGGGGTGTTTGAAAAAATATAGGTATTAAATTTAAAGTCCAAGTATGTTCCATATTATTTTGAAAATAATATACTGAAAATAAGCTCATCTATAAAATGTTCGACTCTTATTTGACTTGATTGATATGAAAGATCAACAAGTCCTGGTCAGAGTCAGTTAATATATATGATTATACTCCGTGGTTTATGGCGATGCACTAGCTCTACATCTGGAACCAGGAGTAAGGTTCTAACATCTCACACCCATCTACGTGGCTAAGTACACAAACACATTAGTCCTATGTGTTGTGAGATGTATTGGCTCCTTAAATCTATAGGTGCATGATATCTATGGTATGTCCTATGCTAGTTCCATGAAAATGAAAAGTAAGAAATAGTAATAATAAAATATAATTTGTAAGTTCCTATTCTACTACGCACATGCCTAATTTTCATCTTAATAGACTGAATTCGGCTTCGGGTAGGGGTTTAATAAATAGGTCTGCCAAGTTGGACTTCGATTTGACGTATTCGAGTTGTATGGCTCCGTTGGCCACAAGTTCTTGAATGAAGTGGTGTTTGACCTCTATATGTTTGGTCCTAGAATGACATATCGGATTCTTAGTTAGGTTAATTGAGCTAACGTTATCTACGTAGAGTTTAGTGTTTGTAAAGTCTAACTTAAAGTCTCGGAGAGTGTGCTTCATCCAAAGAAGTTGAGTGACACACTCACCCATCACGATGTATTCGGCTTCGGTGGTAGATAAGGCAACACAGTGTTGCTTCCTACTGTACCAACTCACTAGACTCGAGCTGAGAAGTTGACAACAACCACTCGTACTTTTTCTATCGAGCTTACTATCGGCATAGTCTGAGTCTGAGTAGCCGGTTAGTTCGAACTTGGTAGATCTAGGGTACCAAATACCGACATTAAGTGTACCCTTTAGATATCTAAGGATACTCTTGACTAGAGTTAGGTGAGACTCCTTTGCACGGGTTTGGAACCTTGCGCACATACTTACTGCAAATAAGATATCAGGTCGGCTCGCAGTTAAGTAAAGGAGACTCCCTATTACGCTCCTATAGTATTTTAAATCAATTGAATTTCTGATTACATCTTCTTCTATATTTACATTCATTGCCATTGGGGTATTAATAATTTTAGCGTCTTGCATTCCAAAGCGTTTAATTAATTCCCTAGTATATTTGCATTGATGTAGGTATATTCCATCATTAGTTTGTTTAATTTGTAGACCTAAGAATAAACTCAACTCACCTACTAAATTCATTTCAAATTCACTTTCCATATGTGAAATGAATTCATTTAGTAGGATCGAGTTGGTGGTTCCGAAGATGATATCATCTACGTAAATTTGGGCTATGAATATGTCTTTACCTATAGTTTTTACGAAAAGGGTTGGGTCAACTACACCTTGGTTAAATCCTTTGAACATAAGATAAACCGAAAGCCTCTCGTACCAAGCTCGAGGAGCTTGTTTAGGTCCATAGAGAGCTTTCTTTAACCTAAGGACATGGTCGGGTTTATCTAGACTTTCGAAACCAGGGGGTTGACTAACATAAACCTCCTCTTTAATATATCCATTCAAAAATGCTAACTTTTCATCCATTTGAAACAACTTAAATCCTCGATGTGCAGCATATGCTAATAACATTCGAATGGACTCTAATCTAGCTATTGGGGCATAGGTCTCGTCGTAATCTAAATCTTCGACTTGACTAAACCCTTTAGCGACTAATCTAGCTTTATTTCTAACTACATCACCTTTATCATCAATTTTATTTCTAAACACCCACCTTGTACCAACGATTGTTTTATCTTTAGGTGGTGGTACTAATTCGCATACTTCGTTCCTAGTGAATTGAGGCAGCTCTTCTTGCATTGCAATAATCCAATCGGGATCAAGAAGAGCTTGGTTAATAGTTTTGGGTTCAATTTTGGAAATCAAGAAGATTTGACTAAGGTTTAGGTATGAGGCTCTAGTTCGAACTCCTAGGCTTGGATCACCTATCACTTGATCGATAGGATGATTCGTTTGAGTCCTAGATTGATTTGGGTTATAGTCATCTATCACTGTGTCGATAGGATGACTCGTTTGTGTCCCAGTTTGTTTAGAGTCATCTACCACTTGGTCGATAGAATGACTTAGTTGACTTAGGTTAGGATTAATACTAGACTTGCTCTCCGGATCGGAGTTGAGTCTGGTATGAATCGGCTAGCTAATTGGGGTTGTCAGGGGTTTTGTAGGTTAATGTCCTTCATCAAACACTACATTGATAGTCTCCTCGGCTCTAAGGGTGTCATGGTTATATACTCTATAAGCTCTACTCGTAGTTGAGTATCCTAGAAAGATTCCGATCGAGGTTTTGGATGTAAATTTCCCAAGGTAATCCTTAGTATTTAGGATATGTACCTTACACAAATACCTCAAAGTACTTGATGTTAGGTATTTTATCGTGATAAATCTCGTGATGAGGTCTTAAGGTGCCTCTTACCATAAGGATCCTATTTTGGACATAGCATGTCGTACTACGGCTTTCGCCCAAAACCTATCGCAGGTTATACTCATTTAACATTGTCCTAGCGCTTCTTGTAGGGTTCTATTTTTACGCTCTACTAGGCCATTTTGTTTGTGGAGTTCTAGGGCAAGAGAACTCATGGTGGTATCCATTTAGATTATAGAATTCTATAATCCTGTGGTTCTCGAATTCACCACCATGATCACTCCTAAGTCTTTTGATTTTAAGATTTTGTTGATTTTCTATTAGTTTAAATAGGTTGATTAGTTGATCTAGGGTATCACTTTTGTGTTTGATGAACCTAACCCAAGTAAATCTAGAATAGTCATCAATTATGACTATAGAATTGACTTCATTGAGTGACTTAGCTCCGTGTGAATCAAATAGATCCATGTGTAGGAGCTCAAGAACACTTTTGGTTCGTTCTTGATTAGTTAGTTGATGTTGTGTCCTAGATTGTTTACCTTGTTGACAAGTATTATATATTTTATTATCCAAGTTGTTGAGGTTAGGCAAACCTCTGACTAAGTCACTCTGACTCATCTTTTGGATGAGTCTTGGGTGTGAGTGACCGAATCGTCGGTGCCACAACCAAGATTTCTCTTGCCGTGTCATAAGACACTTGGTTGAGGAGTTAGTTAAATTAATAGTTTAAATATTGTTATTTCTCGTTCCCTTAAGAATTTTTTTAGAGGTTTCATTTGTATTAATTATGCATTCATTTTCTAGAAATATGACCTTATAGTTATTATCACACAATTGGCTTACACTAAGTAAATTATATTGAAAATTTTCTACCAATAAGACATTTTGAATAATAAAGTTAGAGTTGAGCTCAATATCACCTTATCCGATGATTTTGAACTTGCCATTGTTTCCGAAGGCTACCGATCCTTGTCGTTTGAATCGAAGCTTCGAAAACTTGAGTTGATCCCCGGTCATGTGTCAGGAGCAACCACTATCCAACATCCATTGATCCTACACACAAGGTAGTTGGATCGGATATTGGATTTATTAAAGGTTGGTTGAAAATTATTAACCTAAATCATCTCACCCATGTCTACATGATCAAGTATGTTAACCCTATATGTTCTTGTAAGATGACTTCCAATTTTACTTGATTTAAATTTAATGATTTTAACACTTTTCAACCTTGCGTTAGATTCGGATTTGACCTTAGGCTCATCAAGTCACCTTTTCAAGATGTCGTGGCGAGGCACAGAGGCCTTCTTTGATCGAAAAAATGACCACTTCCTTAGACAAAGCCATTTTCAAGAAAATAGAGACTTGACTTACCTAAGACCACTTCCTGGTCTAACTAGTCTAGGATACGGCGAGGTAGCTTTAGCTAGTTCCACTCGGTCAAGTGCACCAAACTAGATACGCCTTATCTTGCCCGAATATACAAGACTCCGCTTTCCTAGCGTACTAGCATCTCGTCGCGTCCGGGTACTATGTTACCAAGTATTGACGAGTTATAGTCCTATCTAACCATTCTAAAAGAAAAATCAAAATAAATAAATAACCTAAGCATGCAATTTCTAAGTTAAAACATAAACAAGTTTTGTACTGGCTCCCCCTGGACCATTGAATCAGTTCGGTCTCTCTGCATAGTGGATTTGGTCCTTGGGAACCCAGTACTGGTTCGATCCTAAGTTTGAAATCAAAGCGGTCTTAGGGACCCATGCTTGGACACATTTTTTATGTCGACTTACAATCGACATATACGACTTGTTGGTTGTATTTGAGCTAAACCCTAGTCTGACCTTGTTGTACACGACCCTTTGTGATCCAAGTAGGAGGTCAAGTCCTTTGGATCCCAAGGTAAACCTTTCCAACGTGTTCCTAAGATCTTCTACTTGACTCTTCAAGAGTGAGTTCTCAACTTTGAGATTTTCAACCCGAGTTGTGTCCTCCTCTCGAACTTGACTAGTCGAAGAGGTTAGGGAGACCTCATGTTTGAGGAGTTTAACCTCTTCAACCAGGGTCTTGACCTTGAACTCGGACTTAGCTAATTTTCTAGTTAAAAATTTAATTGCACTACAAAGTGTTCTAATAAGGGATCAACTTACCTTGAGTGTATCTTTTGAACCGGATGTGTATCTGTGGCTTGTCTTGAATAGCGCTTCGCAGTCCGATTCGTCTTTGATTTCAGATTCGTGTTCCAATTCTGACTCCGTCTCCGATTCAACTGGTTTAGTCATGAAGACATGATCATCGTCTTCTTCCTCGGACGTTTCTTCCCATGTAGCGTTGAGTGCCTTTTTGTGTTTTGGTGCTTTGCTCTTGAGCTTCGGACATTCGGATTTGATGTGTCCAAACTTATTGCATTCGTAACACCTAATATTAGAACTTTTAGACTTACCTTCGTTTGGTCGAGTAACAATTCACTTTCGGCCCTTGACCATCCTCCGAACTAGGTTGACTAGTTTGACCTCCATTTCCGGGTCGACCTCCGAATCGGACTCATCTTCTTCCTCCTTCGGGGGTGGCTTGCTTGCGGTTTTCTTCTTTGAACCTGAAAAAAGTGCTATACCGTTCTCGAGTTCCGAGTTAGACTGTTCATGGAGTTCGAAATTGGAAAATGACTCATCTAATCTAAGTTTTGAAAGATCCTTGGAGACCTTGTAGGCATCGACCATGGATGCCCACAAGGTAGTCCTAGGAAATGAATTTAGTACATACCTAATAAGGTCAAGGTTTTCGACCCTTTGTCCGATTTCATGTAGGTTGTTGACGATATCTTGAATGCGAGGGTGAAGTTGCGTCACCGTCTCATGTTCCTTCATTTTTAGATTATATAACTTATTGAACAAGAGATCGCGCTTACATACCTTGTCTTCATCGGTCCCTTCATGTAGCTCCACCAGTTTTGTCCAAAGATCTTTTGCGCTGATGAAGGGGCCGACGCGATTAAGCTCCTCCTTGGACAAGATGCATTGGAGGATTTGAGTTGCCTTGGCGTCGGCTTCAACTTGTCTTTTTGTCGCATTGGTCCAGGTCATAATCCAAGGATTCACCCACTTCATTAGTCAGAAGTGTGAATCCCATTTGGATTATGATCCACATCTTGATTTGGGTTTTAAGAAAGCATTCTATCCGACCCTTCCAATAACAGAAG
This sequence comes from Wurfbainia villosa, assembly GCA_025175895.1. Taxonomy (NCBI): domain Eukaryota; kingdom Viridiplantae; phylum Streptophyta; class Magnoliopsida; order Zingiberales; family Zingiberaceae; genus Wurfbainia; species Wurfbainia villosa. Next base: position 37,578,492 of record CM045988.1, read on the forward strand.
TCATCTCCATTGTAAAACGGAGGTCAGACGGTGCTAAAACCCTCGAGATGAGCCATTGAAACAAAAAAAAATAAAGAGGATGAAGCGGAATAAACCTAACAACACAAACGATGGAAATGTCCCAAGACTCGCGTCTTGGATTAGTAGTGCGGGAGAAGAAAAACTACACGAATGAAAAAGAAAATAAAAAAAATATCGAACTAAAAAGAAAAAAAAAAGAAAAAAAAAATCGTAGAAAGCTAGATTGGTGGTTTCACCAAATCTTAGCACCCCCGGCTCTGATACCAATTGTTGGATCGAGCGGATCGCTAGAGGGGGAGGGGTGAATAGCGATAAAATTTTTTCGTTCGAATTTGTTCGAGTAGACAATTAAACACAGTGGAAGATAAATGAAAAATAAATGAGACAAGAAGATTTTTTACTTGGTTCGTAGCCTTCAGCTACTACTCCAAGGCCCTAGTGGTCCTTGACCACGCACGGAGGGCAAAGCACTAATGAACTCCTCCTCGTTGGAGGTAGGAGTTAATCGGATACAAGAAAACACAAAAGCTAGAGGTAGAGGGACACTCCCCCTCTCCTCGTAACGATAAAAAGAAAGCTCCGAGACAATAATATTAAAGAAACAATCTAAATTAAGCCTATACCGACGAATAAGAAAATGAAAACTCAAGAATAGATCGTCGGAGTAGTAGAACTTCGTCGTCGGAGAGTCGTAGCATTGCGGAGGCTTTTGAGAACTTAGAATTGATGCTAAAACCCTAGGAGAGGCCCTCCTTTTATAGCCTTTGAGCCCCTTCTCGAGAGGAACTTCAGCCAATGAAATTTGAGCACCAATCCCCTTGAAATGAGGTGATAAGCCTTGACTCCTCGAAGCTGATCCTTGATCATAAGTCGACTGATGGCCATCATCAGTCGACTGATGGCAGCATTAGTCAAATGCTGACCGTAGGTAGTCGACTGATGTACGACAGTCGAATCCTCCAAGCTGGCAGTCGACTGATGCTAGCTTCAAGTCAAAATTAGCTTAACAAAAACATTATTTCGACGGTCGTCGACTGTCCGATCTCGACCTAGACCATCCATGGGATGTCTTTGGTCAGATCTACGCTTAAGACTATCCCCGTAAGGAGGATACGACCTCTCTTACTCTCTCACACACACGAGCTTACCTCGATACTTACTATGTCGATTTCGCTTCCAGCCTTCCACTCGATTCCTTCGGCTTCCTCCGAAATCACTCGAGTGTCGCCCGACCACCGTGGCTTCCTCCGGGTGTTGCTAGCCTTCAGCTCCAGCGTTGGCAATTTTCTGCACACTTGATTTAGCTCGTGAGATAACAATATGAGCTTAACTTTGTATCGTTTGCTATAATCAAAACTCAGGTTCGACTTAGGTGCCTACTGCACCAACACTATGTTATCAAGAGTTGACTAACTACTTATCCTATCTAGCCATTCTAAAAAGTAAAATAAAAGTTTGATCATGCTAAGTTATGGGGTATACTATTTTGGTATTAGCTCCCCCTGGATCATTGAACCAATATGGTCTATTCAAGTAATGAACTTGATCTTGGGGAACCCAATACCTATTGGTCCTTATATTTGAGTTTAAGAGATTTTTAGGGACCCAATCTTGGACTTATTGATGACTACGATTTATGATACACATATATGATCTATTCGTAGTCTTTGGACTAAACCCGAGTCCGACTCTGTTGTACACAACTCTCTAAGTTACAAGAAGTCAGTTAAGATTCTTGGACCCCATTGAGAACTTGTCCAACCGAGCCTCGAGCTCTTGGACTTGTCCTTTCAAGAGGGAGTTCTCTTCTTCGAGTTTCTCAACTCGAGTTGAGTCCTCCTCACGAACTCGACTAGTCGAAGAGGTCAGAGTGGCCTCTTACTTGAGGGTTTCAACCTTCTCAAGCAAGAACTCGACCCTAGACTCGGACTTAGCTAATTTCCTAGTTAGAATTTTAATTGTATGATAAAACGTACTATTTAAAGAATGGCTAACCTTTGTTGGATCGAAGCGGATCGCTAGAGAAGGGGTTGAATAGCGATAAACCTTTTCTTTTTCGAATTCGTTTTAAAACACTTATGGGCAGCGGAAAGATAAATATAAAGTAAATGAGACAAGAGAATTTTACTTGGTTCGTAGCCTTCAGCTACTACTCCAAGGCCCTAGTGGTCCTTGACCACGTACGGAGGGAAAAACACTAAAGAACTCCTCCTCGTTAGAGGTAGGAGTTAATCGATACAAACAAAATACAAAGCTTGAGGTAGAGGGGCACTCCCCCTCTCCTCGTTACGATAAAAGCTCCGAGAAAGTAAATTAATGAACTAAAATAAAACTTATACCGACGTAACAAAAATGAAAGCAATTTAAACCTATACTTTGGAGAAGAAACACTTCATTGTCAGAGAGTTGTAGCTTGGCGGAGGCTTTTGGAAGCTTAGAATTGATGATGAAACCCTAGGAGAGACCCTCCTTTTATAGACTTTGAGCCCCTTTTCGAGAGGACCTTCAACCAATGGAAATTAGGCATATGGCTCCTTGAAAAATGGTGATAAGCCTTGACTCCTCGAGGCTGATCCTTGACCACCAGTCGACTGATGGTCATCATCAATCGACTAATGGCAGCATCAGTCGAATGTTGACCACAGACAATCGATTGATGGATGGCAGTCGAGTCCTCCAAGCTGGCAGTCGACTGATACTAGCTGCAGGGCAAAGTTAGCTTAACAAAAGCATTATTTTGACAATCGCTGACCATTCGATCTCAACCTAGACTATCTATAGGATGTCTTTGGTTGGATCTACGCTTAAGATCATCCCCGTAAGGAAGATACGACCTCTCTTACTCTCACACACACACGAGCTTACCTCGATACTTACTGTGTCACTTTCGCTTCCGACCTTCCACTCGATTCCTTCGGCTCCCTCCGAAGTCACTCGAGTGTTTCCCGACCACCGCGGCTTCCTCCGGGTGTCGCTAGCCTTCAGCTCTAGTGTTGGCACTTTTCTGCACACTCGATTTAGCTCGTGAGATTACAATATAAGCTTAACTTTGTATCGTTTGCTTTAATCAAAACTCAGGTTCGACTTAGGTGGCTACTACACCAACAATCTCCCCCTTTTTGATTTATGGCAAACCAACACAAAGTTAAGTAAAATAAATTAAGTGCATTAAGCAAAATGAGTATGATATATGCATGAATGAGCAGGAGTATAAAAACTCTTTTTCAAGTGCTCCCCCTTGAGGAATCCTCCCCCTTGACCGAGGGTGAGTACTTAAGAAAGAGTTTTAACTCTTCCCCTTGATGTTTGCTACTTAAAAAGAATTAAGTAACCGAAATTACTTAATATTGGCCATAGTGTTGAAAAAATTTAAGTTAAGAAATCAATGAATTGATGTCTTAACCTTGGCCTTTCTCCCCTTATTTAAGTAAAACATTAATGTTTGGCCATAGTGTTGAAAATAAGTTTAAGTTAAGAATTCTCTTAACTTGGCATTTACTTCCTTTTTGTTAACAAAAACAAGTTAACTTAAAGTTAAGTAAACATTTACTTAACCTTTGTCCATGTGAATAAATATGAAGTGAGTTAAGTTATCAAAAAATTTTGATCCCTTAACTTTGGCCTTTTTCTCTCCCTTTTGCCATATATCGAAAAGAGTGGGGGTGTGTGAAAAACAAATATAGGTATTAAATTTAAAGTCCAAGCATGTTCCATATTATTTTGAAAATAATATACTGAAAATAAGCTCATCTATAAAATATTCGACTCATATTTGACTTGATTGATATGAAAGATCAACCAGTCCTGGTCAAAGTCGGTTAGTATGTATTATTATACTCCGTGGTTCATGGCGATGCACTAGTTCTACATCTAGAACCAGGAGTAAGGTCCTAACATCTCAGGCTCATCTACGTGGCTAAGTACACAAACACATTAGTCCTATGTGTTGTGAGATTTATTGGCTCCTTAAATCTATAGGTGCATGTTATCTAAGGTATGTCCTATGCTAGTTACATGAAAATGAAAAGTAAGAAATAATAATAAGAAAATATAATTTGTAAGTTCCTATTCTACTACGCACATGCCCAATTTTCGTCTTGATAGACTAAATTCGGCTTCGGGTAGGGGTTTAGTAAATAGGTCTGCCAAGTTAGACTTCGATTCGACGTATTCGAGTTGTATGGCTCCGTTGGCCACATGTTCTCGAATGAAATGGTGTTTGACCTCTTTATGTTTGGTCCTAGAGTGACATATCAGATTCTTAGTAAGGTTAATTGAACTAATGTTATCTACGTGAATTTTAGTATTTGTAAAGTCTAACTTAAAGTCGCGGAGAGTGTGCTTCATCCAAAGAAGCTGAGTGAAACACTCACCCATCATGATGTATTCGGCTTCGGTGGTAGATAAGGCAGCACAGTGTTGCTTCCTACTGCACTAACTTACTAGACTCGAGCCGAGAAGTTTACAACAACCACTCGTACTCTTTCTATTGAGCTTACTACCGGCATAGTCCGAATCGGAGTAGCTGGTTAGTTCGAACTCGATTGATCTAGGGTACCAAAAACCGACATTAAGTGTACCCTTTAGATATCTAAGGATACACATGACTAGAGTTAGGTGAGACTCCTTGGCACAGGTTTGGAATCTTGCGCACATACTTACTGCTAATAAGATATCAGGTTGGCTTACAGTTAAGTAAAGGAGACTCCCTATTACGCTCCTATAGTATTTTAAATCAATTGAATTTCCGATTACTTCTTCTTCTATATTTACATTCGTTGTCATTGGGGTATTAATAATTTTAGCGTCTTGCATTCCAAAGCATTTAATTAATTCCCTAGTATATTTGCATTGATGTAGGTATATTCCATCTTTAGTTTGTTTAATTTGTAGACCTAAGAAGAAGCTCAACTCTCCTACTAAATTCATTTCAAATTCACTTTCCATAAGTGAAATGAATTCATTTAGTAGAATCGAGTTGCTGGTTCCAAAAATAATATCATCTACGTAGATTTGGGCTATGAATATGTCTTTACCTATGGTTTTTATGAAAAGGGTTGGGTCAACTACACCTTTGTTAAATCCTTTGGACTTAAGATACACCGAAAGTCTCTCGTACCAAGCTCGAGGAGATTGTTTAAGTCCATAGAGGGCTTTCTTTAACCTAAGGACATGGTAGGGTTTATCTAAACTTTCGAAATCAGGGGGTTGACTAACATAAACCTCTTCTTTAATGTTGTTAGGTGGATGCTTCGGAGGCTCATTGGCTCCCATGTCCCCGGATTAAAATTTTCACTAATGAAAGGATTAATCCGGATGGGATGAGCTTCCTTAGCACAACCTATTCGTCGTCGTGCTAATAACTTGAGTGGTCGCTTGAACAAACTAGTTGTTTAAGCAACACAACTCTTCTAGTTGGTTAGCCGCGGAAGAGACGACGGATGGATCGCCGGTTTTTGTGTTTGTCTTCAGGGTCCATGATTATACAATACATATTCATACACACACATGCATAATCAAAACAAATAAGAACATGCTCAGATCTGTACATAAAGTTAAAATAACTTTATACCTTACGATCTTCTACCGTATGTCCTATCCTTCTCGTGGACGACGTGTGGACGAAGATCCTCCACGAGTAGAAGCCTTCTAGATCACTTTCTTCTCTACCTTGTCCGCTGCGAACAAAGAAAAGAAACCACAAATACCTTCCTATCTAGAACCGGCCACCAAATTAGGGAATTTGGTGCAACCGCCGGCCAAGGAACAATTGGATGAATCGCCGGCCAACTTGAAGATGAGTTGCCGTCGGCCACCAAGGAGAAGGGAAGGAGGAAGAGCACCAGCCACCAATGGAAGGAGAACCACCGGCCAAGGAAGAAGGGAGAGTCCTCTAGGATGGGCGCCGGCCAAGTCTTGATGGAGGAGGATGGGCGCCGGCAACAATCTAGAAGGAAGATAAGTTGCCGCCCACTTCTTTGCTCCAAAACCCTAGCCGCCCAAGGAACCCTAGCCGCCCACTTGTGGATGAGCCAAACCCTAACTCCAATTCGAAATCAATACTTGCCGCCCAACCCTAAGCTTTCCTTTTATAGAGTTAGGCTTAGGACTCCTTTAATCTCCACCGTCGGATCTAGGGATTTAACCTCCACCGTCAGATCTAGGGTTTTATCCCAACCGTCGGATCTAGGGTTTCATCTCAACCGTCGGAATAAGGATTTTATCCCAACCGTCGAATCTAGGATTTCATCCCAATCGTCAGATCTAGGGTTTTATCCCAACCGTCGGATCTAGGGATTTAATCTCAACCGTCGATTCTAGGGTTTTATCCTAACCATCGGATCTTAGGGATTTAATCCCAACCGTTTGTTCTAGGGTTTAATCCTAACCATCGGATCTTAGGAATTTAATCCCAACCGTTGGTTCTAGGTTTTGTTTTACATTCTTGGATCTAGACTTCACAAGGATTATATTAGGCTACGATAGGGACCATAAGGAGGAGTTGGATCTTAGCCACCCGATGGATCAGAACCACACATACTTGATCCATCAATGATGTTCCATTCCACTAGAGGATCATCATTGAACTACCTCACCAACCCCCATAAATCAATATGGGCTCCATATATTATTTGTACATTATTCTCCCCGTGTTTAAGATATCGAATGTCCGTCAATTAATTGATTTACTGACCATCAATTAATTAACATCTAATTCCTCGAGTAGTACCACTCAACCTTATCATCATGTTGACTAAGTCAACCAGCTGGGTTTACATGATGAACCTTATGAGCTCCTCTAGGGGACATCATCAACCTAATATATAGGACACGGTTTCCTCCTATAATCAACGACACACCATGTAAATAATATTATTTCCCAACTTACCGGGCATATTGATTTAATCCATCTAAATCTCACCCTCTGGTAAATCAAAGAAATAAATACTAAGTACATGTGCCCGTTATTATATCGGGATTAAGAGCATGCACAACATAATATCCGAGGTCCGATTCAATTATGTAGTCAGTACTAAATTGAATCACCTCTATGTCGGTCTTGCTCAATACACCTAAGTGTACTAGTGTAACTCTATGTTCAAGACAAAACAATACCAAGCTACACTACAACCATGCCAATGGTTTGTCCAAAACCATCTTGGTTGTGAGCCTCTACTTATATTTTATAAGGGACTGATAACATGATCTTCTGTGCCACACCAAGCACCATGTTATCTACAATGTAAAATATTAGACAATATGCACACATATAATAAATATATAAAGTGAAAACAATGATCATGTGATTCTTATTTCAAAATAAAATGTTCATACAAAAAGAGCTAGGCTTTCAGTATACATTCCAACAATCTTCCACTTATACTAAAAGACTATGCCGTCATCTCTCTGCCATACATCTGATCCCCATGTCCTCCACATGCCTATCAAACGCTTTCATTTGGAAGGGCCTTAGTGAATGGATCCGCCAGGTTATCCTCTGATGCAATCTTGGCGACAACAACTTCTCCTCGCTTTACGATCTCTCGTATGAGGTGGTACTTGCGCTCTATGTGTTTACTCGCCTTATGGGCTCGTGGTTCCTTCGAGTTTGCAACTGCACCACTGTTATCACAATAAATTGTGATAGTTCTGGGCAAACCAGGAATCACATCCAAGTCCATCAAGAAGTTCCTGAGCCATACAGCTTCCTTGGCTGCCTCAGAGGCTGCCACATACTCAGCTTCCATGGTAGAGTCCGCCACGTATTTCTGCTTGACACTCCTCCATACTATGGCTCCACCTCCAAAAGTAAACACAAACCCCGAGGTAGACTTACTGTTGTCCCTATCTGATTGGAAATCAGAATCCGTGTAACCCACAGGGACTAATTGATCTGCCCGGTAAACCAGCATATAATCCCTAGTCCTTCTCAGGTACTTCAATATATGCTTTACCGCAGTCCAATGTCCCTGTCCAGGATTACTCTGATATCTGCTAACCATGCCCACGGCAAAGCAGATATCCGGTCTCCTACATAGCATAGCATACATAAGGCTTCCTACTGCCGAAGCATAAGGAACCGCCTTCATGTCCTCTATCTCCTTTGATGTTTTGGGACACATCTCTTTAGATAAAGGAACTCCATGCCTAAAAGGTAGAAAACCTTTCTTGGAGTTCTGCATGCTAAAACGAGCAAGGATAGTGTCAATGTATGAAGCTTGAGACAAGCACAACATCCTTTTCTTGCGATCCCTTATAACTTTGATCCCAAGGATGTGTCCCACTTCTCCCAAGTCCTTCATATCAAACTGTTTGGACAACCATACCCTTACATCTGATAACACTTTGATATTGTTGCCAACTAACAAAATGTCATCTACGTATAGTACAAGAAACACCACTACTTTTCCGTCACATCTCTTGTATACACAAGGCTCATCCGGACTTTGAATAAATCCATATGACTGGATTACCTCATCAAAGCGGATGTTCCAAGATCTAGAAGCTTGCTTCAATCCATAAATGGACCGATTAAGCTTACATACAAGATGCTCTTTGCCTTTAGCAATGAATCCCTCTGGTTGCCGCATATAGATGTTCTCCTCAAGACTTAGTTAAGGAAAGGTCTTGACATCCATCTGCCAAATCTCATAATCCATATGAGCGCTATAGATAAGAGAATCGGATAGACTTAAGCATAGCTACGGCGAAAGGTCTCCTCATAATCGATGCCCTCTTTACGAGTATACCCTTTCGCCCAAGCCTAGCTTTGAAGGTCTCAACCTTCCGTCTACTCCTCTCTTTTGTAGATCCACTTGCATCCAATGGTTTTACACCATCGGGTGGTTCTACTAGCTCGGACTGATTAGAATCCATAGATTCTATCTCTGAATTCATCGCACTTTGCCAAGATCGCATCTCTATCTTGGATTGCCTCGTCATATGTCCGAGGATCAGTTCATGTTCACGGGGACTAAGTCGAAGACTCTCCCAAAAACATGAATCTCTCGGGTTGTCTAACAACCCTCCCACTCTGACGAGGTGCCTCTGTGTATGCTCTGTGACACCTTGGTCGCGGTGACTTGTGGTGTCTCCTCTTGTGCAGGTGATGCTGAAGTCGGGACTTCCCTGCCAACTCCTCAAGAACAATCCTACTCTTGGGCTTGTGGTTCATTACATAATCCTCCTCTAGAAATGCGTTCGTGCTCGATCACCCTCGATCTCTAGGATTATAAAATAAACCACCTTTCGTTCCCTTAGGGTAGCCAACAAACATGCACACTTACATGCGAGGTTCCAACTTACGGCGCGACCTTGGCACATGTCTTTGGACTCCCCCATATCCGAATATGTTTGGACTAGGCTTTCGCCCGATCCACAATTCTCTGAGGTGAAGTGCGGATTTAGATGGAACAAAGTTCGAGTGTACATTGCCGTATCCGATGCATACCCCCGAGAAGCGGTAACTCGAATAACTCATCATCGATCGACCATCTCCATAGAGTCCTATTCCTTCGCTCCGCTACACCATTCTGTGGGGTGTGCAGGTGCGAACAATTGGGATTGAATCCCACCTCGATAAGTAACTCCTAAACTCTCCCAAGATTACTCGCCACCACGATCGGATCGTAATGTCTTGATACTTTTACCTTGGCGGTTCTCCACATCGACCTTGAATTCTTTGAACTTGTCAAAGCATTCTTGTCATCAAGTAAATGTATCCATACCTTGAATAATCGTCTATAAAAGAGACGAAGTATTCAAAGCAACCTCTTGCCTGGATAGACTTAGGACCGCACAAATCAGAATGAACCATTTCCAACACATCTTTGGCTCTATACCCCTTGGCCTTGAAAGGCCTCTTGGTCATTTTACCTTCCAAGCAAGATTCGCGCAGTTGGGAGATCCTCCACCACTAATGAACCCAAAGGTCCATCACCTATCAACCTTTGAATTCGCAGGTTAATATGACCAAGCCTTAGATGCCAGATATATGTTTGGTTCATTCTTGAAGGTTCTTTTCTCTTATTAGATTTAGAAGATGAGTTATTGATCTCTATATGCATCGTGGGAGTTTTGGTTCAAGAGTATATAAATTGCCAACCAATGTACGAGCAGATAATCCCTATTCCTTTTTATAACCACTTTGTCATTAAAAGAAACAGAATACCCAACCATAAACAATTTAGAAACTGAAATTAAATTCTTTCTAAAAGTAGGTACATAAAGACAATTTCTCAAAACCAAAACTTTATTCCTATCAAAAGATAAATAAGCGTCTTCCTTGCAATAGCCGCCACCTTTGAAGCATTGCCCATGAAGACTGTAATCTCTCCTCGGCTAGTCGTCGGGTTTGGAACTCCTGCAAAGTATTGCGAGACATGATCGGTGGCTCTGTATCTACACACCGAGCCTTTGGTAGATAACACCGCTAAACATGTTTCAACAACTAAACAAGAAGATATACCTTTGTTCTTTCGGCGAGGACATTCCGCCTTCCAATGTCCAGTCTGCTTGCAAGTGAAGCACTTGCCTTTCAGCTTCTTCACTCCTACCTGAGATCCCACTGCCACCTTCTTCGCTCCACCTTGTTTCTTCTTCTTCTTACCTTTCGGTTTAGAGGAAGAAACCTTCAGCGACCATGGCTTGAGCACTCGGCGAAAAAGCCCCTCTGCCGCTTTGGAGTTACCGAAGCTATGATGAATACAACCTCTTGTTCATGTTGTAGTTGAGGTAACTGCTCAAAACTCCTAGGCGTGAGAATGATATCGACACAGGTTTCCCCTTCAGTTACATATTGCTTTAGTAATCTTGCTTTTTGATCCATCAGTATTAAATAGGGCATTTGTGTGTTTAGTTTGCATCGACTCAAAAATATTTCTAATGGAATAGCTTATATCTTCCGTCATATCAGATACATGTCGAAAAGTTCCTTGAGATTGAACATCATGTCATAGCGATGGCTATGGCACGATCTTGATGTTGCGGACACATTTGACATAGATGCCAAAATGTAACACCGCGCCATCTCATCTGCCTTACCCATTTCTTATAACGTTCTTTCTCCTTTTCATCAGAGTCATCGGAGGGCTTAGGAGGACAGACCTCGAAGAGTACAAATTTGTACTCCTCCGCAGTTAAGACAATATCCAGGTTTCTTTTCCAATCAATGTAGTTTGGACCAGTAAGTTTGTTTTCTTTTAAAATCACAGCAAGTGGGTTGAAAGGTATTTGAAAATCCTAAAAATCACAATGATCAAAATATTAGATTTCAAATATTATTGATTCCTCAAAACAATAAAATCTCGAAATCAACCAACACCTCAAATCACCGAGAATGTTGCATGCCACGCAGTGTGGACGTATACGAATTCTACATTTGTAAGAGGAGGTTTTACCCATTAATTTTATTATCTTGTCAACCTTACTTTTTGACAAATAAAATTAATAGTTGGTTCCTCTTTGGCCCTACAAATAAAAGCAGTGACTCCGATGGGGAGGATACCTTTATTTGTATCTAAGTGTGCACCATTACACGATACTGAGGAAATTATTTCGGATTATGTGCCTTACCGCTGTGGAAGTACACATGCTCCTAGATAATTTCCTATAACCATTATTTGACCTAGTGATCCGCATAAACAAACCCGTCCATGAGAGGAAGGCACTCAGAGCCAACACACAAGTTTGTTTGCATCACACGTTAAATTGTAATGGAGGCCGCGAGAATTAATTAAAATATCCCTCTCCAACTTAGTAAATTGCAATCGAGGAATTTTAAACATACACAACATGCATATAAAACAAATAAGCAATAAATATGGAAAAAATAGAATTTTTTCAACTATTATGGCATTGTCCTCCAATATGCATCCCGTCGTGTCGCCACCTCGTCCGCTCCATCTTTTCCCGTCCGCAAGTCACCAAAGAGTTCCGAGCCGAGATAAAACATTTTAATTTACATCCATCGATCCTATACTCCACGAAGGAGTGTACAAATCATCTAGATCGAAAGTAAACTAAAATGAGCGGCTAAACAATGCCGTATTTAATTACAAAAATTAAATACTAATCTAGCCTCGTCAACCCCGAGGCTTCAAATAATAAATTTTTACACACATCCATTTACATACACACACATGGCCATAATAGTCGGATCTTATGCCTGCAACCAAAGAGTTAAACTACGCATATCCTACTATTATCCGGCACATATAATATATGAAAAATGCATAAAAAATTAACCGAATCCTAAACACACAAAACCGGAAATCGTGGCTCTGATACCAGTTTGTTAGGTGGATGCTTCGGAGGCTCATTGGCTCCCATGTCCCCGGATTAAAATTTTCACTAATGAAAGGATTAATCCGGATGGGATGAGCTTCCTTAGCACAACCTATTCGTCGTCGTGCTAACAACTTGAGTGGTCGCTTGAACAAACTAGTTGTTCAAGCAACACAACTCTTCTAGTTGGTTAGCCGCGGAAGAGACAACGGATGGATTGCCGGTTTTTGTGTTTTTCTTCGGGGTCCATGATTATACAATACATATTCATACACACACATGCATAATCAAAACAAATAAGAACATGCTCAGATCTGTACATAAAGTTAAAATAACTTTATACCTTACGATCTTCTACCGTATGTCCTATCCTTCTTGTGGACGACGTGTGGACGAAGATCCTCCACGAGTAGAAGCCTTCTAGATCACTTTCTTCTATACCTTGTCCGCTGCGAACAAAGAGAAGAAACCACAAATACCTTCCTATCTAGAATTGGCCACCAAATTAGGGAATTTGGTGCAACCGCCGGCCAAGGAACAATTGGATGAATCGCCGACCAACTTAAAGATGAGTTGCCGCCGGCCACCAAGGAGAAGGGAAGGAGGAAGAGCACCGGCCACCAATGGAAGGAGAACCGCCGGCCAAGGAAGAAGGGAGAGTCCTCTAGGATGGGCGCCGACCAAGTCTTGATGGAGGAGGATGGGAGCCGGCAACAATCTAGAAGGAAGATAAGTTGCCGCCCACTTCTTTGCTCCAAAACCCTAGCCGCCCAAGGAACCCTAGCCGCCCACTTGTGGATGAGCCAAACCCTAACTCCAATTCGAAATCAATACTTGCCGCCCAACCCTAAGCTTTCCTTTTATAGAGTTAGGCTTAGGACTCCTTTAATCTCCACCGTCGGATCTAGGGATTTAACCTCCACCGTCGGATCTAGGGTTTTATCCCAACCGTCGGATCTAGGGTTTCATCTCAACCGTCGGATCTAGGATTTCATCCCAACTGTCGGATCTAGGATTTCATCCCAATCGTCGGATCTAGGGTTTTATCCCAACCGTCGGATCTAGGGATTTAATCTCAACCATCGATTCTAGGGTTTCATCCTAACCATCGGATCTTAGGGATTTAATCCCAACCGTTGGTTATAGGGTTTCATCCTAACCATCGGATCTTAGGGATTTAATCCCAACCGTTGGTTCTAGGTTTTGTTTTACATTCTTGGATCTAGACTTCACAAGGATTATATTAGGCTACGATAGGGACCATAAGGAGGAGTTGGATCTTGGCCACCCGATGGATCGGAACCACACATACTTGATCCATCAATGATGTTCCATTCCACTAGAGGATCATCATTGAACTACCTCACCAACCCCCATAAATCAATATGGGCTCCATATATTATTTGTACATTATTCTCCCTGTGTTTAAGATATCAAATGTCCGTCAATTAATTGATTTACTGACCATCAATTAATTAACATCTAATTCCTCGAGTAGTACCACTCAACCTTATCATCATGTTGACTAAGTCAACCAGCTGGGTTTACATGATGAACCTTATGAGCTCTTCAAGGGGACATCATCAACCTAATATATAGGACACGGTTTCCTCCTATAATCAACGGCACACCATATAAATAATATTATTTCCCAACTTACCGGGCATATTGATTTAATCCATCTAAATCTCACCCTCTGGTAAATCAAAGAAATAAATACTAAGTACATGTGCCCGTTATTATATCAGGATTAAGAGCTTGCACAACATAATATCCGAGGTCCGATTCAATTATGTAGTCAGTACTAAATTGAATCACCTCTATGTCGGTCCTGCTCAATACACCTAAGTGTACTAGTGTAACTCTATGTTCAAGACAAAACAATACCAAGCTACACTACAACCATGCCAATGGTTTGTCCAAAACCATCTTGGTTGTGAGCCTCTACTTATATTTTATAAGGGACTGATAACATGATCTTCTGTGCCACACCAAGCACCATGTTATCTACAATGTAAAATATTAGACAATATGCACACATATAATAAATATATAAAGTGCAAACAATGATCATGTGATTCTTATTTCAAAATAAAATGTTCATACAAAAAGAGCTAGGCTTTCAGTATACATTCCAACAAATGTATCCATTCAAGAACGCAGATTTCACATCCATTTGAAACAACTTAAATCCTCGATGTGCAGCATACGCTAATAGCATTCGAATGGACTCTAATATAGCTACTGGGGAATAGGTCTCATCGTAATCTAAACCTTCGAATTGACTAAACCCTTTAGCGACTAGTCTAGCTTTATTTCTAACTACTTCACCTTTATTATCAAGTTTATTTCTAAACACCCACCTTGTTCCAACGATTGTTTTATCTTTAGGTAGTGGTACTAATTCCCATACTTTATTTCTAGTGAATTGAGCCAGCTCTTCTTGCATTGCAATAATCCAATCAGGATCAAGAAGAGCTTGGTCAATAGTTTTGGGTTCAATTTTAGAAATCAAAGAGATTTGACTAAGGTTTCTGTATAAGGCTCTAGTTCGAACTCCGAGACTTGGATCACCTATCACTTGGTCGATAGGATGATTCGTTTGAGTCCTAGTTGGATTTGGGTTTGAGTCTACAACTTGATCAATAGGATGACTCGTTTGAGTTCTAGTTTGGTTAGAGTCATCTATCACTTGGTCGATAGAGTGACTTGGTTGACTTAGGTTAGGATTAATACTAGACTTGATCTCTGGATCAGAGTTAGGTCTAGCATGAATCGGCTCGCTAATTGGGGTTGCCAGGGGTTTTGTAGGTTCGTGTCCTTCATCAAATACTACATTGATAGTCTCCTCGACTCTAAGGGTGTCATGATTATATACTCTATAAGCTCTACTTGTAGTCGAGTATCCTAGAAAGATTCCGATCGAGGTTTTGGATGTAAATTATCCTAGGTAATCCTTAGTGTTTAGGATATGTACCTTACACCAAAATACCCTAAAGTACTTGATGTTAGGTATTCTATCATGATAAATCTCGTATGAGGTCTTAAGGTGCCTCTTTACCATAAGGATCCTATTTTGGACATAGCATGTCGTACTCACGGCTTCTGCCCAAAACCTATCGGGTAGGTTATACTCATTTAACATTGTCCTAGCGGCTTCTTGTAGGGTTCTATTCTTACGTTCTACTAGGCCATTCTGTTGTGGAGTTCTAGGGCAAGAGAACTCATGGTGGTATCCATTTAGGTTACAGAATTCTATAAACTTGTGGTTCTCGAATTCACCACCATGATCAGTCCTAAGTCTTTTGATTTTAATGCTTTGTTGATTTTCTATTAGTTTAAATAGGTTGATTAATTGATCTAGGGTATCACTTTTGTGTTTGATGAACCTAACCCAAGTAAACCTAGAATAGTCATCAATTATGACTAAGTAGAATTTACTCCCATTAAGTGACTTAGCTCCGTGTGAATCAAATAGATCCATGTGCAGGAGCTCAAGAACATTTTTGGTTCATTCTTGATTAGTTAGTTGATGTTGTGTCCTAGATTGTTTACCTTGTTGACAATCATTAAATATTTTATTGTTCATGTTATTGAGCTTAGGAAAGCCTCTGACTAAGTCACTATGACTCATCTTTTAGATGAGTCTTGGGTGTGAGTGACCGAGTCGTCGGTGCCACAACCATGATTCCTCTTGCCATTTCATAAGACACTTAGTTGAGGAGTTAGTTAAGTTAATGGTGTAAATATTGTTATTTCTGGTTCCCTTAAGGATTGTTTTAGAGGTTTCATTTGTATTAATTATGAATTCATTTTCTAGAAATATGACCTTATAGTTATTATCACACAATTGGCTTACATTAAGTAAATTATATTGAAAATTTTCTACCAATAAGACATTTTGAATAATAAAGTTAGAGTTGAGCTTAATATCACCTGATCCGATGATTTTGAGCTTGCCGTTGTTTCCGAAGGCTATCGATCCTTGTCGTTTGAATCGAAGCTTCGAAAACTTGAGTTGATCCCCGGTCATGTGTCGGGAGCAACCACTGTCCAATATCCATTGATCTTACACGCAAGGTAGTTGGATCGGATATTGGATTTATTAAAGATTGGTTGAAAATTATTAACCTAAATCATCTCACCCATGTCTACATGATCAAACATGTTAACCCTATATGTTCTTATGAGATGACTTCCAATTTTACTTGAATTAAATTTAATGACTTTAACACTTGTCAACCTTGCATTAGATTCGGATTTGACCTTAGGCTCATCAAGTCACCTTTTCAAGATCATGGCTTCCAGGTCGTGGTGAGGCACAGAGGCCTTTTTTGATCGGAACAATGACCACTTCCTTAGACAAAGTCATTTTCAAGAAAATAGAGACTTGATTCACCTAAGACCACTTCCTGGTCTAACTAGTCTAGGATACGGCGAGGTATCTTCATCTAGTTTCGCTCGATCAAGTGCACCGAACTAGATACGCCTTATCTAGCCCGAATACATGAGACTCCGCTTTCCTAGCGTACTATCATCTTGACATGTCCTGGTACTATGTTATCAAGTATTGACGAGTTATAGTCCTATCTAGCCATTCTAAAAAGAAAAATTAAACTAAATAAAGAACCTAAGCATGCAATTTTCTAAGTTAAAATACAAACAAGTTTCTTACTAGCTCCCCCTGGACCGTTGAATCGGTTCGGTCTCTCTACATAGTGGATTTGGTCCTTGGGAACCCAGTACTGGTTCGATCCTAAGTTTGAAATCAAGGTGGTCTTAGGGACCCATGCTTGGACACATTTTTTATGTCGACTTACAATCGACATATATGACTTGTTGGTCGTGTTTGAGCTAAACCCTAGTCCAAACTTGTTGTACACGGCCCTTTGCGATCCAAGTAGGAGGTCAAGTCCTTTGGATCCCAAAGTAAACCTTTCCAACGTGTTCCTAAGATCTTCGACTTGACTCTTCAAGAGTGAGTTCTCAACTTCGAGTTTTTCAACCCGATTTGAGTCCTCCTCTTGAACTCGGAAGAGGTTAGGGAGACCTCGTGTTTGAGGAGTTTAACTTCTTCAACCAGGGTCTCGACCTTGGACTCAGACTTAGCTAATTTTCTAGTTAAAAACTTAATTGCATTATAAAGTGTACAAATGAGGGATCGACTTACCTTGAGTGTATCTTTTGAACCAGATGCGTATGCATGGATTGTCTTGAATAGTGCTTCGCAGTCCGACTCGTCTTCTGTTTTTGATTCATGTTCTGGTTCTGACTCCATCTCCGATTCCACTGATTTAGCCATGAGAACACAATCATTTTCTTCTTCCTCGGATGCTTCTTCCCAAGTAGCGTTGAGTGCCTTTTTGTGTTTTGGAGCTTTGCTCTTGAGTTTTGGGCATTCATATTTGATGTGTCCAAACATGTTGCATTCGTAACATCTAATATTCAAACTTTTAGGCTTACCTTCGTTGGGTCAAGTGACGGTTCGTTTTCGGACCTTGACTATCCTCTGAACTAGGTTGACTAGTTCGGCCTCCATTTCCGAGTCGACCTCCGAATCGGACTCATCCTCTTCTTCCTTCGGAGGTGGATTGCTTGCGGTTTTCTTCCTCGAACCTGCAAAAAGTGTTATACCCTTCTCGGGTTCCGAGTTAGACTATTCATGAAGTTCAAAATCGGAAAATAATTCATCTAACCTAAGCTTCGAAAGATCCTTGGAGACCTTGTAGGCATCGACCATGGATGCCCACAAGGTAGTCCTCGGAAAGGAGTTAAGAACATACCTTATAAGGTCGCGGTTTTCGACCTTTTGCCCGATCGCGTGTATATTATTGACTATGTCTTGAACGCAGGCATGAAGTTGTGTCGCCGATTCGTGTTCCTGCATTTTTAGATTATATAGTTTATTAAACAAAAGATCGCGCTTACATACCTTGGCTTCGTCGGTCCCTTCGTGTAGCTCTACTAGCTTTGTCCAAAGGTCCTTTGCGCTGATAAAGGGGACGACGCGATTAAGCTCCTCCTTGGACATACCGCATTGGAGGATTTGAGTTGCTTTGGCGTCGGCTTCGACTTGTTTTTTTGTCGCAATGGTCCATTGGTCATAATCCAAGGATTCACTCACTTCGTTAGTCGAAAGTGTGAATCCCGTTTGGATTATGATCCACATCTCGATTTGAGTTTTAAGAAAGCATTCCATCCGACTCTTCCAATAACGGAAGTCATCTCCGTTGTAAAACGGAGGTCGGACGGTGCTAAAACCCTCGAGATAGGCCATTAAAACAAAAGAAACAAGGAGATGAAGACGAAAAACCTAGCAACAACAAAAACACACAAAATGTACCAAGACTCGCATCTTGGATTAGTAGTGCGGGAGGAAAACTAACCAAATGAAATAAATTCGAAATAAACAGAATTTAAAATAAAAAAAATCTCTAAAAAAGCTAGATCGGTGGTTTCACCAAATCTTAGCAACCCCTGGCTTTGATACCAATTGTTGGATCGAAGCGAATCGCTAAAGGGAGGGTGAATAGCGATAAACCTTTTCTTTTTCGAATTCATTTTAAAACACTTATACGCAGCAGAAAGATAAATGTAAAGTAAATGAGACAAGAGAATTTTACATGGTTCGTAGCCTTCAACTACTACTCCAAGGCCCTAGTGGTCCTTGACCACGTACGGAGGGCAAAACACTAAAGAACTCCTCCTCGTTAGAGGTAGGAGTTAATCGATACAAAAGAAACACAAAGCTTGTGGTAGAGGGACACTCCCCTTCTCCTCGTTACGATAAAAGTTCCGAGAAAGTAAATTAATGTACTGAAATAAAACTTATACAGACGTAACAAAAATTAAAGCAATTTAAACCTAGACGTCGGAGAAGAAGCACTTCGTTGTCGGAGAGTTGTAGCTTGGCGGAGGCTTTTGGAAGCTTAGAATTGATGATGAAACCTTAGGAGAGGCCCTCCTTTTATAGACTTTGAGCCCCTTTTCGAGAGGACCTTCAACCATTGGAAATTAGGCACATGGCTCCTTGAAAAATGGTGATACGATCCTTGACCACTGATGGCCATCATCGATCGATGGCAAGATCGAATGTTGACCGCAGACGGTCGGTGATGGGCCGATAATGAGTCCTCCAAGCTTGCGATCGTGATACTAGCATTGCGAGGCAAAGTTAGCGTAACAAAAGCATTATTTTGACGGCCGCTGACCATCCGATCTCGACCTAGACTATCTATAGGATGTCTTTGGTCGGATCTACGCTTAAGATCATCCCCATAAGGAGGATACGACCTCTCTTACTCTCACACACACACGAGCTTACCTCGATACTTACTGTGTCTCTTTCGCTTCCGGCCTTCCACTCGATTCCTTCGGCTCCCTTCGAAGTCACCCGAGTGTCGCCCGACCACCGCGGCTTCCTCCGAGTGTCGCTAGCCTTCAGCTCCAGCGTTGGCACTTTTCTTCACACTTGATTTAGCTCGTGAGATAACAATATAAGCTTAACTTTGTACCATTTGCTATAATCAAAACTCAGGTTCAACTTAGGTGCCTACTGCACCAACAACCTTGACTTTCTCTTTCGACCCAACTTTGAGTCTCTTCTTGAAGTAGTCTTCGGGGTCGGAGTCAGAGTTGTAGTTGGATTCATACTCGGCTTCAGACTCTGACTCAAACTCTTTTGGTATTTCCATGTATGCTCTGTCGATGCCTTCTTCTTCGTTGTCCCAAGTTGCATGAAAAACTTTCTTTGCTCCCTTTTGTTTTGATTTGAATTGCTCCCTCTTTTTGTTCTTTGATAGCTCTCTTTCTTTTCGAAAAATCCTCCATACCATGTTCACTATCGCAGCCTCCTCTTCGGATTCAGACTCGAATTCACCTTCGGGTTCGGATTCATCTTCTTACTCGGGAGGTGGCTTGCTCTTTCCTTTTCTTCTTTGACCTACAAGTAAGGCAACTCCTTTCTTGGCCCGAACCATGTTAGTTTACTCATGAAGTTCGAATTCCAAAAATAATTCATCTAGTCTAATTTTAGCGAGGTCCTTAAAAACCTTGTAGGCATCGACTATGGATTCCCACAAGGTAGTCCTAGGAAAGCCATTAAGTGCATACCTTATAAGGTCTCGGTTTTCGACCTTTTGTCCGATGGAGTGTAGGTTGTTGACGATGACTTGTATATGAGTGTGTAGTTATGTTGCCGTCTCATGTTCCTGTATCTTAAGGTTATACAACTTATTGGAAAGTAAGTCGCATTTACACACCTTCGCATCGTCGGTTCCTTTGTGTAGCTCTACGAGCTTGTTCTAAAGGTCCTTCTCACTGATTAAGGGGGCGATGTGGTTTAGCTCCTCTTTGGACAAGCCACATTGAAGGATTTTGGTCACCTTGGTGTCAAATTCCACTTGTCTTTTCATGGTGTTTGTCCATTGATCGTAATCCAACGATTCACTGATGCACGCAAATGCGACCTCAAATCTCATGATGGAGACTGTCGAGGACTCGAAGCGCACGCTCGCACTCAACGCCCGCAAGTGCACGGATGTCATCAAGTAATAAATAGATTTATCGATCCCACAGGGACTGAGATTCAAGTATCAATATATTCAGTGGACGTTATTGTTCAGAAGTCAAATCTAATGGTTATGATTGTGAGGGTTGTCGGTGGTCCTAACTCAATACGGTGTCACATGGAAGAAGAAAAGGCTTGCCGCGAGTCTTTGGAAGGGATTCTAGGATTTTGGTTTCGCTTGTGTGTCGCAAAATATGCTATCAATTGGTCGTTGTCTAAATGTCTAACTATGGCCTTGTGGAAGGGACATCATACACTCTCCCGATGTGCCTTCGCATCTATCGGGAGCTATCTCTACCTTACAAGGACAGGATAGGCGGTACGAGGATGTTGAATCAATCCCTACGACGAATTGTTTCCAATTATATTGCATCATTCTATCCACAGTTATAGGAGATGAGGCCAACCCCTAGGTTCCTCTTTAATTCCCCTAAATCTTAGATACGAGGGTTGTCACTCCTCATAACAGCTAAGCACAGTAGATAGAAAACCAAAAACACATAGATATCAGTCTAATATAAACTCAAGTACAGAATTTAATTTGGAATAACATCTTCTATGCACACAAGCTATTCCCTAATCCTAGAATAGAAGAAATTACTCCATAAATATGAGAGGAGAAACACAAAGCACATTCATGTTCAAATTAATAATAGATAACATGCAGGAACAGAAATTTACAATGCAATGTGGGCTTCTCTCCAGTGTTGAAGTGCAAAACTTGGATCTCCGATGGTCTTCTTCCTCCTCGTTGCGAGTTTCCGAAGCTTTTTAGGGCTTCGGAGTGCCATCCCAACCATCGTACCTCCTCCCTAGGGTTTGGGTGTAGCTTTCCTTATATAGACATCACGCTGGATCGCTACAAAATTTGGAAAAAAACCTTGATCGTGTCAAATCCCCTGACCACTGCACGACCGTGCGAAAACACATGGTCTGGCCGTGTGTCAGGTTGTGGCAGCTATTTTCTCCCCTTGAACATGGTCGTGTGTAGGCACACATCCTGCCCATGTTCCCTTCTATGTCCAACTGCCAAATGTCTTCTTTTTGCTCCAAAAGTGCGTCGTTTTCCCCACGAAACACTATCCTACACACAAAAGTATACAGAGTAGATCTCCAAACTAGAAAATAGGAAATGCATGTAAAATAAAGTAAAATATGCATGAAGCAAACATAAAATGAAAGGAGATGTGAGCGAAAACTACTTCTAAAACGCTATATGTTTTGCTTAATCAATTCCCCCAGACTTAGATCTTTGCTTGTCCTCAAGCAAACCTCAATGCCATGAAATTTAAAAATGTATTGTTCCATACTTAGCATGTTAACTAAATTTATCAAGTGGTATTTGCAATCAAAGAAAAATGGCTATGTTCTAGAAATTCACTAAGTTAGCTCCTCGTGCTCGTGCCAAGCGAATCTTCTTAGGGGATACTCATTCCATAAAAAGTTAAGTCGTCATCCTATAGCTTTCCTAAGGTCTCCGGCTCTTAGGCACTTACCTACCCAAAGCGAGGGTCGTTCCCTAGATATAGCACAAAGTCTCAAAGGCATGCTCGGTATTGAGAGAAATTGGTAAGTGTTTCCCCAGGAACCTAACTCGGTCTCAAAGGGGCACCTAACCATTTCCACCCACGACAACTGTTTTTTTTATCCCTCATAGTCTCTTTTCCCTTTTTCTTTTTTTATTTCCTTTTCTCTCTCTTTTTATTTTTTATTTTCTCTCTTTTATTATTTTGGCTCACTGGGATTTTAATTTTTCTGAATGGGCTTACACAATTCGCGCATCTCCAGTAACTAAAATGCTAACCTTAGGGTCACATGTGGATTCAAAAGTACTAGACTACTGAGATGAATCATAACTAGGTATGTACTAGACTCTCCCTTTCAGAAAATTCATCATGTATATGTGTAGAATAGAAGCTAACCCGTGTAAGTCTAGAACAGTCATTCAGAGCCAATAAAATAAAATACCACGAGGCAAATGAAATTACACTACTCATGGAAACAACTCATGAAGAAAACTTTTAAAAATACTACTGAGGCAGCTTATAGGTAGCAAAAACTAAGTGCTGAATGAAACTAAACAACTAATGCATGAATAAATGAATGCTAACTAAAATGTAAACATTAGGAAAGAAACTACTGCTAGAAATAAAAAAAAAACAAAACTTGGGGTCCCCCCAGACTTAAGTGAAGCATACCTCTAGTATGGTGGACGAGGTGGAAAGTCTGGTAACCTCGGCATCTCGAGATCCTAGGAGAACCTATTGTTGAGCCACTGATACCACATGTACATGTGGTAGATTTGAGAGCTAGGGGATGTAGCAGCTACTCGGTTCTCCTCCTCCCTATCCCACTGTGCCTACTGGGCTCGCATATGTTGTCATATCTCCTGGCAGTAGGGAGCCTTTGCCTGACGATGGGTAGCCTCCTCTTGGAAGTAGATGCAGGCCTCGTCGTAGAACTCCTTGGCTCACTGGAAGTGCTCTCGGAAGCCCTGAAACTCCGCCTGCGTGTAGGCGCTCTGCTCCTCCCATCGTTGTCTCTGTGTTTGCTGCTCAGCATATATTTCATCAAGGCGCGATCGAAACTCCAAAAAATCATAGGCAGATGTACCTGCATCCTACTCAAAAGTAGAAAAAGGTGGCGGTGCAGGTGCAGGCTCATGTCGACATGGACTAGGTGGGCTCATATGCATGTGGGGACTGGAGGGAGAGTGATGTAAAGGAGGAGAGATGGGTGCTGCTGTGGATGGTCCCTCATATGGCGGGGACTCCACTATCAGGTCTAAGCGCCAATTGGCGCGTGTGGTGATGATGGTACGATCGGGGTCGGGGAGCCTAAGGGATGAAAGATTTTTCCTTACAAAGCATATGTCCCTCTCTCATTATCATTTTCATGGCCATACACACTCCTAGATCGATCCTAGAGCTCCCCTCTATGTTATCTAGAGCAGTGTAATTGTACCCCATCCTATGACAAATGTAGGTAAGTAGGCCCCCCACATTAATCTCTCCTCTCATTCCTTTGCCCATTTTCACTAAGTGTCAAATGAATGGGACCCTACATCGATGCTAATCCTTTCTTATAGCATGTCCCATAGACAAAGCAGCTCGCTAGCTCTCACTACACCATCACTCTCCCCACGACCAAAAATAGTGCATGCCATGATTCGGTGGAGGTACTAGAAAATGGGATTTTGGAGGCGTGATGCTTTGGCCCTAGAACGGACGTAAGCGTGTTCTCCTGTTAATTCGGTCCAAAAGATTCGAGAGTTGAATCAAATAGGGGTTCTTCTCTCTCCCCTACTAGGCAAGCCGAAGCATGTGTTCCATTGGTGTAGTGTTCATTCATGCTCAATGTTAAATATTCTAAAGGTAATCCTACCCTCTTCGCTCTCTCTTCCCATTAAGATTTTTGGTTCTAAGGAACTCAAAAATTCTAAAACCATCCTAGGGTATGTTGGGTGTCTTATTCCCATTATCTCTTCCCACCCCATTTTTGCAAATAGGGCTTGAATGTCACCAAACAAACCTAGGGATTCTAAGAGATCTTCGTCAAGATACCTAGTAGCGATGATTTTTCTAGTAGAAAGCATATCAAATCTTTCCCTATGCTCATTATTGCGAAAGAGAAGGGTTGGTAAGGCGATACCTTCCTCCGGAGCTTGAGGGGCATCCATTCTCCTTGCTCTTCGCTCCGAGGTAGTAGATCGGGGCACTAATTTCCTTGTCCTCCTCATCCTTGCTTCTTTTGGCTTCCTTAAAGGATGGAAAAGCTTCTAGGTGATTGGGAAGAAGGATCCACACGGCTAGGGCAAGAAAAATCAAAACACATGGCGCATTCGGGGCGAAAATACACGGCGTGCCCTTTATAACCTCGTGCGACATGACTGTGTGAAAACACACGACCATGCTATGTGCGCCTCGGGTTAGTCAGGCACGGCGGTGGGAAAACACACGGCCAGGCCGTGTGTCCCCTATTTCCCTCCTTTTGTGCATAACAGTACGAATTTTCTCACACACTTCTCCGTGTAAGCTTAAAATTGATTTTATTTTTATACCTAGCAAGTTCTTTCTGGTCCTAATGCTAAACGAAATGGAAATCAAAGTTCAAATTAACCAAATGAATGCAATACAATCAAGAAAAAACCTAAAAAAAGCTAAACTTGGGTTGCCTCCCAAGAAGCACTTTGTTTAAGGTTGTTTAGCTCGACGACACTCCATTATCAACTTGGCTCTGGAGGTTCTGTGAACCTCCATTCATCCATCTCGGGAACTTTATATATGGTTTCCTCCTTAGCTCTAGCTGGAATCATGTACTTTCCTAACGCAGGTTCGTGACTTCCTATACCAACAGGCTCAAATTCCATCTTATCCTCTCCCACTTTTACGGTCAGCTTGTGATTTCTTACATCAATGACCATTCTGGCAGTTGCTAAAAATGGTTGCCCAACGATGACGGGTATCTTCGGGTCCTCTTCCATCTCCATGACCACAAAGTTAGTTGGAAGTGTAAAGTTCCCCACCTTTACAAGCACATCTTCTAGAATCCCTAGTGGGTATCGGTATGTGTGGTTAGCCAGTTGCAATATCATAGTAGTGAATTTTAAATTTCCTAACCCTAGCTTTTTACATAAGGTATAGGGCATCAGGCTCACACTCGCACCCAAGTCATAGAAGGCTTTGCTAATCAGAGTCATCCCTATATAACATGGAATATAGAAGCTCCCCAGATCTTTTGGTTGTAGGGGATCGATCGGCCGGTTAGAGGGGGGTGAATAGCCCTCTTTCATTTGATAACGGAATTTGCTCGTATACAAACAAGATTAGCGCAATGGAAACACAAGACAAGCAAATCAAACAAAGAAAAACAAAGCAAAGGAAAACAAACAATGCTAACACAAGGTCGTAACGTGGTTCACGTCTACGCCGCTAATCCACGATCCCGATTCGTCCAAGGTGAATCACTCCTTTGCCAAATCCACTAAATCTCTCCTTTGCACCAAGCTAGGTGGAGGTAACCTCTTTACAATCTCTCTTCTTACAATTGAATGAGAATTATCACAAGAAGAAGAGTGGAAAAACCCTTAGAGCACTTTGGGAGATGTTATGAGTTGAAGCATTAGGTTCCCAAAGCCCCACACCCTTCCTCTTTATAGAGGAAGAGGGTTTCTTCTCGTTGACAGAGGAGCAGTCGACTGATGTCCCTACCAGTCGACTAGTCCTGTAGTCGTTGCCCAATAACGGCTGCTTTCCACGTTGGATTTCATCTGACGACACTGGCATCAGTCGACTGATATTGCCATCAGTCGACTGATGCGCGATCAGTCAAGTGCTCCGCGAGTTCGACTCCATTCTGTGCCCAAAACACTTGCGACTAGTCGACTAATGCCGTCATCAGTCGACTAATCGTCATCGATCATTGGTGGCAATGGCTTCGCCATTCCATGGCGACTCAACACTAGTCGACTCAAACACTAGAGTAGTCGACTACCATTAACATGGTAGTCACCTAATGTTGGGAAATCTCATTCGACACTTAGCCAAATGGCCAAGTTTCACCTAAAGAGAGCTACCCCTTTCCCGGGTTACATTCGCTCACTCTCATCCCTCGGAGTCCTTCGCCTTTGAAGTTATCTTCGTCCGGCCACGTCCCTTGGATGCGCCAAGCGCACGGCTCTACAGCGCCATCCTTCGCGTCTTGCCCTGAAGTCTACTTCCTTCAGCTTCACTCCAAGCTCCTTGTCCGGCGGTCCCTCGGATGCTCCAAGTGTACAGCTTCCGCAAAGCCATCCTTCACCGACTCAAGGACCGAGTCATGAGAGGTGAAACTCGCCAAGGCTCCATGTGCGAATTACTAAGCCCTGCAAGACTCCAATGCACATATCAAATCATAATACCAATCTAACTTAAACCCTTTGCCACACACATCAAAACCTTATCATGGCAAGAGATTGCCCTAACAATCTCCCCCTTTTTGATGTGTGGTAATCCATTTAAGTTAGGTAAAACATTTGATAAAACTATTAAGGAAAGAAAGCATGTGAATAAACATGATTAGCAACTCTCCCCCTTAATACGTGAAACTCCCCTAAATATATTCCCCCTTACTTAAACATATACATTTCTCCCCCTTTAAAACCATCAAAAATAATTAACAAAGTTTATATAGTATGACATCAAATCTAGATAGAAACAAAAACCAAAACATGCCTTAAAATTGGATAAAAGAAATTATTGTGATGGTTCAAAACTACAATGACCGCACATGGATTTCAGGATTTCTGATTTTCCGAGGTGAATTTCAGAAATGCGTAAAAAATTCTATAAAAATCGAAAAATCATGAAATTTGAGGAACACATTTCTTGTAAGTATATTTATCAATGAAAAATAGTTTTCCATGAAAAATCATTGTATTTTCAAGTATTTGCTAAAAATCCAAAAGCTTTAAAAACCACTAGGTTTTTGATCATGTTTGTATTCATTTTAACACCTAGTTTTGCTTTCAATTGTTTCAAAACATGAACACACAGATTTTAAAGTAAGAAATTGTTTTGAAAACATATGAAATATCCAACCATGATCTTTGGGCAATATATCTATGAATTAAACATATGTCTTCCCCATGATTGGTCTATTATTACTATTTTGATACTTTAAATGACCATCTAAATGTCATAGGCACTAGTGGACATTTGTATCATCCTAACATCTCACCCATGCTAAGTTTTCAATCATAGTAGCCTATAGTGAGTGTGAGATGTATCCTAAAGGTATTTGTATATACTTAACCATTATTTTCATGCAATTTTATCAAGGTTAAGTATCATCCTAACATTTCACATGATCATAAAGATATATATGAATTAATTTCACATTATGATCATGAAACAAATGTATTCATCAAATTGTTATCATGCATTAGGTATTACATGATGATAATAAGGCAAATATCACCTAAAGCATGATTTATCTATTTATAGGTGCATTATCATCACCTAACACTATTTCAAAAATGTTGTCCCGACATCCTAAGTCAACCAAAAATATGATATATGTAAAGTCCATATGATTGACTATCCTTGGGTTTTTCTAACCCTTAAGGATGGATTTTGGAACCCAATATAAATTATTGCCTATGGGGTTCACTAAAAATTCTTTAGGGATCCATTTCCTAGCAATTACCTTCTTTTTATCTTGACCTCTAGCAATTAGACATTTATAGGCCTTTTCATTTTTCTTTTCCTTATATCCTAGGCCTTTCTTGTTGAAGCTTGCCCTTTGGCTCCCAATTATCATGTTCAATGTATTTGAGCCAATTGTAAATTTTTCTAGGGCCTTGGTCAAATAATCTACTTTTTCCCTTAGAGTCCTATTTTCTTCTATGCATGCATCATTAACATCCAAAGGCATATAGTTATCATGTGAGCATGCATCATCATTATCATCATTAAAACATGCTTTTTCTAATATTTGTTCTAAATCCTTAATTTGCTCAAGCATGCATTTATTCCTTTTCTTTTCCCTAAATAAATCCTTAGTGAGACTAGAAATCATAGACATTATTTGCTTAGGGGGTAGATTCGTTACCTCACTTACCAAATCCTCTTCCGATGATGAGGATGTAGAGGAGGCTCCCCCTTCACTTGAGCTTACTTCTTCATTTTTGGAGGAGGAGCAATCTAAGTCGTCAAAGGCCATTAGAGCAAGGTTGGATTAGACATGTTCTTCCTCTTCGGATGATGATGAGGAAGAAGGATCATCCCATGTCTTTGCTTTGAATGCCTTGGCCTTCCCTTTTTCTTTGGCCTTCTTTTCTTCTTCCTTTTTCTTCTTGCTCCCCTTCTTCTTCTTTTCTTCCTTCTTTCTCTTCTCCTCCTTTCTTTTGTTCAAGAGGGGACAATTGTCTCTTATATGTCCTTCCCCTTGGCAATTGTAGCAAATGACCTTCCCCCTTGGTCTTCTCCTCCTATCATTGGATTTATTAAATTGAAAACCTTTTAAAGCATGTCTTACCCTCCTTACCATATAGGCTTCTTCCGTGTTATCCATGGAGGAAGATGAGGATGCTTCATCGGAGGAGGAGGGGATCTCCATCTTCTTCTTTCCCTTGTTGGCCAAAAGTGCTACTCCTCTTGAAGGTTGAAATTTTGGCTCTTCTATTATTCCTTCAAGTCTTGTTTCATGGAGCTCCATTGTTGAAAAGAACTCCTCCAAGGTGCTCACTTCTAAGTTCTTGGAGATGTAAAACGAGTCCACCATAGAGCTCCATCTTGAGGACCGGGGAAAGGCATCTATGGCCTTCATTACCATATCCCGGTTGGAGAGCTTTTCACCTACACTTGTCAAGCCGGTTAGAATTTCCTTAAATCTAGAGTGTAGGGATTTTAGCTTCTCTCCCTTTTCGAGTTTGATGTTGGATAATTGGGAGTGAAGGACATCTCTCCTTGCTAGTTTTGTCTCGGATGTGCCTTCATGAATTTTTATTAGTTTCTCCCACATTTCCTTGGCGCTAGCACACTCCCCTATCCTATTTACTTCTTGTTGGGGGAGTACATTGTAGAGGTGGTGCATGGCCTTTGAATTTGCCAAGTACTCCTCTCTTTGTCTTTTACTCCATCTTGATTTCTCTAATAGCTCCCCTTCTTCATTCCTAGGCAATTCGAAACTGTTTTCCATAATCAAAAGAATTTCGAAATCGATTTCGAAAAATACCTCCATTCTCTTTTTCCACAAAGAGAATTCGCCTTCAAATTTTAGTGGTGAATATTTGAGCCGGCCATTCTTGAATATGCTTGTTGTGGTGGTTAGTCCTCGACAAGCTTTCCTTGGCTCTGATACCACTTGTAGGGGATCGATCGGTCGGCTAGAGGGGGGTGAATTGCCCTCTTTCGTTGGATAACGGAATTTGCTCGTCTACAAACAAGATTAGTGCAACGGAAACAACAAGACAAGCAAATCAAACAAAGAAAAACAAAGCAAAGGAAAACAAATAATGCTAACACAAGGTCGTAACGTGGTTCACGGCTATGCTACTAATCCACGATCCCGATTCGTCCAAGGTGAATCACTCCTTTGCCAAATCCACTAAATCTCTCCTTTGCACCAAGCTAGGTGGAGGTAACCTCTTTATAATCCCTCTTCTTACAATTGAATGAGAATTAGCATAAGAAGAAGAGTGAAAAAATCCTTAAAGCACTTTGGGAGATGTTATGAGTTGAAGCATTAGGTTCCCAAAGCCCCACACCCTTCCTCTTTATAGAGGAAGAGGGTTTCTTCCAGTTGACATAGGAGCAGTCGACTGATGTCCCTACCAATCGACTGGTCCTATAGCCATTGCCCAATAACGACTGTTTTCCATGTTGGATTTCATCCAACAGCACTGGCATCAGTTGACTGATATTGCCATCAGTCGACTGATGCGCGATTAGTCGAGTGCTCTGTGAGCTCGACTCCATTCTGTGCCCGAAACACTTGCGACCAGTCGACTGATGCCTTCATCATTCGATTGGTGGTCTCGCAGTCGACTACCATTCCATGGCAGTCGAGTGTTGGCACTTGAACCGGACTTAAACACTAGTCGAGTCACCGTCGACTTAGAGTACTCGACTACCATTAACATGGTAGTCAACTGATGTCAGGAAATCCCATCCGACACTTAGCCAAATGGCCAAGTTTCACCTAAAGAGAGCTACCCCTTTCCCGGGTTACATTCGCTCACTCTCATCCCTCGGAGTCCCTCGTCTTTGAAGTTATCTTTGTCCGGTCACGTCCCTCGGTTGCGCCAAGCGCACGGCTTTGCAGTGTCATCCTTCGGGTCTTGCCCTGAAGTCTACTTCCTCTGGCTTCACTCCAAGCTCCTCATCCGGCGGTCCCTCAGATGCTCCAAGCGCACGACTTCCGCAAAGCCATCCTTCACCGACTCAAGGACCGAGTCATGAGAGGTGAAACTCGCCAAGGCTCCATGTGCGAATTACTCAGCCCTGCAAGACTCCAACGCACATATCAAATCATAATACCAATCTAACTTAAACCTTTTGCCACACACATCAAAACCTTATCATGGCAAGAGATTGCCCTAACATTAGTTTCTGAGTGGTCCAGTTCTGGAGATAAGCACTTGATTCCTTCGTGAGGACCACTGTTTCAGACTTTTCGACCTTCCTACGATGCACTAGAATATCTTTCATGAATCTTGCGAACTGGGGCATTTGGTGCAGCACTTTGAGTATTGGTACCTCTACTGAGATCAACTTCAGCATGTCCAAAAATTTACCAAACTCAGCATCCTTCTTTGCATTAGTCAACCATTGTAGGAAGGGTACAGTAAGGGGTGGTTGAGTTTTGTGGCAGGTTCTGATTTATTTCTCTGACTTCTTCCTTCTCGGTCTCCCTCAAAGGTTTATGTATTTTGGGTCTTAGCTCTGTTAGTAATATATGAGATTTCAAATTAATTACTGAACCCCCTAACTACACTAATATATCATAGTGGATGACTTGGATCGTTTCCCAACGAGTGTAATCGATAGAATAGTAAACTTAGGATCACTAATTATTGCTTTGAGTTTTCTGATGTAAATGGGGGTTTGGGTTTTTAAAGACTAATCCTACTGAATGAAAAGACAATGCAAGAATTAAAGTAATAAAAAATTGGAAAATAAATGAAATGATCTAATCAACCCAAGATAGGCCTGGTGAATGAACAAGGTCCTCTGGCTAAGTCCGACGAAGTTCGATCGAGACTCCGTAAATGACAGTGGATGTGGAATAGTGCAAACTCTTGAATCCAGTAGTTTAATGGATGCTTCGAACTCTCATGGATCCGGTTGAGCTCGAAGAAGTGTCGTCGGGGCAGACTCCTCCTCGAATCCAAAAGAGAAGGTGGATGAGCTGTGGAGATGGAGGGCATCGCTGAAATCTCTCGATGAAGCGGTTCCTCCTCGAATCCGTGGAAAAAACTGGATGGAAGAAAGGTGGAGGCGACTGTTAGGGCTCAAGGGAAGAAAATATTTAACTAGCAACCAAATAAAATAACCAATGCATCAACAAAATCTAATGCATGAACATGAGGTAAAGTAAAGCATGTAACTAAAGCTAACCTAATGAACTACAACCTAATTACTCTAAGAAGCATTCTATCGAACACTAGGTAAGCATGAAATGAATTAAATTGAATACGTGCAATTCTAAATGTTGAAGACCGTTCAATTACAAACATTCAACAATGAAGAGGTAAAAAAAACAATCAATAGAAGTCTTACTGTCCTAATTCTACCGGATGCTGAATCTGAAGTTGGAAATGTGTTGGAGTTGGAATAGATGCTGTCGGCGATTGGAAGTTGCTGGTGGAGGTGCTGACGGTGGATGGAGTGGATGGAAATGAAGCTGTAGAAGGTTGTGATGGAGTGGTTTGCCGGAATGATCGAAGGGGAATCCCCACTCCGTTTGGTCGGCGGTGAAATGGGCGGAGATGGCTGCAGCGGCGATCGATGGAGATGGGTCGAATCGACTGTTGATGAAGATGTTGTGGCTGCTAGTGGTAGAGGTGGTGGATGGGCATCGATCACCGGAGGTGAAACAAGATGGTTGCTGATGGTGGAGATGATGGAAGAACCGGCGGCAGAGCTCGGATTGAAGCTATTGTGCTGCCGGTAGTGGAGATGATGGAGAAGGTGTGGCACCGGTCACCGAAGAAGGAGGGGATCCCCTTCCTCTCCAACAAACGACGAGGAAAGGAATGAGCTCGGCGATGAAGAGAGTGGAGCATCAGGCGATCGCGTGAAGAAGAGGAAATGTTGGCTAATCTTGTGTTGCGCGATGAAGAGGCATTAAGTGGATTTTGGTAGACGTCCGATCAACTGGTCATTTGATCTCAGCCATCCAATTAAATCTAGGGTAAATAGGTTAAATGTTGTGATTAATCAAGGGTTGTGCATCCAACGGCTAGAATTGTTTCGATCTCGTATGGTTGGATCTGATAAATCTGAAGGGATAATCACAATCGATCAAATCTGATTGAAAGCCTAAGATGTCCAGATCTAAATGTACGGACTGGATCTCTCCATATCTGAGTAGATGGCTCAGAATCAAGCAGCTTTCATGGACGGTCCATATCGCTCAGATCTAATCTCTTGATTAAATTACATTCGATCATGATGAATGATCTAGATCAATCTAGTTTAAGTCTAATCCATTAGCTCATCTCGATCTCCTACGATTAAGATGTAAAATTTGCATATAAGTTCAAAAATTAGGAGAGTTTACAATAAGGTTCAAAAATATATCCAACTCATAAAACATGCAAATAATCGATAAATAAACACACAAGAGGATTAAAACAGTGATATTAAGGACCAAAATAATCTGACAAAATGGTAGTTATCAATTCCCCCACACTTATTCTTGCACGTCCCGAGCAAGTAAAGAAAACTAAAAGTAAATTGAAAGTATTTTTCCCTAGCAATTCCCAAGCATACATAAAAAACCGTGAAAGAAAGTTACCTAGGATTGTCTACTCTCAAAGTCTCTAGCAATCATGGACTCAAATCTTACACAAGTTAACAAATATGGTAACTTCAATTCATTATGAATAGACTGAGAATGACTAAGCCTCACAAGGTAAGTGATGATTTCTCTCGCTCTCATAAGCATGTAATAATGGAGTTCACTCAAGCTACTCATGGTTTATGAACTACCATATGCTTGCTTTTCTTCTATTTTCACCACTATATACACATAAGAATGCACAATCACTGAATGCTTATTAAGAATATAAGGGAAACATGAATACAAGAAAAATGACAAGATCTGTGAAAAAAAAGAAAGATAAGAAATGAAATAGCTAAAGAAATGCAAGAAGAAGATATGGAAATACTGGAATGCTACATAGATGAGTACAAGAAAGCATTGCCCTAAAATTTTTCTTCCAACCCAATAAACATGTAAACAACCCTTATCACATTCTTCAATACAAATCTACTCATGATATACAATAAATCTCTCAATAACTGCAACAAGGGATGTCGTTAACAAAAATACTATCACACATAAATAAAAAAAAATGAATGACACCACATGTCAAAATTTTCACAATACTTTTTTTTTATTTCATGGGCACCCAATTTATTTTTTTTCAACTT
Organism: Wurfbainia villosa; assembly: GCA_025175895.1. Taxonomy (NCBI): domain Eukaryota; kingdom Viridiplantae; phylum Streptophyta; class Magnoliopsida; order Zingiberales; family Zingiberaceae; genus Wurfbainia; species Wurfbainia villosa. Next base: position 37,612,506 of record CM045988.1, read on the forward strand.
TTTTTTCTTTTTCTTTTTTTTTTCAAACTCTTTTTTTCGAAATGTAGTGCACTTCCCTATGCTCCTACATCAAGCTCAGCTAAAAAGATAAACAACATGGCTAGATCATGGTGATCAAGCACGACTTGCCTATGGTTACACTGAATTTCCCTGAGCTACTCCTCTCCCCCACACTTAAATTTTTATCCATCCTGGACAAAACACTCATCATGGATCATCCAAGTATTCCACATCCAAAAATAGAAATAGAGAAGAAAGTAATGGAAGGAAAGAAAAAATGTAAGGATGAATGACTAGAATGTCTCGAAAGAATCAAAGTAAGTTCTAGAGTTACAATGACCACAAGTGCACCACACACAAGTAATAAAAATAGGCTCAATCCTCACTAGATAAACAAAAGTAATCAACTCAGTCTATCAATATAGAATCCAACACCAAGTAGTAACAACATGCAATCAAATAATCCATTCATGACAATAAATCCTAGAAACTCGACAATCAAATTTAACTAGCTTTCACGACTTCTAAGATGATATAAACGAATGCATAGGAAATTTATTTGAACAACCATCAAAGCAAAAACTCAACAAACGAAATGTAACAACTAAAACAAAAACAAATGAAGTAAAAGAAATATATATACAAGGAAAAAGAAAAGGGATGAGATGGAGCAAACTCCCCTGAGGTCCTAGCGATTGAAGAAGATTTAGCAGGAGGAGCCACACAGGCCATGGAGTGCTCCGAAAGAAATCTCTTCCCGGTGGTTGAAGAAGATTCAGCTTTAACATCCAAGCGCGAGAGTGAGACGGACTGAATAGAGGTGAGCGCCTTCATGGTGTGATCATGATAGTACTGTGCTGCTCCCTCCAATATGATCACCTCATCATATATAATCTCTGGTGGTCAGAGGCGATTCAGGAAAAGTGTCCAGCCTTGATGCTGGATAATTGCATTTTCTGTCAAGGCCTTTATCAACAAAATTGTTGGAGACTCTGGCTGAGATGGAAGTGTCTAGTCTGGGAGTCTCCATCTATCCACCACTTCCATGAGAATCATCTCATCAGAATTGCTTGCCGCCACTATCTCACTTGTCTTCTGGTCTGGCTGGCAAGTCTGGGCATTGGTATCTAGAAACTGCTCCTTTTCTTCAGAATAATCTAGGGCACAAACAACATCATAGAGTAAATCTAAACTATTGGTATCATCCTATATAACATATTCGATAGCAACAACATCATCAATATCTAGAGCATTAGATAGTACATCATCACCATGCCCATCAATAGAGGAGTCATGTAGAGCTACAGAAGAAGAAACATATCTATCACTAGCTCTGCAATCCATCTCCTCAAGCACATCCCTGCCATCAGAAATGATCTCTGAGGGAAACTGAAAGGAATCTTGTTCTTATGGCTGATGGATGATGCAATTTGATCTAGTTGGATTTGCATGTTTTGTATCCTTTCTTGTTGTTGCTGATGATAATCACTAATTTGTTGCTGCATCTGCTGTTGTATCTGTTGCATCTGCTGCTGCAAAAGATTTTCTAGTGTCTGTTCTAAATTGTTGAACTGAGGTTGAGGAATGTTTTGTGGTCTATCACACACTGTGTCATCTTGAAATCCCAATGGACTCTGATAAGCTGAAAAATTCTAAGCCACTTCTTGATGTGCTTCTCCATAACTATTACTTGCTTGATCACCCCAACTGGGCATGTACATATCGATAGATAGTGGGGGTGGATAGCACTGAGATTGCTCAGGAACATAGAGTGGTGTGTGCCCATACCTGAAATCTGAATCAAAATTATGAAAAGATGTACCAGAAATTGAATTATACCTGTCCTGCTGATAAGACTGATGATACTGAGAAACAGGTTGATCATATTACGGCTGGTACTGATAATACTCAACTTCAGGTTGGTAATACTCTTGTTGCCCAGTGCCTGAATAGTAAGCATCACTGAAGTCTCCACACTGATGATAATATTGATCCATGTTTAAAGAAATTTTCTATTATTTTCTGAAATACTAACAAACAATATCAAAAGACACAGGAAGTATACATGACCAAGTACATGGATATTCAAGAAATAAAAGAATGCAACCCTAAACAAAAGTTTTTGAATTTTAATTTTTTTTTTTTAGAAAAATGAAGAAACAATCCTAAGCTTACTAAGCATCATTACACTCCCCGACAACGGCGCCAAAATTTGATGAGCGGTATTTGTGTCGTGGTACCGTTTAAAATTAATTATCGAACCCCCTAACTACACTAATATAGCATAGTGGATGGCCCGGATCGTTTCCCAATGAGTGTAATCGACAGAATAGTAAACTTAGGATCACTAATTATTGCTTTGAGTTTTCTAATGTAAATGGGGGTTTGGGTTTTTAAAGACTAATCCTACTCAATGAAAAGACAATGCAAGAATTAAAGCAATAAAAAATTGGAAAATAAATGAAATGATCTAATCAACCCAAGATAGGCCGGGTGAATGAACAAGGTCCTCCAGCTAAGTCTGACGAAGCTCGATCGAGACTCCGTAAATGGCAGTGGATGTGGAATAGTGCAAACTCCTGAATCCAGTAGTTTGATGGATGCTCCGAACTCCCGCGGATCTGGCTGAGCTCGAAGAAGTGTTGTCGGGGTGGACTCCTCCTCGAATCCGAAAGAGAAGGTGGATGAGCTGTGGAGATGGAGGATGTCGTCGAAATCTCTCGATGAAGCGGTTCCTCCTCGAATCCGTGCAGGAAACTGGATGGAAGGAAGGTGGAGGCGACTGCTAGGGCTCAAGGGAAGAAAAGATTTAACTAACAACAAAATAAAATAACCAATGCATCAACGAAATCTAATGCATGAACATGTTGAAGATAGGAAACTTCGCTTCCCACTTTAACTCGGTCGCTTGTTCATGGCAATCCCTTCTACGTCCTCGGATAAAAAAAAATTTATCCTTGACAAGGAGGGATTACCCAAGCTACCGTTTCATCGTCGTGCTATTGGATTAGAGTAGTCACTTGAACAAACTTGTTGTTCAAGCAACCTACCTCTATTCTCCAAATAGCCGTGGAATAGACAATGTACGGATCGACGGTTTTTATGTTTGTATTCAGGGTCCAAGTAAATTAGCCACATAACATAAACATACAACATACAAAGGAACAAAAGGAAAACAAAACAAAATTTATACCTCTCGATCTTCTATTGTATGTCCTTTCTTCTTTTGGACGTCGTGTGGGCGAAAATCTTCCAAAAGTCGAAGCCTCCTAGATCACGATCTTCCTTTCCTTGCTTGCTCTGAAGAAGAGGAAGTATATAATCAAAACTCTCCTCTATCTAGGACCAACCAACAAGCTCCCAACTTGAAGCTTGCCGCCGACCCAAAGAGAGGGGAAGGTGGGTGCCGACCAAGAGCTCCAAGGAATCACCCTAACCCTTGTTACCACCGGCCAAGGAGAAGAGGAAGAAGAGCTTGGACACCGGCCAAGGAGAGGAAAAGCAAGTTTGGGTGCCGGCCAAGAAGAAGAAGAGAAAGGAAAAACTTTCCAAAATTGTGGCCGCCCAAGCCTCCAAGCCCTAGCCGCCCAACCCCTAATCCCCTCTTGCCTCTTCCTTGCCGCCCACCCTTAGCCTCCTTTGATAGAGTTGGGCTCAAGCCTCCCTTTAATCTCCACCATTGGTTCTAGGGATTTAATCTCAACCGTCGGATCTAGAGAATAAATATCAACCATCAGATCTAAAGATTTAATCTCCACCGTCGGATCTAGAGTTTCATCTTCCACCATTGGATCTAGGCTCCATGAGGTTTTAATAGGCAACAATAGGGACCATGAGGAGGAGTTGGATCTTGGCCACCCAATGGATCAAGCCCACATAAATTCCGATCCATTAATGATAATCCATTCGACTAGAGGAATATCATTGATCAACCTCACAAACTCCCATAAGTTAAAATGGGCTCCATATGTTATTTGTACATTTATCTCCCCGTGTTTAAGATCTCGAATATCCGTCAATTAATTAATTTACTAACAATTAATTAATCAACATCTAACTCCATGAGTAGTACCACTCATCCTTATCATCATGTCGGACCAAGTCCACCAGCAGGGTTTACATGATGAACCTTATGGGCTCCTCAAGGGGACATCATCATCCTAATATATAGGACACGGGTTCCTCCTATAATCAACGACACACCATATAAATAATATCATTTCCCAACTTACCGAGCCTATCGATTTACTCTAAAAATCTCTCCCATTGGTAAATCAAAGAAATGAATACTAAGTATATGTGCCCGTTATTATATCGGGATTAAGAGAATGTATAACATAATATCTGAGATTCGATTCGATTATGTAGTCAGCAATAAATCGAATCACCTCTATGTCGGTTCTACTCAATACTCACAAAGTATACTAGTGTAATTCTATGGTCAAGACAAACCAATAGCAAATCACACTACAACCATTCCAATGAACCGATAACATGATCTCCTATGTGACACTACACACCATGTTATCTACAATGTAATGTATCAGAAAAATATGCATAACCATAAATATACAAATAATTATCATGTGATTCTTATTTCAAAATAAAGATGTTCATACAAAAGATAGACTTTTCAGTATACATCCCAATAATCTCCCACTTATACTAAAAGACTATGCTATCCTCAAACTGCCATACATCTGATTCTCATTCCCTCCACATGCCTATCAAAAGCTCTCGCTGGAAGGGCCTTAGTGAAAGGATCTGCCAGGTTATCCTCCGATGCAATCTTGGCCACAATAACTTCTCCTCTCTTTATGATTTCTCGTATCAGGTTGTACTTGCGCTCTATGTGTTTACTTGCCTTATGGGCTCGTGGTTCCTTCGAGTTTGCAACTGCACCACTATTATCACAATAAATTTTGATAGTTCTGGGCAAACTAGGAATCACATCCAAGTCCATCAAGAAGTTCTTGAGCCACACAACTTCTTTGGCCGCCTCAAAGGCTGCCATATACTCAGCTTCCATGGTAGAGTCCGCCACGCATTTCTACTTGACACTCCTCCATACAATGGCTCCACCTCCAAAATTAAACACAAAACTTGAGGTAGACTTACTGTTATCCCTATCTGATTGGAAGTTGGAATCTGTGTAAACCACAGGAAGTAATTGGTCTACCTGGTAAACTAGCATATAATCCCTAGTCCTTCTTAGGTACTTCAATATATGCTTTATCGCAGTCCAATGTCTCTGTCCTGGATTACGCTGATATCTGCTAACCATGCAAACGGCAAAGTAGATATCCGGTCTCGTACATAACATCGCATACATGAGGCTTCCTACTGACGAAGCATAAGGAACTGCCTTCATCTCCTCTATCTGTTTAGATGTTCTAGGACATATCTCCTTAGATAAAGGAACTCCATGCCTGAAAGGTAGAAAACCTTTCTTGGAGTTTTGCATGCTAAAACGATCCATAATGGTGTCTATGTATGAAGATTCAGATAACCACAACATCCTTTTCCTGTAATCCCTTATAACCTTGATCCCAAGGATGTGTCCCACTTCTCCCAAGTCCTTCATATCAAACTGTTTGGACAACCATACCCATACGTCCCATAACACCTTGACATTGTTGCCAATTAAAAAAATGTCATCTACGTATAGTACAAGAAATACCACTACGTTTCCGTCATATCTCTTGTATAAACAAGACTCATCTGGGCTTTGAATAAATCCATAAGATTGGATTACCTCATCAAAGCGGATGTTCCAAGACCTCGAAGCTTGATTCAATCCATAAATTGACCGATTAAGCTTGCACACAAGATGCTCTTTGCCCTTTGCAATGAATCCCTCTGGTTGCTTCATATAGATGTTTTCCTCAAGACTTCCATTAAGGAAAGCTATCTTGACATCCATCTGCCATACTTCATAATCCATATGAGCAGCAATGCATAAGAGAATCCAGATAGACTTAAGCATGGCTACCGACAAAAAGGTCTTCTCATAATCGATACTCTCTTTCTGAGTATACCCCTTCGCTACAAGCCTTGCTTTGAAGGTCTCAACCTTCCCGTCTATTCCTCTCTTTCTTTTGTAGATCCACTTGCATCCAATGGTTTTTACACCATTGGGTGGTTCTTCTAGTTCCCAAACCTGATTTGAATCCAAAGATTCAATCTCAGCTTTCATTGCACTTTGCCAAGATACCGCATCTTTATCTTGGATTGCCTCGTCATATGTCCAGGGATCAAATCAAAAGATTCTCCCAAGAATATGAATCTATCAGGCTGTCTCACAATCCTCCCACTACGACGAGGTATCACCTGTGTATCCTCTATGACACGTGGTGCAGTGACTTGTGGTATATCCTCTTGTACCGGTGGTACTGAAGTAGTGACTTCCCCTTTAAATTCCTCTAGAACAATCTTACTCATGGGCTTGTGGTTCATCACATAGACTTCCTCTAGAAATCTAGCGTTCGTACTAACGATCACCCTCTGATCTCTAGGACTATAAAACAAACCTCCTTTTGTTCCTCTAGGATAGCCAACGAATATGCGTACTTCTATACGAGGTTCCAACTTACCAGCATCTGCCTTCAGCACATGTGCTGGACTCCCCCAAATCTGAATATGTCTCAGACTATGCTTTCACCCAGTCCACAATTCTGTGGGAGTAGAAGGCACTGATTTAGATGGTACCAAGTTCAGAATATACACTGTCGTATCTAGAGCATATCCCCAGAACGATTCTGGCAGCTTAGAATAACTCATCATTGATCTAACCATCTCCATAAGAGTCCTATTCCTTCGCTCTGCTACACCATTCTACTGGGGTGTGCCAGGTGCAGATAATTGACATTGAATTCCAGCCTCTGATACTTTTACCTTGACGTTTCTCCACATCAGCCTTGAATTCTTTGAACTTGTCAAAACATTCAGACTTGCGGTGCATCAAGTAAATGTATCCATACCTTGAATAATCATCTATAAAAGAGACAAAATATTCAAAGCCACCTCTTGCCTGGATAGACATAGGACCACACAAATCAGAATGAACCAATTCCAACACATCTTTGGCTCTATACCCCTTGGCCTTGAAAGGCCTCTTGGTCATTTTACCTTCCAACCAAGATTCACAGGTTGGGAAATCTTCCACCACTAATGAACCCAGAGTTCCATTAGCTATCAACCTTTGAATTCTGCTTAGGTTAATATGACCTAGCCTTAGATGCCAAAGATATGTTTGGTTCATCTTCGAAGGTTCTTTTCTCTTATTGGAATTAGAAGATGAGATATTCACTTCTATTTGCATCGTGGGAGCTTTTGGTTTGAGTGTATAAAAATTTCCTATCAATGCACCAGAATAGATAATCTCCCTATTCCTTGTTATAACAACTCTGTCATTAAAAGAAATAGAATATCCATCCATAAACAATTTAGAAACCAAAATCAAGTTCTTTCTAAATAAAGATACATAAAGGCAATTTTTAAGAACCAAAACTTTATTCCTCTCAAAAGACAAATAAACATCTCCTACTACAACAGGCGCCGCCTTCGTGGCATCACCCAAGTATTGCAGACATGATTAGTGGTCTGGTTTCTTGGAACCACTACAAAGTATTGCAGACATGATCAGTGGCTCTCGTATCTGCACACCAGGTGTCGGTAGATACCACCGCTAAACATGTTTCAACGACTAGACCAAAAGATATACCTTTGTTCTGCTTGTGGTTGGGACAATGCTTCTTCCAGTGTCCAGTCTGCTTGCAAGTGAAGAACTTGCCTTTCGGCTTCTTCACTCCTCCCAGAGTTCCTCCCACCACCTTTTCCCCAGCTTATTTCTTCTTCATCTTGCCTTTCGACTTAGAAGCAGAAACCTTTTGGGCAACCATGGCCTGCGCTTGAGCACTCTGACGAAATAGCCCCTCTATCGCCTGGAGTTCTGTCAGAAGCTCCGCCAACGAATACAACCTCTTGTTCATGTTGTAGTTCAGGCAAAACTGCTCAAAACTCCTAGGTAGAGACTGGAGAATGATATTGACCTGGGTTTCCCCATCGATCTCAACTCCGAAGACTTCCAGCTCATTTAAATGAGCCATCATCTTGAGAACATGATCCCTCACGGGTGTTCCCTTGATCATGGTGGTCGTCATCAAGTTCGTCATGGCTTCCTGTCTTGCAGCCCAATTCTGGTGTCCGAAAAGCTCTTTGAGATTGAGCATCATGTCATAAGCAATGGGCATGACTTGATGCTGAAGTTGCAGTACATTTGACATAGATGCCAAAATGTAACATCGTGCCATCTCATCAGCCTTAATCCACTTCTTATAACTCTCCTTCTCCTTTTCCCCAGAATCATCCGTAAACTTAGGAGGGCACTCTTCGAGGAGTACATATTTGTATTCCTCGGTAGTCAAAACAATGTCAAGATTCCTCTTCAAATCAACATAATTGGGTCCAGTAAGTTTATTTTCTTTCAGTATCACAACAAGCGGGTTGAAAGTCATTTTGAAAAAACCTAAGAATCACATAGATCAAAACATTAGATTTCAAAAAATTATTGATTCCTCAAACAATAAAATTTTAAAATCAACCAACACCTCAAAACACCGAGAATATCGTATGCCACGATAGTGTGGACGTATACGAATTCTACATTTGTAAGAGGAGGTTTTACCCAATAATTTTACTATCTTGTCAACCTAACTTTTTGACAAATAAAATTAATAGTTGGTTTCTCTTTGGCCCTACAAATAAAAGCAGTGACTCCGATGGGGAGGATACTTATATTTGTATCTAAGTGTTCACCATTACTCGATACCAAGAAAATTATGTGCCTTCTGATGGGGAAGTACACACGCTCCTTAATAATTTCTTATAACCATATTCGACCTTGTGATCCGCAAACAAACTCATTCGATGTGGATGAAGGCACTTAGAGATGATGCGCAAGTTTGTTTGCATCACATGTCAAATCGTAATGGAGGCCGTGGGAATTTAGAAAAATATCCCTCTCCCACTTAGAAATTTAAAATTAAGGAATTTTCTAGCCTACGACATGCATATCAAACAATAAGCAATAAATATGAAAAAGAAATATTTCCAACTATTATGGCTTTTGTCTCCAATATGCCTCCCGTCGTATCACCATCTCGTCCGCTCCTCCCTACGCCATGTACGAGCCATCCGGAGATCCGAGCCGAGACTATCTATTTTAATTTACATCCATCGATCCTATACTCCACGAAGGAGTGTACATGAAATCTAGATCGAAAGTAAACTAAAATAAAAATAGTGGCTAAACAATGTCGTATTTAAATACAAAATTAAATACTAACCTCGTCAACCCCAAGGATTCAAATAATATACAATTACACACATAAAAATCACATACACACATATGGTCATAATAGTTGGATCCTATGCCTACAACCAAAAAGTTAACCTATGTACATCCTACTATTATCCGGCACATATAATATATGAAAAGTGCATAAAAGTAACTGAATCCTAAACACACAAAACCGAAAACTGTGGTTCTGATACCACTTGAAGGTAGGAAACTTCGCTTCCCACTTCAACTCGGTCGCTTGTTCATGGCGATCCATTCTACATCGCCGGATAAAAAAACAATTATCCTTGACAAGGAGGGATTACCCAAGCTACCGTTTCATCGTCGTGCTATTCAATTAGAGTAGTCACTTAAACAAACTTTTTGTTCAAGCAACCTACCTCTATTCTCCGAATAGCTACGGAATAGACGATGTATGGATCGCCGGTTTTTGCATTTGTATTCGGGGTCCAAGTAAATTAGCCACATAACATAAACAGACAACATTCAAAGGAACAAAAGGAAAACAAAACAAAATTTATACCTCTCGATCTTCTATTGTATGTCCTTTCTCCATTTGGATGTCGTGTGGGCGACGATCTTCCAAAAGTCGAAGCCTCCTAAATCACGATCTTCCTTTCCTTGCTCGCTCCGAACAAGAGGAAGTATATAATCAAAACTCTCCTCTATCTAGGACAAACCAACAAGCTCCCAACTTGAAGCTTGCCACTGGCCTAAAGAGAGGGGAAGGTGGGCGTCGACCAATGTAGGGGATCGATTGGCCGGCTAGAGGGGGGTGAATAGCCCTCGTTCGTTGGATGTCGTAATTCGTTCGTTCTTGTTGCGTGCTCGTCTACAATTCTTGTTAGCGCAGAGGAATAACAATAATAATACTAACAAGATACACAAATACACGCAAGCACATGCAATACACAAAGATATATATGGTTCGGAACCGAATGGTTCCTACTCCACGGGCGAGCTCACCGAGCCCTAGTTATGCGCACGACACTAACTATAACACTCCTTTTCGACTACACGTCGGAGGTGGAGAAACCTCTCACAAGCAAATACACTAAGTAATGAGATACAAGCAATACAAAGACAAATACGAAATACACGTAAAGAACACTTTACAACACTTGCTTTGAACCCTTTGCTTGTTGCTTGCTTTTATTGGCTCTTGAAGGACTGGAATGCAGAAGCAATTCCCCTCCAATAGCTCCACAAAAACCATTGCAAAAACCTCCATCTCGAGCTCCTTTTATAACCTGCATCGAGCTAGTTTCGCGCTAGCGATCGCAAAATGCCCCCGATCGTTCCTGTAGCGTTGTCTCACAACGCGGCGGATCCACGTCGGACAAGTTCCAGCGGATCACCTACTCGATCGATGATGCCCATCGATCGGTGACCTAGTAGTCGATCGTACACGGAGCGCTCGCGCTCGCGACACTCCCATCACCGATCGCCATCCTCGCTGCTCGGCGATCACCTAGTCCATGGCAATGATCCGCCAAGCACAAAACCCTAGCCTTACACCAGTCGAACCCTAGTCGACTTGGACCAGTCGAACCGGCACTTATGCCAGTCGACTGACGTCGGACAAAACCTCAAACACCAAGTTGTTTGAGCATCCGACCGTCGGGTAAACCCTCAAACATCAAGTTTGAGCCTCCGACACTCAGTCTTAGCCACTTGGCCAAGTCCACCTTATCCCTCATGGAGTTCCCCACCGAAGCTCTCTTCCCTCGGCCTACGTCCCTCGGATGCGCCAAGCTCACGGCTTCGCAACGCCATCCTTCGCGTCTCATACCTTAGAAGTATGCTTTCCTTTGGGCTCACTCCATTCGCTCCCCGTCCGGCGGTCCCTCGGATGCACCAAGCGCACGACTTTGCAATGTCATCCTTCACCGACTCAAGGACCCGAGCCTAGTGAACTTGCCAGGTTCTCAAGACTTCCCAAATGCACCAAGCGCACGACTTCACAATGCATTTCTCACCAAGCACCAAGCGCACGACTTCGCAATGCTTTGGATTTCCCATGCCAAGCACCAAGCGCACGACTTCGCAATGCTTTGGACTTTCCCATGCCAAGGCTTCCCCCCTTGGACTTCCACACCTAGCTCCATGCTTGGATTTTCCATGCCAACCCCATGTTGGACTTTCCCATGACAGTCCAATGTCATGAGTTTTGTCTATTATCAAAATACTATCAAGGTACTGCTCGAGTCAACCTGGGTCGATTGCACCAACAATCTCCCCCTTTTTGATGATTGACAAAACTACCATCTCAAGTCTACCAATTCTCCCATATTGGCAATTCTCATATCCCAATGAGAATTCCAACGAACCCTAATTGGTAACTTGGTAACTTCTCCCCCTTTTTGACATTACATCAAAAAGGTCCTCCCCAAGGGTATGAATGTCTCATATCCCAATGAGATCTTACAATCTCTCCCTTGGAGGAACACATGCCTAAAATCTTTCTAGTGATCCCATATCACTCAAAGAGAGGCAACCCAATTTTCCTCCCATGAGGAAATACACATCCATCTTCCCATGATGGATACCTCCCCCTAGAGGCTTGCTCCCCCTTGACCATTGCACCAACAATGTCCTTGGAGAGTCCCTAAGCCAATAGGAACATTAACCAAATCAAAATTAAGGCAAAGTTCAACAATGAACTCTCTTCCACCTTAAAGTTGATACTCTCCCTAAAACCCTTCTCCTAATCCATGTCCAATGGATTTCCACCCTCTCTAATGCTCTCCCAAGCATATCCTAGGGTTAGGAGTGGTTAGGGGACCTTAACCTAGCTGAACATGGGCCTAACCAACAAGATTTACCCAAAATCTTAGGCGATCATGTGAAATCAAATCGATCATTTGCCACCCCATCAATCATCGATCAGGTCCATGGCAAATGATCGATAATCAGATTTACAATTTTCAACATTTCAGAAATGGATTTCCGAAATCTATAAGTAAATATACGTAATTTTAAAAATCTTGAAAATGCATACGTATAATACTTATCCTAAACACTATGGGTGAAAAATATTGGAAAATTATTTTACCCACTAAATTAGGAGATTGATACAAAGTTCAAAAGTTTAGAAAAGCTTCAATAAGAGCCCTCTTTGTATCATCCCATTCACTGGTGATAGCTATCAAAAGATAGGCTTCACCAAGGTTTTTCAAAAAGTTTTCAAAACCTTTAATTTCTTTTCCTTAAACATCTCACTTATATCTAGATGTGTAAAAACACATTCAAGGCAATTAATCTAGTGAGATGTGGGTTTTTGTTCTTTAAAATGGTCTCATGCATATTTCTAGGCAATATTAATTGATTCTCATCAAATCATGCCATAGTCCTTAATTTATGCATGATGATTATGGCATAAATATGATTTAAGTAAAAGCATATGCCAATATCATGATGTCATGACATGTGAATGATGTTTTAGCATACATGACATATAAGGATAAGTCTAAGCATGATCATGACATTTTATAGATAAAAATGAAAATGATGTCATGACATGACAAGGCAAATAAAGGATGGCAAGTAAAATATACTAAGGTATAGAATACCTAAGTGTTAAAATCAATTTGCCATTTCTAAGGATTAAATTCATTTTGCCTTAAACCATTCATTTCCCTAGTGTGCCAAAGACCCAAAATGGCACACCAATACCTCTAAGACCTAATTGTGCCAATTTAAATCATTTTTAACTTCTCAAACCATATTGGCACACCCTAATGTGTCAACTCACAATGGCTAGGTTAACTACCCATCCACTTAGGGTTGACACACCCTAACCCATTTAGCGTGAATCAATCACGCTCTTAGGAACCCAATATCTATTGGAGCTCCTTGGGTTAACAAGGTATTCCCTAGGGATAACTTCCCTAGATATCTTCCTAATGACCCTTTTAGGCTTTGAAGCCATAGTCTTTTGGGTCTTTCCTAGGTCAACTCTAGAGGTGACTCCTCCATTGACCTTCTTAGTGGCTACATTTGATTTCTTTGAGGTGTTAGCCACTAAACACATACCATGGCTAGACTTAGGAATGACTTCCCTATTAGCCTTGGTTTTCCTAGACCTAGATGTGGTTCCATAATTAAATGGAATATTATGGTAGGACATAGGTTTGTGACCCAAACCCTTCTTGCCCTTAGATGTTTCTTGTTTCTTAGGTCTTGACTTTTGTGCATTAGACCCCTTAACCGAGTTTGATATTATTGCTAGGGTCTTCTCCAATTTTTCTAGCCTTGACCTCAAGGCTTGGTTCTCCACCTCTAATTTCCTCAATTTTGAATTTTCATTAGGTTTAGGGGAAATGTTCTTCTTCTTAGGCATGTGTCTACCCTTCTTAGGGTTAATGCCTAGATGGTTTTCAACTCTCTTAATGGACTCTTTAGGTAAAATAGGTCTAGAATTATGAGTCCTAGGTTTATCCTTAGTTATATGAACATACTTGGCACCTAGACAATACACCTTATTATTTCTCCTAGCATGCTTTTCATTGATAATAGCAAGAGAACTAAAATAATTTTTTCATGCTTTTTGACTTTAGGAATTAAAGGTGCATTATTTAAATATACCTTAGGGTTAGCTTGGGAAGCTCCCCCTACATGAATTACACCTTCTTGCCCTTTCTTCCTCCCGCTAGGGCATTGGCTTCGGTAGTGTCCCCGTTGGTTGCACGTGAAGCACACAATGTACTCTTTGCTTCTAGTTTTGGGAACACTGGCATCCTTTGACTTTAGGTTGACTTTTGGTGTCGATGCCTTTTCCTTAGCCAATTTAGGGCATTTGCTCTTGTAATGCCCCTTCTCCTTACATTCAAAGCATATTATGTGATTTTTATTTAAAATTACAACACTTGAGTTACCTAGGGAGTTGGTGGAGGCCTCTTCACTTCTTTCGGAGGTAGAAGCTTTATTTTGATCTTGCTCCGAAATCGAAATCCTTTCCTCCCCCTCAACGCTAGAGGTGGTGGTCTCCACCAAGTCATCCACATCTTCAAAAGTGGATGGTGATTCTTCTTCGACATTCTCCTCTACTTGTGCCGATTGGGAATTTTCTTTGAATTTCATTACCTTATTCCATAATTCCCTTGCATCCCTATAATCACCCAATCTAGACCAAATAGTGTTAGGTAACAAATCACTAATCAACTTGATTACCTTGAGATTTGTCTTGAAGTCTTTGATTTGGTCTTGGGTCCATTTTGACTTCTCAATTGGCTTGTTGTACTTGTCCCTAGGTATTTCAAAACCGTTTTCTATAATAATCATAAAATCAAAATCGGTTTCTAGGTATACCTCCATTTTTCTTCTCCACCATAGAATGTCTCCTTCGAATTTGGGTGGTTGAAGGTTGTAGTCGACCATCTTGTAGTGCTCTCGCGGCGGTTAGTCCTTGAAGAGCGACCTCGGCTCTGATACCACTTGTAGGGGATCGATTGGCCGGCTAGAGGAGGGTGAATAGCCATCGTTCGTTGGATGTCGTAATTCGTTCGTTCTTGTTGCGTACTCGTCTACAATTCTTGTTAGCGCAGCGGAATAACAATAATAATACTAACAAGATACACAAATACATGCAAGCACATGCAATACACAAAGATATACGTGGTTCGGAACCGAATGGTTCCTACTCCATGGGCGAGCTCACCGAGCTCTAATTATGCGCACGACACTAACTATAACACTCCTTTTCGAATACACATCGGAGGTGGAGAAACCTCTCACAAGCAATTACACTAAGTAATGAAATACAAGTAATACAAAGACAAATACGAAATACACGTAAAGAACACTTTACAACGCTTGCTTTGAACCCTTTGCTTGTTACTTGCTTTTATTGGCTCTTGAAGGACTGGAATGCAGCAGCAATTCCCCTCCAATAGCTCCACAAAAACCATTGCAAAAACCTCCATCTTGAGCTCCTTTTATAACCTGCGTCGAGCTATTTTCGCGCCTAGCAGTCGACTGCCAAAAGGCCCGATTGCCAGGCCGTTGTCTCACAACGCGGCGGATCCACGTCGACAAGTTCCAACGGATCACCTACGCCGATCGCTTGCCGGCTCGGCGCGTGCTCACGACCTCCCATCGGTTGATCGCCATCCCTCGCGATCATGTGTCGACGGCGTCGATTGCTAGTCCATGGAAGTCGGCCCGCCAAGCACAAAACCCTAGCCTTACACCGAACCCTAGTCGACTTGGACCCGCCCTATGCGGTCGGCGTCGGGCAAAACCTCAAACACCAAGTTGTTTGAGCATCCGACCATCGGGTAAACCCTCAAACATCAAGTTTGAGCCTCCGACACTCAGTCTTAGCCACTTGGCCAAGTCCACCTTATCCCTCATGGAGTTCCCCACCGAAGCTCTCTTCCCTCGACCTACATCCTCGGATCGCAAGCGCAGTAGCCGCAACGCCATCCTTCGCGTCTCATACCCTAGAAGTATGCTTCCCTTTGGGCTCACTCCATTCGCTCCCCGTCCGGCGGTCCCTCGGATGCACCAAGCGCACGACTTTGCAATGCCATCCTTCACCGACTCAAAGACCCGAGCCTAGTGAACTTGCCAGGTTCTCAAGACTTCCCAAATGCACCAAGCGCACGACTTCGCAATGCATTTCTCACCAAGCACCAAGCGCACGGCTTCGCAATGCTTTGGATTTCCCATGCCAAGCACCAAGTGCACGGCTTCGCAATGCTTTGGACTTTCCCATGCCAAGGCTTCCCCCCTTGGACTTCCACACCAAGCTCCATGCTTGGATTTTCCATGCCAACCCCATGTTGGACTTTCCCATGACAGTCCCATGTCATTAGTTTTGTCTATCATCAAAATACTATCAAGGTACTACTCGAGTCAAACTCGAGTCAACATGGGCCGATTGCACCAACAAGAGCTCCAAGGAATCACCCTAACCCTTGTTTCCATCGGCCAAGGAGAAGAGGAAGAAGAGCTTGGACACCGACCAAGGAGGGGAGAAGCAAGTTTGGGCACCGGCCAAGAAGAAGAAGAGAAAGGAAAAACTTTCCAAAATTGTGGTCGCCCAAGCCTCAAAGCCCTAGCCACCCAAACCCTAATCCCCTCTTGCCTCTTCCTTGCCGCCCACCCCTAGCCTCCTTTTATAGAGTTGGGCTCAAGCCTCCCTTTAATCTTCACCGTCGGTTCTAGAGATTTAATCTCAACCGTCGGATCTAGAGAATTAATCTCAACCATCGGATCTAAAGATTTAATCTCCACCGTCGGATCTTGAGTTTCATCTTCCACCATTGGATCTAGGCTCCATGAGGTTTTAATAGGCTACGATAGGGACCATGAGGAGGAGTTGGATCTTGGCCACCCAATGGATCAAGCCCACATAAAGTCCGATCCATTAATGATAATCCATTCCACTAGAGAATTATCATTGATCTACCTCACCAACCCCCATAAGTTAATATGGGCTCCATATATTATTTGTACATTTATTTCCCCGTGTTTAAGATCTCGAATGTCCGTCAATTAATTAATTTACTGACAATTAATTAATCAACATCTGTTAGTAATATATGAGAGATGTCCTAAGGCAATCGCCTTATGTATGAACCATTTATATGATAAATGAAGATTCACTATTTGAGTATACATGTTTAATGTATTTGATTGGATCTTAAACTCATTTACTGAATGTCCACGATACGATTCACAGCATGAGAGAATTTGTGATTGGATCACAACTAGTGAGTATCTCTACATGTGTAATTGTGATGTATCGGAATTATCCCTAGTCGATGAATTGATGGATTTGGACACCATCAATTCTGTCGAGACTAGCACGAGGTATACTCCTTGGTGTATCCAAGCAGCTGATTCTCACTAGCTGGAGACATAGTGATGTCCGGAGTTGATCGTGGATGCTAGTTATGGTAACTAGTTCATTGGAGTGACCAGCCGTAAGACTTCATATGGTTCTCTGCATATATAGATATGTCAATGAAATTCTTACTGTAGCTTAAGTGCGATGTTCCTTTGACTTGCGGTATTCAAGTCATCTTGATCATGGAGACTTATGCTTTGACATCTTAAGCAAACATCTCTAAGGAGATGTGGACCCGGGATGATTGGGTATAAGTCGAAGTGATCGAAGGTGTTTGAATAGCCTATAAAGGATTCACCACTCCTTGCGAGGAGATGTATACCCATGGCCTCTCGTCGGATTGTTACTAAAGTCTTTGGCCAAAGCATTACATGTTTAGAGTAAGGTACTCTTCGATACATGTGGAGTAACTAGAATCTGTAGGACGAGGAAATGATACTTGGGCTAGGTGTGACGTAGTCAGCCTAGTGGGGACTGACACAATAGACCATGTCCTGAACCAAGTGGGTATAAGATGAGTGAAGGGACTGGGGCACGATTCATTCGAGCTGCTGAAGGGTTTCAGAAATAGTTCTGGATCAACCGTTGATCTTTTCGGTTAAGTGGGGATCATGATGTACTACTAGGTGCCACTCATGATCGTTCTATAATTAATGGTTAATTATAGACGGCCAACATAAACCGAGAACCTATTTGGTCACACGCACAACGAGTGTAATCCAAAGGATTTAAAACGAGCTTGATAATGGGATTCTCAGACCGAGAGAAACTATGTTTGGTTGGACCAAACATAAAGCGAGCATGAAATTGTTTCAGTCGCAATGGAAGCGTGGATGGGCCGTGTCTTATGAAGACATAATGGATGGACCAAAATGGTTTGGTTCTAATCCAATGGATGAGAATAAACCAAAGGGTTTGGTTTATATTAAACGAATGAACCAAATGTTGGTTCGGTTCGTTTTAACTTAAAATAAACCATCATGGTTTGGTTTATTTTAACTTATCTTAATGGAGCGGGTTAACGGGCTTTATGGATATGATCCATTAACCATTAAGAGAATTAGTTCTCTATAAAAGTGGGCTTAAGGGATTGTTAAACCCTAACTAATCCAATCATCCAAACCCTAGCCGCCCAACACATTGTTGCCGCCCAGCTTGTGTTGCCGCCCAGCCCATAGCTCCTCCAACCGGCATCCAGAAGGCGGCTTCCTTCCTCCTCGCCGGCGTCGAGCTGCTGCCGGAAGAGTTCCGGCGATCCTCCTTAGGTTTGGCATCAAGGTGAGCACTTGGCTTCCTTTGTTGGCCGGCGCCTATCTCCTCCACCAAGCTGTCCAGTTTTTCTGGACAGCTTCTTCTCCTCTCGTCGGAGCGTCGTTTGGACGACGGTTAGTGCTCCGACAGCGGCTAACATACCGGGGATTTGATCTCCGGTACTCCTCTGAGGTGGAGGACGAAGGATTCGTCAAACGGTTGACGAAGACCTCTCCGGAGAAGCGAGTTTTGAGAACTCGTTTTGGATCCGAATTTGGATTCGGATCGTGATCATCTCTCGATCACGTCGTCTTCAACACGAGGCTAGTAACCCGTACGAAGACGAAGCTCGTGACTTAGCGAAGTCATCCCGAGGAGCTCGGCGTGGATACGGATAGAGACGATTCTTACGAGGATCGTTCCGGTTGATGCCGTTCCCGCTACACGTCATACGGAAGGTATAACGTAGTTTAATTTCTTTTATTGCAATTTTAATTTACGGTTATGTCTACACTTGTTGTAATAGCATGCGTGTGTTGTGTGTGTTGTAATAAATAGGAGTATTTATTATTTTTGTTGCTTCCGCTGTGCTCATGTTTACGAAACATGATCGAACACACACATGCCGCGGTGCCGGAAACCCAACAGTGGTATCAGAGCCCAGGTTGTGTTTCGACATAATCGTAAAATGGTTTTGCGATAGTCATAATGTATTTCTGGAAATTTTCTAATTTTGGAAATTTAGAAGTATTTATGGAAATTTTTCAATTTTGGAAAGTCTAGAAGTATTTATGGAAATCTTCCACTTTTGGAAAGTTGGAAGTATTTATGGAAATTGATATTTTCCATAAATAAAATATTTGATTAGATTCTGGAAATTTGTTTCCTAATTTAATCATGATTTGATTTGGGAAATCAAATCTTAAAATATTTTATTTCCATAAGTAGTTTTAATGATTTAGGAAATTTGTTTCCTAAATAGATTTTCCTTAATCAAATAATTCCATGAATAAAATATGTGATTAGATTTGGAAATTTGTTTCCTAATTTAATTATGATTTGATTTGGAGAATCAAATCTTAAACATATTTTATTTCCATAAATAGTTATGACATATAAGGAAATATAGACATGACATAATTGTATGCCATGTAATTGCATTAGATGCATAACATTATGCCATGCGTGTCGTGACATGTAGATGTATGCCATGTATGCCATGCAATGTAGATAATAGTTATTTGCATGCAAAGAGGATGAGACATAAAAACCCTTAATCAATATTAAAGCCTACACCTTCCATTAATATGGTTAGAACCAGAGTTCTGCTCTTGTTTGGGTTGTTGGACTCTAAGCCCGCTCGAACCTCAATATATGTTCAAACCATGGAATAGTTTAATACTAATATGGTAAGAGTCAGAGGTCAATCGTTAGCTTTGGTTGTTGGACTCTCTCCAAGCTGGGCTAATTGGTTGAATGCGCTCTAACCATATTAAAACTATGTCCCGATTAATGGGTTGGCTTTAACCTGGAGCATCGGCTTGTTGGACTCTCTCCAAGGTCGATGTAAAGGGAGGTGAAGTTGGGTGCTATGCATATGATGCATACTTGTTAATGTGTTAACAACCCGATGTATGTGTGAACATTCAATTAGTTGATAGCACATTGTGATAGTTGCATATACGTGATATGCAATCGGTATAGTTGATACCTACCATCGTAGTTATGAATGGCTTGTTGGACTCTCTCCAAGGTTGTTCATAACTATGATGGATATCAGCCCATTCGGAGATGGACCTACGATCTCCCGAAGTGATTTTGGGGTTTTTGAAATTCGAAAAATGAATGGGATTTATAAATGTATATTGATGCATTTTAAAATCATCTTTCTATATGCTCGCTTTGTATTTCTAAGATTGATCATGATGTCTTTGAATTATGCGTTCCATTTTGGATTCAATAAATTGATCGGGCCGAGCTTCATGGATGGCTTAGAAGCTTGAGAATTGTTCTCAAGGTTGAAAATCTTGCAAATGTCCTCGCGCCTCTTCCCGCTTCGTTCTAGTGACGATGCAACTCTGGACCAATTGTTGGCCTATCAGAAACATGTGAGTGATTCTGAACAAATGAGTTGCATCATGCTAGCCACGATGGAACCCAAGCTACGAAAGCAGCATGAGCATATGGATGCTCATATCGAAATCCTTCATCTTTGTGAGTTGGTTGATGAGCAAGTGAGATTCGAAAGGTTCGAAGTCTCAAAGCTCCTCTTCACCTCTGAGATGCTAGGAGGTTCATCTATGGTACTGCTCAATATGCTGAAGACTGTGGAGTCTTCTGAGAAGCATGAGCAGGGGACGGTGCTGTTAGTTAATTCCTCAAAGAAAGGTTCTAAGAGGAAGTCAAAGGAACAGCAGAAGGGAAAGAAGAGAAGGGCTAAGAAGGTAGAACTAGCACAAAAGGAAACTTGCCATCATTATGGCAAGGAGAGACATTTGCGAAGAAAGTGCAAGATTTATCTTGAGTCCATGAAGAAGGATAAGGCATCGGATGCCCCATCTTCTTCAGAAATCTTCTTTATTGATTGTCATTCTATTTCCTCAGACACTTGGGTATTTGATACTGGGTGTGGCTCACATATATGTAATGACATATATGGGCTAAGGAATAGAAGAAGACTCGTCAAGGGAGAGTCAAATTTACGTGTTAGGAATGGAGCAACGGTTGCTGCACTCGCCATCGGAACGTATTTGTTGGAACTCCCTATAGGACTTGTCTTAGAACTGGACAATTGCTTTTATGTTCCTTCGTTGATAAAGAACATCATTTCTATTTCTTGTCTAAATAGAAATGGGTTCCATTTGACTTTTAGTAACAATTGTTGTTACATAACTTTGAATGGAGTTCTTTATGGGATTGGAACTTTAAGCAATGGTGTTTATACGTTGGACGATTCGGATTTATTTCAATATCGAAGCGAGCAACACGCGTGCTCGAAAGGATAATCAAATAGACTCCTATATGTGGCATTGTCGTCTTGGCCATATAAGCAAGAAACGCATGTCCGAATTACACCGATGTGGAATTCTGGAATCGTTTGAATTGGATTCATACGATACATGCGAATCATGCTTAAAAGGCAAGATGACTAAGTTACCTTTTACTGGAAAAGGTGAACGAGTGGGAGAGTTACTAGGTTTAGTACATACTGATGTATGTGGACCTATGTCAACTCAAGCATTAGGAGGCTATAGCTACTTCATTACCTTCACCGATGATCACTCACGGTTTGGGTATGTGTTCTTGATGAAACACAAGTCCAAGCCTTTGAAAGGTTCAAAGAATTCAGAAATGAAGTAGAGAAACAACATGACAAGAGTATTAAAATACTTGATCGGATCGAGGTGGTGAATACTTAAGTCAAGAGTTTCTTGATTATCTAAGAGACAATGGCATATTGTCTCAATGGACTCCCCTATACACCACAAAGATAATGGTGTATCCGAGAGGCGAATCTTAGGACCTTGTTGGACATGGTCAGTCAATGATGAATCATGCAACTCTTCCCAAGTCCTTTTGGGGTTATGCACTTGCATACCGCTTACTTGTTAAATGTAATGCCTACCAAGGTAGTCTCAACTACTCCATATGAGATATGGAATGGTAAGAAACCTCATGTATCTTACTTGAAGATATGGGGTTGTCTCGCTTATGTGAAGCTGATCAGATCGGACAAATTGGATGCTAAGTCCGATAAATGTCTATTTATTGGATACCCTAAGGAAACAAGGGGTTACTAATTCCATTATCTGTGGAACAAAAGGTGTTTGTTTCAAGGCATCGTATTTCTAGAGAAAGAGTTTCTCTTGCAAGAAAACAGTGGGAGTGTCGTCGAGCTTGAGGAGGCTCGAGAGACTCAAATAGACATTAATGAGATACCTGGTGAAGCACAACAGCCGACAACTCATAGTGATGAGCAATCGACTGGACCTATTGTAACACCACATCTTCGTAGATCTGGTAGAACACGCAATATTCCTGAGAGATATGGATTTCTCGTAAGTGAATCGAACGATGTGTTACTCATTGATGATGAGGAGCCTACCAGTTATGAAGAAGTGCTGACAAGTTCAGAAAGGGATAAGTGGCTTGGTGCCATGAAGTCGGAAATGGATTCCATGTACGAAAACCAAGTTTGGAACTTGGTTGACCCACCTGAAGGCATAAAGCCTATAGGGTGCAAGTGGGTTTTCAAGAAGAAAACCGACATGGATGGTAATGTGATTACCTATAAGGCTAGATTGGTGGCGAAAGGATATCGTCAAAAGCAAGGTGTTGATTATGACGAAACCTATTCGCCTGTAGCTATGCTTAAATCCATTCGGATGCTCCTGGCCATAGCGGCTCATTATGATTATGACATATGGCAGATGGATGTGAAAACAGCTTTCCTTAATGGAAACCTGCTCGAGGACGTGTATATGATACAGCCTGAGGGTTTCACATCGGTTGACAAAACCAAGGTATGAAAATTGCGACGATCCATTTATGGATTGAAGCAAGCATCCAGGAGCTGGAATATCCGTTTTGATGAGACGATCAAAAAGTTTGATTTCTCACAAAATCCAGACGAACCTTGTGTGTACAAGAAGGTTAGTGGGAGTGCAATCGTGTTCCTAGTATTGTATGTCGATGACATACTACTTATAGGAAACGATATTTGATCTTCTGACAGTGAAGGTTTGGTTATCCAAGACATTCTCCATGAAAGACCTGGGAGAAGCAACCTACATCCTTGGGATTAAGATCTATAGAGATAGATCGAAACGGTTGCTTGGTCTTTCGCAGTCTACATATATAGACCGAGTGCTAAAGAGGTTTAGCATGTCGGAATCCAAGAAAGGTTATCCACCCATCAGGCATGGGGAACACCTTTCGAAGTCTATGTGTCCGCGCACAGAAGACGAGAGGATTTGCATGAGTAAGATTCCCTATGCATCCGCAATAGGATCTATCATGTATGCTATGTTATGTACGATGCCCGATGTATCGTATGCTCTGAGTGTCACGAGCAGATACCAGTCCGATCCAGGAATGGATCATTGGGCGGCTGTTAAGACGATCCTTAAGTACTTGAGAAGAACTAAGGATGTGTTCCTAATATATGGAGAAGGGTACATGGTGATACGTGGGTATACGGATGCCAGATCCAGACAGACAAGGATGATTCCATGTCTTAGTCTGGGTATGTATTCACCTAGAATGGAGGCGCAATAAGTTGGAAAGGTTCCAAGCTTGACACTATAGCGGATTCTGCCACTAGCGAGAATACGTTGCGACTGGAAGCAGCAAAGGAAGCGGTTTGGATCAAGTAGTTCATCTATGAACTTGATGTGGTCTCATCAATGATCCAAACATGTGCTTCGCCGCTATCATCTTATCAGAGAGATCATCAGTAGGAACGAAATACAAATTGAGAAAATTCCCACTGAAAGGAACTTAGCGGATCCTTTGACTAAAGCATTACCTCAAAGTAAGTTTGAGGGTCATGTTGGTGCTTATGGTATTGGATACCGTAGCGATTGGCATTAGGCCAAGTGGGAGTCTGTTAGTAATATATGAGAGATGTCCTAAGGCAATCGCCTTATGTATGAACCATTTATATGATAAATGAAGATTCACTATTTGAGTATACATGTTTAATGTATTTGATTGGATCTTAAACTCATTTACTGAATGTCCACGATACGATTCACAGCATGAGAGAATTTGTGATTGGATCACAACTAGTGAGTATCTCTACATGTGTAATTGTGATGTATCGGAATTATCCCTAGTCGATGAATTGATGGAGTTGGACACCATCAATTCTGTCGAGACTAGCACGAGGTATACTCCTTGGTGTATCCAAGCAGCTGATTCTCACTGGCTGGAGACATAGTGATGTCCGGAGATGATCGTGGATGCTAGTTATGGTAACTAGTTCATTGGAGTGACCAGCCGTAAGACTTCATATGGTTCTCTGCATATATAGATATGTCAATGAAGTTCTTACTGTGGCTTAAGTGCGATGTTCCTTTGACTTGCGGTATTCAAGTCATCTTGATCATGGAGACTTATGCTTTGACATCTTAAGCAAACATCTCTAAGGAGATGTGGACCCGGGATGATTGGGTATAAGTCGAAGTGATCGAAGGTGTTTGAATAGCCTATAAAGGATTCACCACTCCTTGCGAGGAGATGTATACCCATGGCCTCTCGTCGGATTGTTACTAAAGTCTTTGGCCAAAGCAATACATGTTTAGAGTAAGGTACTATTCGATACATGTGGAGTAACTAGAATCCGTAGGACAAGGAAATGATACTTGGGCTAGGTGTGACGTAGTCAGCCTAGTGGGGACTGACACAATAGACCATGTCCTGAACCAAGTGGGTATAAGATGAGTGAAGGGAATGGGGCACGATTCATTCTTGAAGGGTTTTAAATAGTTCGGATCAACCGTTGATCTTTTGGTTAATTGGGGATCATGATGTACTACTAGGTGCCACTCATGATCGTTCTATAATTAATGGTTAATTATAGACGGCCAACATAAACCGAGAACCTATTTGGTCACACGCACAACGAGTGTAATCCAAAGGATTTAAAACGAGCTTGAGAATGGGATTCTCAGACCGAGAGAAACTATGTTTGGTTGGACCAAACATAAAGCGAGCATGAAATTATTTCAGTCGCAATGGAAGCGTGGATGGGCCGTGTCTTATGAAGACATAATGGATGGACCAAAATGGTTTGGTTCTAATCCAATGGATGAGAATAAACCAAAGGGTTTGGTTTATATTAAACGAATGAACCAAAGGTTGGTTTGGTTCATTTTAACTTAAAATAAACCATCATGGTTTGGTTTATTTTAACTTATCTTAATGGAGCGGGTTAACGGGCTTTATGGATATGATCCATTAACCATTAAGAGAATTAGTTCTCTATAAAAGTGGGCTTAAGGGATTGTTAAACCCTAACTAATCCAATCATCCAAACCCTAGCCGCCCAACACATTGTTGCCGCCCAGCTTGTGTTGCCGCCACCCATAGCTCCTCCAACCGGCATCCAGGCGGCTTCCTTCCTCCTCGCCGGCGTCGTGCTGCTGCCGGAAGAGTTCCGGCGATCCTCCTTAGGTTTGGCATCAAGGTGAGCACTTGGCTTCCTTTGTTGGCCGGCGCCTATCTCCTCCACCAAGCTGTCCAGTTTTTCTGGACAGCTTCTCCTCCTCTCGTCGGAGCGTCGTTTGGACGACGGTTAGTGCTCCGACAGCGGCTAACATACCGGGGATTTGATCTCCGGTAATCCTCTGAGGTGGAGGACGAAGGATTCGTCAAACGGTTGACGAATACCTCTCCGGAGAAGCGAGTTTTGAGAACTCGTTTTGGATCCGAATTTGGATTCGGATCGTGATCATCTCTCGATCACGTCGTCTTCAACACGAGGCTAGTAACCCGTACGAAGACGAAGCTCATGGCTTGGCGAAGTCATCCTGAGGAGCTCGGCGTGGATACGGATAGAGACGATTCTTACGAGGATCGTTCCGGTTGATGCCGTTCCCGCTACACGTCATACGGAAGGTATAACGTAGTTTAATTTCTTTTATTGCAATTTTAATTTACGGTTATGTCTACACTTGTTGTAATAGCATGCGTGTGTTGTGTGTGTTGTAATAAATAGGAGTATTTATTATTTTTTTTGCTTCCGCTGTGCTCATGTTTACGAAACATGATCGAACACACACACGCCGCGGTGCCGGAAACCCAACAACATCTAACTCCATGAGTAGTACCACTCAACCTTTTCATCATGCCGGACCAAGTCCACCTGCTGGGTTTACATGATGAACCTTATGAGCTCCTCAAGGGGACATCATCATCCTAATATATAGGACACGGTTTCCTCCTATAATCAACGACACACCATATAAATAATATCATTTCCCAACTTACCGAGCCTTTTGATTTACTCTATAAATCTCGCCGATTGGTAAATCAAATAAATGAATACTAAGTATATGTGCCCGTTATTATATCGGGATTAAGAGCATGTACAACATAATATCTGAGGTCTGATTCGATTATGTAGTCAGCAATAAATCGAATCACCTCTATGTCGGTCTTGCTCAATACACACAAAGTGTACTAGTGTAATTCTATGGTCAAGACAAACCAATACCAAATCACACTACAACCATTCCAATGGTTTGTCCATAACCATCTCGGTTGTGAGCCTTTACTTATACTTTACAATGAACCGATAACATGATCTCCTGTGTGACACTACACACCATGTTATCTACAATGTAATGTATCAGACAAATATGCATAACAATAAATATGCAAACAATGATCGTGTGATTCTTATTTCAAAATAAAGATGTTCATACAAAAGATAGACTTTTTAGTATACATCCCAATACATGTGGTAAAGTAAAGCATGTAACTAAAGCTAACCTAATGAACTACATCCTAGTTACTAGCATTCTATCGAACACTACGTAAGCATGAAACGAATTAAATCAAATACGTGCAATTCTAAATTTGGAAGACCATTCAATTACAAACATTCAACAACGAAGAGGTAAAACAACAATCAATAGACTCTAGTTGTCCTAATTCTGTCGGATGCTGAATCTGAAGCTGGAAATGTGCTGGAGTTGGAATAGATGCTGCCGGCAATTGGAAGTTGCTGGCGGAGGTGCTGACGGTGGATGGTGTGGCTGGCCGGACTGATCGGAGGGGAATCCCCACTCCGTTTGGTCGGTGGTGAAATGGACGGAGATGGCTGCAGCGGCGATCGGCGAAGATGGGTCAAACCAGCTGTTGATGAAAAAGTTGTGGTTGCCGACGGTAGAGGTGGTGGATGGGCACCGGTCACCGGTGGTGGAACAAGATGGCTGCCGACGGTGGAAATGATGGAAGAACCGGCGACAGAGCTCAGATTGGAGCTATTGTGCTGTCGACACTGGATATGATGGAGAAGGCGTGGCACCGGTCATCGGAGAAGGAGGGGATCCCCTTCCTCTCTGGCAAATGGTGAGGAAAGGGATGAGCTCGGCGATGAAGAAGGCGGAGCGTCGGGCGATCGTGTGAAGAAGAGGAAATGCCATCTAATCTTGTGTTGCGCGATGAAGAGACATTAAGTGGATTTTGGTAGCCATCCAATCAACTGGTCATCTGATCTCAGCCATCCAATTAAAGCTAGGATAAATAGGTTAAATGCTGTGATTAATCAAGGGTTGTGCATCCAACGACTAGAATTGTTTCAATCTCGTATGGACAGATCTGATAAATTTGAAGGGATAATCACGATCGATCAAATTTGGATGAAAGCCTAAGATGTCCAGATCTAAATATATGGACTGGATCTCTCCAGATCTGAGTAGATGGCTCAGAATCAAGCCGCTTTCATGGACGGTCCATATCACTCAGATCTAATCTCTTCATTAAATTGCCTTCGATCATGATGAAGGGTCCAGATCAATCCAGTTTAAGTCTAATCCATTAGCTCATCTCGATTTCCTACGATTAAGATGTAAAATTTGCATATAAGTCCAAAAATTAGGAGAATTTATAATAAGGTCCAAAAATATATCCAACTCATAAAACATGCAAATAATCGATAAATAAACACACGAGATGATTAAAACAGTGATATTAAGGACCAAAATAACCTGACAAAATGGTAGTTATCAATACCACTCATTGCCTATGTATCTAAAATGGTTTTAAATACATTGCCAACGTTACAAGAGCCTATTGGGTCTCACACAAATGACATTCTATTTTGGAGATGGTTTCTTTTAGTTGGACTAAAAGAAAAATTGAGCATATGGCCAAGACTTGAGTTAGACTCAAATTGGTTAAACTTGAGTTAGACTCAAATTAAACCGTGGAAGATAAATCATCATGCAAGTGTCATCTATCATCATGCATGATTAATGTGATTAATCATGCATGTGAATACCAAGGGTTTAGGTATTCTTGATGTGAGGTTCATGCATTTGGATGAAGGAAAAATACCAAGGGTCTTGGTATTAAGAGTCTTCTAATGAGGAGTTAAGAGGAATTGATGGCAATGGTTGCTAGAGGCTTAAAATGGCTTTTGGTGTTGAACGTGTAAGAGGAATTGGTGTGGTGAAGTGTTCTAACGTGCAAGCCAAAAACCAAGAGAAAGAGTTCTCTTCTTCCTCTCCTTCTTCTTCTTCCAAGTGGTCTTGGCGTTTTGCTAGGGTTACTAGCACAACGTGACTCCAAAACGGCTGAGTGTCAGTGTAGATACATTAGAGATACAGTTATCCTTACCGTATTGAGATCCGACAGCATTTGAAAAAGCGGGACTGCGAAGGGCACGCATCAAAGGTATACTTCTCCTTCTAGATAAGATCTAGAAAAGGTAGGATACGAAATGACTTATATAGTTTTTCATGGATCTCTGGTGGGATCCAATTTATATATTGTTTCCGCTACAGTTGTGCGAAGTATTCGCCCGCGATGCTGTGAACATCTCGACCCAGAATTTCCCAACACAAATTCCATCTCTTAGGTCATCGATTAAAGCTTTACTTTAAGTTCATCTCAAATCTTGTAAACTTTACTTTTATCGGAGCTTTAATCGCAACGAGGAGAGGGGGAGTATCCCTCTACCTCGATTCTTTGGTATTTCTTATCTTCGCTTACTCCTACCTCCAACAAGGAGGAGTATTTTAGTGATTTGCTCTCCATACACAGTCTAGGACCGTTAGGGCCTTGGATTAGCAGCCGAATGTCTGAGAACCAAGTAAAATTGCATTTGTCTTACTTTACTTTCCACTGCACTTTATTCATATCGCTTATTCGAAAAATTGTTTTGCGCTATTCACCCCCCCCCCTCTAGTGCTCATGTTGATCCAACAATATCCACATAAATCCATCCTTCGGATCTATAGCACCTACACTTCTTCCATCAACTATTAATTAATGAATCCAATAATAACCGATTATAGATCTAACATAACATCTATAATAATCCAAATTCGGACTTACCAGCCTAGCTTCTTTGAACCAACTTCTCGATCCAATTTGAATCCACTACAGAACCATATTACAAGAAAACTTAATTCCTTTAATCTTGACGACCTATAAACATAGAAATCACGCTTACACTCAATCTACCAAACTCAGATTTCTCCACATCAACGAAACAAAGGTTTTACCTAGCAATTGTTGTGTAATATGCATAAAATTTACTAGTCGATCCACATATCTATGTCTCCACCTGTTGCCCCAGAGATCATCCAATTGCCAGGCGGCACCTACTGCTTGTTGCTGTCGAAACAGAAGAAGGAAAGGACCAACGATGATCTGAGACGGTGGTGGCTCGAGCTCACGGGACGGAGGGACTGAATCGGGCATCAACACTGTCTATCGGGTGGTAGAGTTCCAGCCCTAGAAATCGAGACCAAAGAAATCAACAGCAAGGAAATCAGGAAGAAGAGTCGACGGTGGTCCTCATGTGGCTGGCCATGGTCAGCTGGTGTCATTTCTAGGCGACTGCGGTGGCCGGAGGTGCGGTTGTGGATGGCGAGCTCATGACGCATAGGGGCGACAGTGAGAAATTAAGTGGGAGAGATGGCTAGCAATGGAGGGAACCACGTCGATCGTTGACGTTGCGATGGTGATGCAATGAGGTGCTCGATCAGGAGAAAGGAGGAGCAGCAACGATGGAGAAATTGGAAGAAAGAATAAAGAGAAGGTTCGACCGATGGAGGGGAAAAGAAGGAATCGGGAAAAAAATAGTACAACAAACTTAGGTTATGCATATTTAAACCTTAGCACAATTAACCTATTAATGCTTCAACTGCAGATAGTCTAAACAGGCTTTACAAAAGCCTATCTTCTTTATCCCCATAAAATGTCCATAAAACTTTCGTTTAAATCCAGAAAAATTTCTAAAAATTCCTGAAAAATTCTATAAGTCAATTTCTTCATTAATCTGTGTTATTTTATTTTTTCGATATCTTACAGTTAAACCTCATGTTTGAGGTTATGAGTTGACTGGGGCTTTGGACCAATCGATTTGTCAAGTGTTTTGACACTTGGCAGCCAAGTTGACTCTTGGCAGTCGACTAGGATTATTGTCAGTCGAACTGATTAGAGTCGACTAGGGTTTGGCTACGGCAAAATGTCTTGGCAGTCGACTGATGGTAGTCGACTACCATGGAGGGCAGTCTACTACTGGTAGAGGTTGCAGGAGCAAAATGTTTGGTAGCCGACTGGTCAGTCAACTACGACCCTAGTAGTCGACTGCTGAGTAATGATAGTCGACTGCCAATGTAACCATTGGCTTGAATGTCGACGTGGATTAAGTCGTTGTCTCACAACGGTACTGTTGGCAGTCGACTGGGGACTTATGGCAGTCGACTGTCAGGCGCGGAATTAGCCCGAGACAAGCATAAAAGGAGGAGCTTGGGGAGGATTTCAACAGCAATTTTTTGGGCAATTTTTAAGGGTAATTGTTGTTGCATTACAGACCTTCAAGTCCAATCCAAAGCAAGCAACAAGCAAGCAATCCAAAGTTCTTGTGTAAATTGTTCTTTACTTATTTTGTGTATTGCTTAGTTTTTGTTGTTGTAATCTTTCTACGAGGTTTCTCTACCTCTGACTTGTTATCGAGAAGGAATTTTATTAGTGGTGTTGTCATCACTAGAGCTCATTGAGCTTGCCCCGTGGAGTAGGAACCCTAAGGTTCTGAACCACATATTTCGTTGTGTATTTTGTATTGTGATTGTGTATTTGTCTCTATATTTGTATTGTATTTCGTATTTCCACTACACTAATCGAATTGTAGAGACGAACACAATTGAATTCCATCAACGTGACGTACGCGCTATTCACCCCCCCCCTCTAGCAGTCACCAACGGTCCCTACAATTGGTATCAAAGCTAGGAGCTCTTCATCAGCTTCACACCTGAGGGAGCATGCTAGAGGGAAGAAGATGGAGTTTGAAGAAAAATTGGGATGGGATATCAACACCCCAATTCCATACGCCTTCTATGGACAAGAAGCGTTCAAACAATGGAAGGCACGGATGGAGAACTTCTTCAAGATGGACTTCGAAGATTGGCTCATTCTAATGAAGGGTTTCGAAGTCCCAATGGGTCAAAAAGGTGGATACCTCAAGAAGAAAAGATGGACAGAAGAGCAAGTCCAAGATTTCGAAAGAAATGATAAGGCAACACAATTAATATTAAATTCAATACCTAATGATATTGTGTCTAGGTTAGGAGAATTTCAAGATGTCAAGGAGTTATGGGATAGACTGGCCAAGCTCCATGAAGAACCATCCATTACTCCATTGGAGGAAGAGGTCGAAGAAGCAAGCTCATCCTCACAAGAAAGGGAGGATTTAGATGTCGAGGAGTGTTCGATATCTGAGGAGGAAGAGGAGGTGGAAGAAGTAGGAGAAGCCTCCACCTCTAGGATTGAGGGGGAGGAGATTAGGCCAATTTTCATGTCGGAGCAAGAAGAAGAGCCTTCAACATCTAGAAGAGTTGAAGAAGCTCAAAATTCCCCTACCACGGAAGGTAACTCAAGCATGTTAATTTAAAATAAAAAACATATTATGTGTTTTGAGTGTAGGGAAGAAGGACATTACAAGAGAATGCCCTAAAAGAGTCAAGAAAAGTCAACCGACACCAAAATCTCAAGAAAATACCAAGGAACCTGGTGCCTCAACCATTAAGAGCAAGAAGCACATTGTGTGCTTCAAATGCCAACAACCGGGGCATTATAGGAGTTCATGCCCTAGAGGAAAGAAGAAAGTTCACGAAGGAGCATCAAATATAGGGGGAGCTTCTAAAGCAAACCCTAAGGTATATTTTCATAATGCTCGTTCTTTATGTAAGAATCAAAAGCATGTTTTTAATTCACTTGCAATTAATCATAAAGAGCATGCTAGAAATAGGGTGTATTGTTTAGGGTCTAAACATGTCGATATTAGAACTAAGGAGAAATTTGGGACTAATGTCCCTAGAAAAATCCTACCTAGGTAAAGTATTAGGAAGATAGAAGACCATCTAGCCATTAATCCCAAAAATCATAGACATGTTCCTAGGAAGGGCAAAAATGCTCAAAGAAACAATTGGCTCACAAAATTTGGGCAATTAGAGCTAGAAAATCAAGTTTTGAGGTCAAAACTTGAGAAAATTGAGAAGACCCTTAGAAAAATGCAAAATCAAATACAAGGGGCAAATGGTCAAAATCTAGGTCCTAGGAAGCAAGAACCTTCAAGGGGCAAGAAAGGTTTTGGTCACAAACCCAACCCCAAGAAGACATATCATAATGTTCCATTTGATTATGGAACTCAACCTAGGTCTAGGAAAGCCAATGTTAATAAGGAAGTCATCCCTAAGGTTAACGAAGGCAAGTGTCTAGTGGCCAAAGTTTCCATGAAACCTAGGAAGACTACTAAGAAGGTTACTAGGGAGGCAATCCCTAAGGTTAACCATGACAAGACCCAAATGACCAAGGCTACCAAACCTAGGAGGGTGATTAGGAGGGTATCTAGGGAGGTCATCCCTAAGGAATACCTAGTTAATGCAAGGAGCTCAAATAGGTTTTGGGTTTCTAGGAGCGTGATCGACTCACGCTAGATGGGTCAGGTTGTGCCAACTTTAAATGGATAGGTAGTTAACCTAACCATAGTAAAGGTGGCACTCTAGGTCATTTTCAAGGTCATGGGTACCTTGGAAATGGAGGTTGATCTATATCCTAAAGAATTTTAGGATGTGCCAATATCATTTAAGGAGTTTGATAATTTGATCAAATTGGCACAAGTTAGGTCTTAGAGTCATGGTGTGTCATTTTGAGTTTTTGGCACACTTGGGGGATAAGTGATTATATGACAAAAATAACTTAATAATAACAAATGACAACAAATATTAACATTTAGGTATTCTTATGTCTTATATTTTATTTGTCATGCTTTATATGTCATATGTCATGTCATGACATCATATTTATTTTAAATCATATAAATGTCATGATTATACTTAGGTTTAAGAATTATGTCATGTATGCTTAGCTTTATATCACTACAAAAATACATGAATTTAGTAACGAAATTTAGCGACGAAAATAATTTGTTGCAAATCTGCAACAAATTTTACGACAAATTCGAAAATTCGTCGCAAATTTGTAACGAAATTTGCGACGAAAATTTTTTTATTGCAAACTTATTATATTTCAAACAAATTTATTTTCGTCACAAATATCGTCACAAATTTGGACAAAAATGATATTAAGTGGCAAATTTGCGACGAAATATCAAATTCGTTGCAAAAGTTATTCGTTGCAATTTTTGCGATAAATTTAGGAACGAAAGTTTTTCAACGGACAATTTCAATTATTTGGAAAAAATAACGGCGGGATAACTTTGCAACGATTTTTATATTCATCGCTAATTTTGCAACGATTTTTATTTTCATCGCTAATTTTGCGACGAAAAATTAAATTCGTCGCAAAATATTGGGACGAAATATGAATTCGTCGCTGAATCTGCAACGATTTAATAATTCGTTGCATATTTTTGCAACGAATATTAAATTAGTCACAAAATTAGCGACGAATATTTGATTTATCGCCAAATTCCTAATTATCAATACCTCCTCACTTTCCCTTTATATTCTCATTTCCGTCGATCCGATCCCTCCGAAATCCCTTTCGGTACGCATTTCTTCCCTTTCCTCGCTCTTCCGGTCGGAGAAGATCCCGTGTCCGCGCTCCAAGAAGCCTCTCTCCTGCCTGTCGCCGTGAGCTCGCGGCATCCTGCCACGCGAGAAGGCTGCCGCGAGCACGCGTCGTCGTAGAGGGCAGCGGTGCGGCAGGAGCATCACCCCTACCACGCGAGAAGGCTGCCGCGAGAATGCATCGTCGTAGAGGGCACCGGCGCGAGCTCGCACGAGAAGGCGGCCGCGAGCATGCATCGTACACGCGGCCGACCGCCGCGAGCATGCGTCGTACTCGCGGTCGACCGCTGCTAGCATGCGTCGTCGTGCTCGCGGCCGCCTGCCGTGAGCACGGATTGTGACCACGCATCGTGATCGCGACGGGTGGTCGCAAGGTCGCGCGTGCTCGTGGGAGAGCTCGCGACCGCGAGCTCGCTCCTGCTCGTGGGAGAGCTCGCGACAGAGCTGGCGGTCGAGCTCGCAGTCGCGAGCACGCGCAAGCTCGGCCGTGAGCTCACGCGTGCTCGCGGGAGAGCTCGTGGTCGCGAGCACACGCTAGCTCGACCGCCATGAGCACGCACGAGCTCGGCTGCCGCGAGCTCGACCGCCACGAGCACGCGTCGTACTCGCGGTCGGCCATCGCGAGCTCGCAGTGGGCCCGCGTCCTGCTCACGGTAGCTTGGCGTGTGCTGCCGCGAGCACGCGATGCGTGCACCCGGCCGGCAGTCGTCCCTGCCGCGTGTCGGTGGCACGGCAGTCACGCGCGCGGTAGGGACGTCGTACATTTGGCACGTCGGTGCCACGCCTGTCACGCGATTGGTGGCACGGCATTGGTGGCACGGCTGCGAGCACACGGTGCAGTGGCAAGGCACGGTGGTATGGCGGCAGTGGCACAGCGACGGTTGCACGACGTGATGGCACGACACGGTGGCACGACGTGGTGCATGGCACGATGGCGATGTTACTATGCGGTGGCATAACACTGTGGCACGGCGGCTGTGGCACGGCGGCGGTGGCATGGCACGGTGGCACAGCGCAGTGCATGGCACGATGGCGATGGCATGATGCGGTGGCACGGTGGCGGTGGCACGGCACGGTTGCACGGCACGGTGCATGGCACGATGGCGATGGCACGATGCGGTGGCACGGCACGGTGGCACGGTGCGGTGCCACAACATCGGTGGCACGGCACGATGGCATGGCGCGGTGGCACGGGGGGTGGTGGAACGACACGGTTGCACGGCATGGTGGCACGGCGCGGTGGCGCGACAGTCATGCCCGACAGGGGCGACCATGCAGCAGGGACGCCGCCACTGCCTCATCCTTTGTGCGGCAGGGGTGATGCTCCTACCACGCTGGTGCCCTCTACCACATCATTCGTGTGGCTCTGTCACGTCGATCCTTCTGCATCATTCGCGCAGTTAGGATCGACGGTTTTATCATACTGATGGCCTGGCCAGGTCATTCACCCAGCTAGGACGTTGTTCCAGGCGTGTGGGTAGTTCATCGTCGTCCCTGGATCGGCACAACTATTGTGTTGACTTTAGATCACGCACAAAATATTTACATGTTATTTCAATTAAATTATGTAATATAAATAAAAAATTTATGTTTTATTTGTTAGTAATATATGAGAGATGTCCTAAGGCAATCGCCTTATGTATGAACCATTTATATGATAAATGAAGATTCACTATTTGAGTATACATGTTTCATGTATTTGATTGGATCTTAAACTCATTTACTGAATGTCCATGATACGATTCACAGCATGAGAGAATTTGTGATTGGATCACAACTAGTGAGTATCTCTACATGTGCAATTGTGATATATCGGAATTATCCCTAGTCGATGAATTGATGGATTTGGACACCATCAATTCTGTCGAGACTAGCACGAGGTATACTCCTTGGTGTATCCAAGCAGCTGATTCTCACTGGCTGGGGGCATTGTGATGTTCGGAGTTAATCGTGGATGCTAGTTATGGTAACTAGTTCATTGGAGTGACCAGCCGTAAGACTTCATATGGTTCTCTGCATATATAGATATGTCAATGAAGTTCTTACTGTAGCTTAAGTGCGATGTTCCTTTGACTTGCGGTGTTCAAGTCATCTTGATCATGGAGACTTATGCATTGACATCTTAAGCAAGCATCTCTAATGTGATGTGGACACGGGATGATTGGGTATAAGTCGAAGTGATCGAAGGTGTTTGAATAGCCTATAAAGGATTCACCACTCCTTGCGAGGAGATGTATACCCATGGCCTCTCGTCGGATTGTTACTAAAGTCTTTGGCCAAAGCATTACATGTTTAGAGTAAGGTACTCTTCGAAACATGTGCAGTAACTAGAATCCGTAGGACGAGGAAATGATACTTGGGCTAGGTGTGACGTAGTCAGCCTAGTGGGGACTGACACTATAGACCATGTCCTGAACCAAGTGGTTATAAGATGAGTGAAGGGAATGGGGCACGATTCATTCGAGCTGCTGAAGGGTTTCAGAAATAGTTCTGGATCAACCATTGATCTTTTCGGTTAATTGGGGATCATGATGTACTACTAGGTGCCACTCATGATCGTTCTATAATTAATGGCTAATTATAGACGGCCAACATAAACCGAGAACCTATTTGGTCACACGCACAACGAGCGTAATCCAAAGGATTTAAAACGAGCTTGAGAATGGGATTCTCAGATCGAGAGAAACTAGGTTTGGTTGGACCAAACATAAAGCGAGCATGAAATCGTTTCAGTCGCAATGGAAGCGTGGATGGGCCGAGTCTTATGAAGACGTAATGGATGAACCAAAATGGTTTGGTTCTAATCCAATGGAGGAGAATAAACCAAAGGGTTTGGTTTATTTTAAACGAATGAACCAAAGTTGGTTCGTTTGCTTTAACTTAAAATAAACCATCATGGTTTGGTTTATTTTAACTTATATTAATGGAGCGGGTTAACGGGCCTTATGGTTATGATCGAATAACCATTAAGAGAATTAGTTCTCTATAAAAGAGGGCTTAAGGTTTTGTTAAGCCCGCCCAACCCCTTGTGCCTCCGCTCCAAATTGTTGCCGCATCCAAGCTTCGGCCGTGATCCTCCGCAACTCTCCGTGATCTCTTTGGGTTCGCATCAAGGTGAGCTTCATCTTTCCTTTGGCCGACTTACTCTCCACCAAAGCTGTCCAGTTTTTCTGACAGCTTGTTTCTCTCGTTGGAGCGCGCTTGACGACGGTTGGAGCTCCGACTGCGCCTAACTTACCGGGGATTCAATCTCCGGTAATCCTCATAGGTGGAGGACGAAGGATTCGTCAAACGGTTGACGAATACCTCTCCGGAGAAGCGAGTTTTTAGGACTCATCTTTGGATTCGGATCGTGATCCTTTCTCGATCACGTCATCTTCAACACGAGGCTAGTAACCAATACGAAGACCAAGCTCATGACTTTGTGAAGTCATCCCGAAGATACTCGGCGTGGATACGGATAGAGACGATTCTAGCAAGGATCGTTCCGGTTGATGTCGTTCCCGCTACAAGTGATACGAACAGTATACGTAGTTAAATTTCTTTTTATTGCAAATTTAAATTTATGGTTATGTCTACACATGTTGTACTATGCATGCGTGTGATGTGTGTGTTGTAATAAATGTAGATTTATTATTTTTATTTTTTCCGCTGTGCACATGTTTGCGAAACATGTTCGAACACACACTCGCCGCGGTGCCGGAAACCCAACAGTGGTATCAAAGCCCAGGTTGTGTTTCGACATAATCGTAAAATGATTTTGCGATAGTCATAATGATATTTCTAGAAATTTTCTACTTTTGGAAAGTTAGAAGTATTTATGGAAATTTTTCAATTTTAGAAAGTCTAGAAGTATTTATGGAAATCTTCCACTTTTGGAAAGTTGGAAGTATTTATGGAAATTGATATTTTCCATAAATAAAATATTTGATTAGATTTTGAAAATTTGTTTCCTAATTTAATCATGATTTGATTTGGGAAATCAAATCTTAAAATATTTTATTTCCATAAGTAGTTTTGACGATTTAGGAAATTGGTTTCCTAAATTGACTTTCCTAAATCAACTATTTCCATAAATAAAATATGTGATTAGATTTGGAAATTTGTTTCCTAATTTAATCATGATTTTATTTGGAGAATCAAATCTTAAATATATTTTATTTCCATAAATAGTTATGACATATAAGAAAATTATATACATGACATAATTGTATGCCATGTAATTGCATTAGATGCATATCATTATGCCATGTGTGTCGTGACATGTAGATGTATGCCATGTATGCCATGCCATGTAGATAATAGTTATTTGTATGCAAAGAGGATGAGACATAAAAACCCTTACTCAATATTAAAGCCTGCACCTTCCATTAATATTGTTAGAATCAGGGTTTCGTTTCTTGTTTGGGTTGTTGGACTCTCTCCAAGCCCGGCTCGAACCCGAACATGTTCAAACTATGGAATAGTTTAATACTAATATGGTAAGAGTCAGAGGTCAATCATTAGCTTTGGTTGTTAGACTCTCTCCAAGCCGGTCTAATTGGTTGAATGCGCTCTAACCATATTAAAACTATTTCTAGATTAATGGGTTGCCTTTAACCTGGAGCATCGGCTTGTTGGACTCTCTCCAAGGTCGATGTAAAGGGAGGTGAAGTTGGGTGCTATGCATATGATGCATACTTGTTAATGTGTTAACAACCCGATGTATATGTGAACATTCAATAAGTTGATAGCACATTGTGATAGTTGCATATACGTGATATGCAATCGGTATAGTTGATACCTACCATCGTAGTTATGAATGACTTATTGGACTCTCTCCAAGGTTATTCATATCTATGATGGATATCAGCCCATTCGGAGATGGACCTACGATCTCCCGAAGTGATTTTGGGGTTTTTGAAATTCAAAAAATGAATGGGATTTATAAATGTATATTGATGCATTTTAAAAATCATTTTCTCATATATGCTCGTTTTGTATTTCTAGGTCAATTGATTGATCATGACGTCTTTGAATTTGCGCACTATTTTGGATTCAAACAAATTGACTGGGCCTAACTTCGATCGCTTAGAAAAAACCTCGAATTGTTCTCAAGGTAAAAGCTAGCATAGCATATGTCCTCAAGAGCCTCTTCCCAATCTCCTAAGGACGATGCAACCTGCATCAAATGTTGGTCTATCGTATGTGGCGATTCTCGAGCCGCGAAGTTGCATCATGCTAGCGGAGTTGGTACCTTAGCTGCAAATGCATAATGAGCATATGGATGCTAATTCTTTGGTCTTCAATCTTCATGAGTTGTTCGATGAGCAAGCGAGATCCGAAAGGTTCAGGTCTCTGCTCCTCTCTCACCACAAAGATGCAAGAAGGTTCATCTCAGAGTGAAGCTTTGTGCTAAAGATGAACTGGGTACATCGAGCGCTAGCTACCCTGCTTTGTGATGGATCATGAATTAAGTATTGACTTAATTCTGCATTGTTTGCCCAAGAGTTTCTCACAATTTGTGATGAACTATCTGGATGAACAAATTGAATCCACTATTCCCGAGCCTCAATATGTCAAGACTATGGAGCCTTCAGAAGCATGAGGAGGAGAAGGCGGTTCTCATAGTTGATTCTCAAAGAAAGGTTCTAAGAGGAAGGCAAAAGAATAGAAGAAAGGGAAGAACAAGAAGGCAAAGAAGGCGAACCAAGACAAAGGGCACTTGCCATCATTGTGGGTAAGGAAGGCCATCAGCGCTAAGAAACTGCAAGATTTATCTTGAGTCCATGAAGAAGAAGAAGGCATCCGATGCCCCATCCTCTTCGTATCTTCGTTATTGATTGTCATTCTATTTCCTTAGACACTTGGGTATTGGATACTGGGTGTAGCTCACATATATGTAATGACATACAGGGGCTAAGGAATAGAAGAAGACTTGTCAGAGGGGAGTCAAATTTGCGAGTTGGCAATGGAGCAAAGGTTGATGGCCGCCATCGGAACTTATTTGTCAAGCTCCCTAGTGGACTAGTCTTGAATCGACAATTGCTATTATGTTCCTTCTCTAATAAAGAACATTGTTTCTATTTCCTGCTTAAATAGAAATGGTTTCCATTTGACGTTTAGTAACAATTGTTGTTATATAACTTTGAATGGCGTACTTTATGGAACTGGAACTTTGAGTAATGGAATTTATACGTTGGACGTATCCAGTGACATTTTCAATATCGAAGCGAGCAACACGCGTGCTCGAAAGGGTAATCAATTAGACTCCTATATGTGGCATTGTCGTCTTGGCCATCTAAGCAAGAAACACATGTCCGAATTACACCGATGTGGAATTCTGGAATCGTTTGAATTGGATTCATACGATACATGCGAATCATGCTTAAAAGGCAAGATGACTAAGTTAACTTTTACTGGAAAAGGTGAACGAGTGGGAGAGTTACTAGGTCTAATACATACAGATTTATGTGGACCTATGTCAACTCAAGCTTTAGGAGGCTATAGCTACTTCATTACCTTCACCGATGATCACTCACGGTTTGGGTATGTGTTCTTGATGAAACACAAGTCTGAAGCCTTTGAAAGGTTCAAAGAATTAAGAAATGAAGTAGAGAAACAACATGATAAGAGTATTAAAATACTTCGATTAGATCGAGGTGGGGAATACTTAAGTCAAGAGTTTCTTGATTATCTAAGAGACAATGACATATTGTCTCAATGGACTCCGCCATATACACCACAACATAATGGTGTATCTGAGAGGCGTAACCGGACCTTGTTGGACATGGTCAGGTCAATGATGAATCATGTGAATCTTCCCAAGTCCTTTTGGGGCTATGCACTTCAGACAGCTGTTTACTTGTTAAACAGAATGCCACCAAGGTAGTCTCTACTACTTCATATGAGATATGGAATAGTAAGAAACCTCATGTATCTTACTTGAAGATATGGGGTTGTCCTGCATATGTGAAGTGGACTGTATCAGACAAATTGGATGCTAATTCTGATAAATGTCTATTTATTGGATACCCTAAGGAAACAAGGGGTTACCAATTTTATCATCCTGTGGAATAAAAGGTGTTTGTTTCAAGGCATGCTGTGTTTCTAGAGAAAGAGTTTCTCTTGCAAGAAAACAGTGGGAGTGTCGTCGAGCTTGAGGAGGCTCGAGAGACTCAAATAGACATTGATGAGATACCTGGTGAAGCACAACAACCGACAACTCATAGTAATGAGCAATCGGCTGGACCTTTTGTAACAACACATCTTCGTAGATCTGGTAGAACACGCAACATTCCTGAGAGATATGGATTTCTTGTAAGTGAATCGAACAATGTGTTACTGATTGATGATGAGGAGCCTACTAGTTATGAAGAAGTGCTGACAAGTTCAGAAAGGGATAAGTGGCTTGAAGCCATGAAGTCGGAAATGGATTCCATGTATGAAAACCAAGTTTGGAACT
Source organism: Wurfbainia villosa (assembly GCA_025175895.1). Lineage (NCBI taxonomy): Eukaryota > Viridiplantae > Streptophyta > Magnoliopsida > Zingiberales > Zingiberaceae > Wurfbainia > Wurfbainia villosa. The sequence goes on from CM045988.1 coordinate 37,654,187, forward strand.
TGGTTGACCCACCTGAAGGCATCAAGCCTATAGGGTGCAAGTGGGTTTTCAAGAAGAAAACCGACATGGATGGTAATGGGATTACCTATAAAGCTAGATTAGTGGCAAAAGGATATCGTCAAAAATAAGGTGTTGATTATGACGAAACCTATTCGCCTGTAGCTATGCTTAAATCCATTCGGATGCTCCTATTCATAGCGGCTCATTATGATTATGAGATATGGCAGATGGATGTGAAAACACCTTTCCTTAATGGAAACTTGCTCGAGGACGTGTATATGACACAGCCTGAGGGTTTCACATCGGTTGATAAAACCAAGGTATGCAAATTGCAACGGTCCATATATGGATTGAAGCAAGCATCCAGGAGCTAGAATATCCATTTTGATGAGACAATCAAAAAGTTTGATTTCTCACAAAATCCAGACGAACCTTGTGTGTACAAGAAGGTTAGTGGGAGTGCAGTCATGTTCCTAGTATTATATGTCGATGACATATTACTTATAGGAAACGATGTTTCAATCTTACAGTCAGTTAAGGTTTGGTTATCCAAGACATTCTCCATGAAAGACCTGGGAGAAGCAACCTACATCCTCGGGATTAAGATCTATAGAGATAGATCAAAACGGTTGCTTGGTCTTTCGCAGTCTACATATATAGACCGAGTGCTAAAGAGGTTTAGCATGTCAGAATCCAAGAAAGGTTTCCTACCCATCAGGCATGGGGTACACCTTTCGAAGTCTATGTGTCCGCGCACAGAAGACAAGAGGATTTGCATGAGTAAGATTCCCTATGCATCCGCAATAGGATCTATCATGTATGCTATGTTATGTACAAGGCCCGATGTATCGTATGCTCTGAGTGTCACGAGTAGATACCAGTCTGATCCAGGAATGGATCATTGGGTGGCTGTTAAGACGATCCTTAAGTACTTAAGAAGAACTAAGGATGTGTTCCTAATATATGGAGAAGGGGACATGGTGATTCGCGGGTATACAGAGGCCAGCTTCTAGACAGACAAGGATGATTCCAGGTCTCAGTCTGGATACGTGTTCACTTTGAATGGGGGCGCAGTGAGTTGGAAAAGTTCCAAACAAGACACTGTAGCGGATTCTACCACTGAGGTAGAATACATTGCAGCTTCGGAAGCAGCAAAGGAAGCGGTTTGGATCAAGAAGTTCATTTATGAACTTGGTGTGATTCCAGCCATTGTTGAAGCAATACCGGTCTACTGCGACAACAATGGAGCAATTGCATAGGCGAAAGAGCCAAGGTCTTATCAACGATCCAAACATGTGCTTCGCCGCTATCATCTTATCAGAGAGATCATCAGTAGGAATGAAATACAAATCGAGAAAATTCCCACTGAAAGGAACTTAGCGGATCCTTTGACTAAAGCATTACCTCAAAGTAAGTTTGAGGGTCATGTTACTTCTTATGGTATTGGATACCGTAGCGATTGGCATTAGGCCAAGTGGGATGACACGGTTGCGAGCGGGCGCGGCGGGCGGCACGCGCGTGGCGCGGCACCATGCGCGGCAGCGACCATGCGGCAGGACGCCACATCGCCTCGTCCTTTGTGCGGCAGGGGTGATGCTCCTACCGCGCCGGTGCCCTCTACCACGTCATTCGTGTGGCTCTGTCACGTCGATCCTTCTGCATCATTCGCGCAGTTAGGATCGATAGTTTTATCGTACTGATGGCCTGGCCAGGTCATTCACCCACCTAGGACATTGTTCCAGGCGCGTGGGTAGTTCATCGTCGTCCCTGGATCGGCACAACTATTGTGTTGACTTTATATCACGCATAAAATATTTACATGTTATTTCAATTAAATTATGTAATATAAATAAAAAATTAATGTTTTATTTGTTAGTAATATATGAGAGATGTCCTAAGGCAATCGCCTTATGTATGAACCATTTATATGATAAATGAAGATTCACTATTTGAGTATACATGTTTCATGTATTTGATTGGATCTTAAACTCATTTACTGAATGTTCACGATACGATTCACAGCATGAGAGAATTTGTGATTGGATCACAACTAGTGAGTATCTCTACATGTGTAATTGTGATGTATCGAAATTATCCCTAGTCGATGAATTGATGGATTTGGACACCATCAATTCTGTCGAGACTAGCACGTGGTATACTCCTTGGTGTATCCAAGCAGCTGATTCTCACTGGCTGGAGACATTGTGATGTCCGGAGTTAATCGTGGATGCTAGTTATGTTAACTAGTTCATTGGAGTGACCAGCCGTAAGACTTCATATGGTTCTCTGCATATATAGATATGTCAATGAAGTTCTTACTGTAGCTTAAGTGCGATGTTCCTTTGAATTGTGGTGTTCAAGTCATCTTGATCATGGAGACTTTTGCTTTGACATCTTAAGCAAGCATCTCTAAGGAGATGTGGACCCGGGATAATTGGGTATAAGTCGAAGTGATCGAAGGTGTTTGAATAGCCTTCCATCTTCATCAGTTGTTTGATGAGCAAGCGAGATCCAAAAGGTTCGAAGTCTCTAGGCTCCTCTTCACCACAAAGATGCAAGAAGGTTCGTCTGTAGTGAAGTTTGTGCTAAAGATGAACGGGTACATTGAGCGGCTAGCTACCCTCGGGTTTGTGATGAATCATGAATTAAGTATTGACTTAATTCTGCATTGTTTTCCCAAGAGTTTCTCACAATTCGTGATGAAATATCGGATGAACAAATTGGAATCCACTATTCCTGAGCTCCTCAATATGCTGAAGACTATGGAGCCTTCTGTGAAGCATGAGGAGAAGGCGGTTCTGTTAGTTGATTCCTCAAAGAAAGGTTCTAAGAGGAAGGCAAAAGAATAGAAGAAAGGGAAGAACAAGAAGGCAAAGAAGGCAGAACCGGCACAAAAGGGCACTTGCCATCATTGTGGCAAGGAAGGCCACTGGCGAAGAAACTGCAAGATTTATCTTGAGTCCATGAAGAAGAAGAAGGCATCCGATGCCCCATCCTCTTCAGGTATCTTCGTTATTGATTGTCATTCTATTTCCTTAGATACTTGGGTATTGGATACTGGGTGTGACTCACATATATGTAATGACATACAGGGGCTAAGGAATAGAAGAAGACTCGTTAGAGGGGAGTCAAATTTGTGAGTTGGCAATGGAGCAAAGGTTGTTGCGGTCGCCATCGGAACTTATTTCAAGCTCCTAGTGGACTAGTCTTGAACCGACAATTGCTATTATGTTCCTTCTCTAATAAAGAACATTGTTTCTATTTCCTGTTTAAATAGAAATGGTTTCCATTTGACGTTTAGTAACAATTGTTGTTATATAACTTTGAATGGCGTACTTTATGGAACTGGAACTTTGAGTAATGGCATTTATACGTTGGACGTATCCAGTGACATTTTCAATATCGAAGCGAGCAACACGCGTGCTCGAAAGGGTAATCAATTAGACTCCTATATGTGGCATTGTCGTCTTGGCCATCTAAGCAAGAAACACATGTCCGAATTACACCGATGTGGAATTCTGGAATCGTTTGAATTGGATTCATACGATACATGCGAATCATGCTTAAAAGGCAAGATGACTAAGTTACCTTTTACTGGAAAAGGTGAACGAGTGGGAGAGTTACTAGGTCTAATACATACAGATGTATGTGGACCTATGTCAACTCAAGCTTTAGGAGGCTATAGCTACTTCATTACCTTCACCGATGATCACTCACGGTTTGGGTATGTTTTCTTGATGAAACACAAGTCTGAAGCCTTTGAAAGGTTCAAAGAATTAAGAAATGAAGTAGAGAAACAACATGACAAGAGTATTAAAATACTTCGATCAGATCGAGGTGGGGAATACTTAAGTCAAGAGTTTCTTGATTATCTAAGAGACAATGGCATATTGTCTCAATGGACTCCGCCATATACACCACAACATAATGGTGTATCTGAGAGGCGTAACCGGACCTTGTTGGACATGGTCAGGTCAATAATGAATCATGTGAATCTTCCCAAGTCCTTTTGGGGCTATGCACTTCAGATAGCTGTTTACTTGTTAAACAGAATGCCAACCAAGGTAGTCTCTACTACTTCATATGAGATATGGAATAGTAAGAAACCTCATGTATCTTACTTGAAGATATGGGGTTGTCCTGCATATGTGAAGCGGACTGTATCAGACAAATTGGATGCTAATTCTGATAAATGTCTATTTATTGGATACCCTAAGGAAACAAGGGGTTACCAATTTTATCATCCTGTGGAATAAAAGGTGTTTGTTTCAAGGCATGCTGTGTTTCTAGAGAAAGAGTTTCTCTTGCAAGAAAACAGTGGGAGTGTCATCGAGCTTGAGGAGGCTCGAGAGACTCAAATAGACATTGATGAGATACCTGGTGAAGCACAACAACCGACAACTCATAGTAATGAGCAATCGGCTGGACCTTTTGTAACACCACATCTTCGTAGATCTGGTAGAACACGCAACATTCCTGAGAGATATGGATTTCTTGTAAGTGAATCGAACAATGTGTTACTCATTGATGATGAGGAGCCTACTAGTTATGAAGAAGTGCTGACAAGATCAGAAAGGGATAAGTGGCTTGAAGCCATGAAGTCGGAAATGGATTCCATGTATGAAAACCAAGTTTGGAACTTGGTTGACCCACCTGAAGGCATCAAGCCTATAGGGTGCAAGTGGGTTTTCAAGAAGAAAACTGACATGGATGGTAATGGGATTACCTATAAAGCTAGATTAGTGGCGAAAGGATATCGTCAAAAACAAGGTGTTGATTATGTGAAACCTATTACTTTGTAGCTATGCTTAAATCCATTCGGATGCTCTGGCCATAAGCGGCTCATTATGATTATGAGATATGGCGGATGGATGTGAAACACTTTCTTAATGGAAACTTGCTCGAGGGCGTGTATATGACACACGGCTGAGGGTTTCACATCGGTTGATAAAACCAAGGTATGCAAATTACAGCGGTCCATATATGGATTGAAGCAAGCATCCGAGTAGAATATCCATTTTGATGAGACAATCAAAAAGTTTGATTTCTCACAAAATCAAGACGAACCTTGTGTGTACAAGAAGGTTAGTGGGAGTGCAGTCGTGTTCCTAGTATTGTATGTCGATGACATATTACTTATAGGAAACGATGTCTAAATCTTACAGTCAGTGAAGGTTTGGTTATCCAAGACATTCTCCATGAAAGACCTGGGAGAAGCAACCTACATCCACGGGATTAAGATCTATAGAGATAGATCGAAACGGTTGCTTGGTCTTTCGCAGTCTACATATATAGACCGAGTGCTAAAGAGGTTTAGCATGTCGGAATCCAAGAAAGGTTTCCTACCCATCAGGCATGGGGTACACCTTTCAAGTCTATGTGTCGCGCCGAGAAGGCAAGAGGATTTGCATGAGTAAGATTCCTATGCATCCGATAGGATCTATCATGTATGCTATGTTATGTACAAGGCCCGATGTATCGTATGCTCTGAGTGTCACGGTAGATACGATCGATCGAGGAATGGATCATTGGGTGGTATTAAGGCGATCCTTAAGTACTTAAGAAGAACTAAGGATGTGTTCCTAATATATGGAGAAGGGGACATGGTGATTCAGCGGGTATCAGAGGCCGGCTTCTAGACGAGACAAGGATGATTCCGTGTCTCACTCGATCGTGTTCACTTTGAATGGGGCGCGGTGAGTTGGAAAAGTTCCAAACAAGACATCATGGCGAATTCTACCACGAGGTAGAATACATTGCGGCCGGAGCGACAAAGGAAGCGGTTTGGATCAAGAAGTTCATTTATGAACTTGGTGTGATTCCAGCCATTGTTGAAGCAATACCGGTCTACTGCGACAACAATGGAGCAATTGCATAGGCGAAAGAGCCAAGGTATTATCAACGATCCAAACATGTGCTTCGCCGCTATCATCTTATCAGAGAGATCATCAGTAGGAATGAAATACAAATCGAGAAAATTCCCACTGAAAGGAACTTACCGGATCCTTTGACTAAAGCATTACCTCAAAGTAAGTTTGAGGGTCATGTTACTTCTTATGGTATTGGATACCGTAGCGATTGGCATTAGGCCAAGTGGGATGACACGGCACAGGCGGCAGCAGTGCGCGCGGTGGCGGTAAGCGATGGCGCTCAGATCATGCGCGGCGGCGACCATGCGGCGAGGGACGCCGCCTCGCTGCCTTTGTGCGGCAGGGGTGATGCTCCTACCGCGCCGGTGCCCTCTACCACGTCATTCGTGTTGCTCTATCACGTCGATCCTTCTGCATCATTCGCGCAGTTAGGATCGATAGTTTTATCGTACTGATGGCCTGGCCAGGTCATTCACCCACCTAGGACATTGTTCCAGGCGCGTGGGTAGTTCATCTCGTTCCACTGGATCGGTGACTTTATATCACGCATAAAATATTTACATGTTATTTCAATTAAATTATGTAATATAAATAAAAAATTAATGTTTTATTTGTTAGTAATATATGAGAGATGTCCTAAGGCAATCGCCTTATGTATGAACCATTTATATGATAAATGAAGATTCACTATTTGAGTATACATGTTTCATGTATTTGATTGGATCTTAAACTCATTTACTGAATGTTCACGATACGATTCACAGCATGAGAGAATTTGTGATTGGATCACAACTAGTGAGTATCTCTACATGTGTAATTGTGATGTATCGAAATTATCCCTAGTCGATGAATTGATGGATTTGGACACCATCAATTCTGTCGAGACTAGCACGAGGTATACTCCTTGGTGTATCCAAGCAGCTGATTCTCACTGGCTGGAGACATTGTGATGTCCGGAGTTAATCGTGGATGCTAGTTATGGTAACTAGTTCATTGGAGTGACCAACCGTAAGACTTCATATGGTTCTCTGCATATATAGATATGTCAATGAAGTTCTTACTGTAGCTTAAGTGCGATGTTCCTTTGACTTGCGGTGTTCAAGTCATCTTGATCATGGAGACTTTTGCTTTGACATCTTAAGCAAGCATCTCTAAGGAGATGTGGACCCGGGATGATTGGGTATAAGTCGAAGTGATCGAAGGTGATTGAATAGCCTATAAAGGATTAACCACTCCTTGCAAGGAGATGTATACCCATGGCCTCTCGTCGTATTGTTACTAAAATCTTTGGCCAAAGCATTACATGTTTAGAGTAAGGTACTCTTCGAAACATGTGCAGTAACTAGAATCCGTAGGATGAGTAAATGATACTTGGGCTAGGTGTGACGTAGTCAGCCTAGTGGGGACTGACACTATAGACCATGTCCTGAACCAAGTGGGTATAAGATGAGTGAAGGGAATGGGGCACGATTCATTCGAGCTGCTGAAGGGTTTCAGAAATAGTTCTGGATCAACCGTTGATCTTTTCGGCTAATTGGGGATCATGATGTACTACTAGGTGTCACTCATGATCGTTCTATAATTAATGGTTAATTATAGATGGCCAACATAAACTGAGAACGTATTTGGTCATACGCACAACGAGCGTAATCCGAAGGATTTAAAACGAGCTTGAGAATGAGATTCTCAGACCGAGAGAAACTAAGTTTGGTTGGACCAAACAAGAAGCAAGCATGAAATCGTTTCAATCGCAATGGAAGCGTGGATGAGCCGTGTCTTATGAAGACATAATGGATGAACCAAAATGGTTTGGTTCTAATCCAATGGAGGAGAATAAACCAAAGGGTTTGGTTTATTTTAAACGAATGAACCAAAAGTTGGTTCGGTTCGTTTTAACTTAAAATAAACCATCATGGTTTGGTTTATTTTAACTTATATTAATGGAGCGGGTTAACAGGCCTTATGGTTTTGATCCAATAACCATTAAGTGAATTAGTTCTCTATAAAAGAGGGCTTAAGGTGTTGTTAAGCCCTAATCCAAAACCCTAACCTAGTTTTGGCCGCCCACCTCTCCCTCCTCTCCTTGGTGATTCGGCGCCAACACCATTGTGCCGCCGCCCAACCCCTTGTGCCGCCGTCCAAATTGTTGCCGGTGTCCAAGCTTCGGCCGGTGATCCTCCGGCAACTCTCCGGTGATCTCTTTTGGGTTCGGCATCAAGGTGAGCATCATCTTTCCTTTTTGGCTGGACTCTACTCCTCCACCAAAGCTGTCCAGTTTTTCTGGACAGCTTGTTTCCCTCTCGTCGGAGCGTCGTTTGGACGACGGTTGGAGCTCCGACAGCGCCTAACTTACCGGGAATTCGATCTCCGGTAATCCTCATAGGTGGAGGACGAAGGATTCGTCAAACGGTTGACGAATACCTCTCTGGAGAAGCGAGGTTTGAGGACTCATCTTTGGATTCGGATCGTGATCCTCTCTCGATCACGTCGTCTTCAACACGAGGCTAGTAGCCCATACGAAGACCAAGCTCGTGACTTTGTGAAGTTATCCCCCAGATACTCGGAGTGGATACGGATAGAGACGATTCTAGCAAGGATCGTTCCGGTTGATGTCGTTCCCGCTACACGTGATACGAAAGGTATACGTCGTTAAATTTCCTTTTATTCCAAATTTAAATTTACGTTTATGTCTACACATGTTGTACTATGCATGCGTGCGATGTGTATGTTGTAATAAATGTAGATTTATTATTTTTATTTCTTCCACTGTGCACATGTTTGCGAAATATGTTCGAACACACACTTGTCGCGGTGCCGGAAACCCAACATTATTTTCCATCGGTTTATCATATTTCCATTTTTCAGGTGATCCGCGAGTTTGTAAAGTCTTTTGCTGGGAGCTCATCCGTTCCTTCCATAGAGCAGGTATATTATATATTCTAAAATTTATAACATTATTATTTTATACTACATATAATTAATGTTTAATTTTTTGTATTTCTTCTCCGAAGATTTTATTATTATTTTTTTTCTTTTACAACCATCGATCCTATACTCCACGAAGGTGTGTACATGAAATCTAGATTGAAAGTAAACTAAAATAAAAATAGTGGCTAAACAATGTCGTGTTTAAATACAAAATTAAATACTAACCTCGTCAACTCCGAGGATTCAAATAATATACAATTACACACATAAAAATCACATACACACATATGGCCATAATAGTTGGATCCTATGCCTGCAACCAAAAAGTTAACCTATGCACATCCTACTATTATCCGGCACATATAATATATGAAAAGTGCATAAAAGTAACTGAATCCTAAACACACAAAATTGGAAACCGTGGCTATGATACCACTTGAAGGTAGAAAACTTCGCTTCCCACTTCAACTCGGTCGCTTGTTCATGGCGATCCCTTCTACATCCCCAGATAAAAAAACAATTATCCTTGACAAGGAGGGATTACCCAAGCTACCGTTTCATCATCGTGTTATTCGATTAGAGTAGTCACTTAAACAAACTTTTTGTTCAAGCAACCTACCTCTATTCTCCGAATAGCTACGGAATAGACGATGTATAGGAAATCTTACTCATGTAAATCCTCTCGTCTTCTGTGCGCAGACACATAGACTTCGAAAGGTGTACCCCATGCCTGATGGGTAAGAAACCTTTCTTGGATTCCGACATGCTAAACCTCTTTAGCACTCGGTCTATATATGTAGACTGCGAAAGACCAAGCAACCGTTTCAATCTATCTCTATAGATCTTAATCCCGAGGATGTAGGTTGCTTCTCCCAGGTCTTTCATGGAGAATGTCTTGGATAACCAAACTTTCACTGACTGTAAGATTGAAACATCATTTCCTATAAGTAGTATGTCATCGCCATACAATACTAGGAATACGACTGCACTCCCACTAACCTTCTTGTACACACAAGGTTCGTCTGGATTTTGTGAGAAATCAAACTTTTTGATGGTCTCATCAAAACAGATATTCCAGCTCCTGGATGCTTGCTTCAATCCATAAATGGATCGTCGCAACTTGCATACCTTGGTTTTATCAACCGATGTGAAACCCTCAGGCTGTATCATATACACGTCCTCGAGCAAGTTTCCATTAAGGAAAGTTGTTTTCACATCCATCTGCCATATCTCATAATCATAATGAGCCGCTATGGCCAGGAGCATCCGAATGGATTTAAGCATAGCTACAGGCGAATAGGTTTCGTCATAATCAACACCTTGTTTTTGACGATATCCTTTCGCCACCAATCTAGCCTTATAGGTAATCACATTACCATCCATGTCGGTTTTCTTCTTGAAAACCCACTTGCACCCTATAGGCTTTATCCTTGGTGGGTCAACCAAGTTCCAAACTTGGTTTTCATACATGGAATCCATTTCCGACTTCATGGCACCAAGCCACTTATCCCTTTCTGAACTTGTCAGCACTTCTTCATAACTGGTAGGCTCCTCATCATCAATGAGTAACACGTCATTCGATTCACTTACGAGAAATCCATATCTCTCAGGAATATTGCGTGTTCTACCAGATCTACGAAGATGTGGTGTTACAATAGGTCCAGCCGATTGCTCATCACTATGAGTTGTTGGCTGTTGTGCTTCACCAGGTATCTCATTAATGTCTATTTGAGTCTCTCGAGCCTCCTCAAGCTCGATGACACTGCCACTGTTTTCTTGCAAGAGAAACTCTTTCTCTAGAAACACAACATGCCTTGAAACAAACACCTTTTGTTCCACAGGATGATAGAATTGGTAACCCCTTGTTTCCTTAGGGTATCCAACAAATAGACATTTATCAGACTTAGCATCCAATTTGTCTGATACAGTCCGCTTCACATAAGCAGGACAACCCCATATCTTCAAGTAAGATACATGAGGTTTCTTACTATTCCATATCTCATATGGAGTAGTCGAGACTACCATGGTAGGCATTCTGTTTAACAAGTAAACAGCTGTCTGAAGTGCATAACCCCAAAAGGACTTGGGAAGAGTCGCATGATTCATCATTGACCTGACCATGTCCAACAAGGTCCGGTTACGCCTCTCAGATACACCATTATGCTGTGGTGTATATGGCGGAGTCCATTGAGACAATATACCATTGTCTCTTAGGTAATCAAGAAACTCCTGACTCAAGTATTCACCACCTCGATCCGATCGAAGTATTTTAATACACTTGTCATGTTGTTTCTCTACTTCATTTCTGAACTCTTTGAACCTTTCAAAGGCTTCAGACTTGTGTTTCATCAAGAACACATACCCAAACCGTGAGTGATCATCGGTGAAGGTAATGAAGTAGCTATAGCCTCCTAATGCTTGAGTTGACATAGGTCCACATACATCAGTATGTATTAGACCTAGTAACTCTCCCACTCGTTCACCTTTTCCAGTAAAAGGTAATTTAGTCATCTTGCCTTTTAAGCATGATTCGCATGTATCGTATGAATCCAATTCAAACGATTCCAGAATTCCACATCGGTGTAATTCGGACATGCGTTTCTTGCTTATATGGCCAAGACGACAATGGCACATATAGGGGTCTATTTGATTATCCTTTCGAGCACGCGTGTTGCTCGCTTCGATATTGAAAATGTCACTGGATACGTCCAACGTATAAATGCCATTACTCAAAGTTCCAGTTCCATAAAGTACGCCATTCAAAGTTATATAACAACAATTGTTACTAAATGTTAAATGGAAACCATTTCTATTTAAACAGGAAATAGAAACAATGTTCTTTATTAGAGAAGGAACATAATAGCAATTGTCCAGTTCTAAGACTAGTCCACTAGGGAGCTTCAGCAAATAAGTTCTGATGGCGACCGCAGCAACCTTTGCTCCATTGCCAACTCGCAAATTTGACTCCCCTCTGACAAGTCTTCTTCTATTCCTTAGCCCCTGTATGTCATTACATATATGTGAGCCACACCCAGTATCCAATACCCAAGTGTCTAAGGAAATAGAATGACAATCAATAACGAAGATACCTGAAGAGGATGGGGCATCAGATGCCTTCTTCTTCTTCATGGACTCAAGATAAATCTTGCAGTTTCTTCGCCAGTGGCCTTCCTTGCCACAGTGATGGCAAGTGCCCTTTTGCGCTGGTTCCGCCTTCTTTGCCTTTTTGTTCTTTCCTTTCTTCTGTTCTTTTGCCTTCCTCTTAGAACCTTTCTTTGAGGAATCAACTAACAGAACCGCCTTCTCCTCATGCTTCACAGAAGGCTCCACAGTCTTCAGCATATTGAGGAGCTCGGGAATGGTGGATTCCAATTTGTTCATCCGATAGTTCATCACAAATTGTGAGAAACTCTTGGGCAAACAATGCAGAATTAAGTCAATACTTAACTCATGATCCATCACAAAACCGAGGGTAGCTAGCCGCTCGATGTACCCATTCATCTTTAGCACAAACTGCACTACAGACGAACCTTCTTGCATCTTCGTGGTGAAGAGGAGCCTAGTGACCTCGAACCTTTCGGATCTCGCTTGCTCATCGAACAACTGATGAAGATGGAAGACCATAGTATTAGCATCCATATGCTCATGCTGCTTTTGCAGCTCAGGTACCATCGCCGCTAGCATGATGCAACTCACATTTCGAACCGCACATGCTTCTGATAGACCAACATTTGGTCTGGAGTTGCATCGTCCTTAGGACGGTCAGGAAGAGGCTCTTCAAGGACATATGCAAGCTTTTCCGCCTTGAGAACAATTCTCAGGTTTCTAAGCCAGTCCAGGAAGTTAGGCCCAGTCAGTTTGTTCGAATCCAAAATAGTGCGCAAATTCAAAGATGTCATGATCAATTTATTGACCTAGAAATACAAAACGAGCATATATGAGAAAATAATTTTAAAAATGCATCAATATACATTTATAAATCCCATTCATTTTTCGAATTTCAAAAACCCCAAAATCACTTCGGGAGATCGTAGGTCCATCTCCGAATGGGCTGATGTCCATCATAGTTATGAACAACCTTGGAGAGAGTCCAACAAGCCATTCATAACTACGACGGTAGGTATCAACTATACAGATTGCATATCATGTATATGCAACTATCACAATGTGCTATCAACTAATTGAATGTTCACACAAACATCGGGTTGTTAACACATTAACAAGTATGCATCATATGCATAGCACCCAACTTCACCTCCCTTTACATCGACCTTGGAGAGAGTCCAACAAGCCGATGCTCCAAGTTAAAGCCAACCCATTAATCGGAAATAGTTTTAATATGGTTAGAGCGCATTCAACCAATTAGCCCAGCTTGGAGAGAGTCCAACAACTAAAGCTAACGACTGACCTCTGACTCTTACCATATTAGTATTAAACTATTCCATGGTTTGAACATGTTCGGGTTCGAGCCGGGCTTGGAGAGAGTCCAACAACCCAAACAAGAAATAGAACTCTGGTTCTAACCATATTAATGGAAGGTGTAGGCTTTAATATTGTTTAAGGGTTTTATGTCTCATCCTCTTTGCATGCAAATAACTATTATCTACATGGCATGACATACATGACATACATCTACATGTCATGACACGCATGGCATTATGTTATGCATCTAATGCAATTACATGGCATACAATTATGTCATGTATATGTTTCCTTATATGTCATAACTATTTATGGAAATAAAATATGTTTAAGATTTGATTCTCCAAATCAAATCATAATTAAATTAGGAAACAAATTTCCAAATCTAATCACATATTTTATTCATGGAATTATTTGATTAAGGAAAATCTATTTAGGAAACCAATTTCCTAAATCATTAAAACTACTTATGGAAATAAAATATTTTAAGATTTGATTTCCCAAATCAAATCATAATTAAATTAGGAAACAAATTTCCAGAATCTAATCAAATATTTTATTTATGGAAAATATCAATTTCCATAAATACTTCCAACTTTCCAAAAGTGGAAGATTTCCATAAATACTTCTAGACTTTCCAAAATTGAAAAATTTCCATAAATACATTATGACTATCACAAAACCATTTTTACGATTATGTCGAAACACAACGGCTCGATACTCAATTGGGTTTCGCATCACATGGCGTGTGTGTGTTCGATCACGTTTACGTAAACATGAACACAAATGAAGCAATAAAAAATAATAAATCTACATTTATTACAACACACACAACACACGCATGCATATTACAACAAGTGTAGACATAACCGTAAATTTAAATTTGCAATAAAAGGAAATTTATCTACGTTATACCTTTCGTATGACGTGTAGCAGGAACGGCATCAACCGGAACGATCCTCGCTAGAATCGTCTCTATCCGTATCCACGCCGAGTTCCTCGGGATGACTTCGCTAAGCCACAAGCTTCGTCTTCGTACGGGTTACTAGCCTCGTGTTGAAGACGACGTGATCGAGAGATGATCACGATCCAAATCCAAATTCGGATCCTAATACGAGTTCTCAAAACTCGCTTCTCCGGAGAGGTATTCGTCAACCAATTGACGAATCCTTCGTCCTCCGCCTCAGAGGATTACCGGAGATCGAATCCCCGGTAAGTTAGCCACTGTCGGAGCTCTGACCGTCGTCCAAACGACGCTCCGACGAGAGGAGAAGAAGCTGTCCAGAAAACTGGACAGCTTGGTGGAGGAGTAGGCGCTGGCCAAAACAAGGAAGCCAAGTGCTCACCTTTTCACCGAGGCCTAGGAAGATCATCGGAGGGTCGCCGGAGGATCACCGGCTGAAGCTTGGATGCCGGAAAAGAGCTGGACGGCGGCTCAAGGGTTGGGCGGCAATGGAGTTGAAGCCAACAAGAGGAAGAGGGGTTGGGCGGCCAAGCTTGGGTTTTGGATTAGGGCTTAATTATCCATTAAGCCCTCTTTTATAGAGAACTAATTCTCTTAATGGTTATTAGATCATAACCATTAGGCCCGTTAACCTGCTCCATTAAGATAAGTTAAAATAAACCAAACCATGATGGTTTATTTTAAGTTAAAATGAACCGAACCAACTTTTGGTTCATTCGTTTAAAATAAACCAAACCCTTTAGTTTATTCTCCTCCATTGGATTAGAACCAAACCATTTTGGTTCATCCATTACGTCTTCATAAGACTCGGCCCATCGACGCTTCCATTGTGACTGAAACGATTTCATGCTCGCTTTATGTTTGGTCCAACCAAACCTAGTTTCTCTCGGTTTGAGAATCCCATTCTCAAGCTCATTTTAAATCCATTGGATTACGCTCGTTGTGCGTGTGACCAAATAGGTTCTCGGTTTATGTTGGCCGTCTATAATTAACCATTAATTATAGAACGATCATGAGTGGCACCTAGTAGTACATCATAATCCCCAATTAACCGAAAAGATCAACGGTTGATCCAGAACTATTTCTGAAACCCTTCAGCAGCTCGAATGATTCGTGCCCCATTCCCTTCACTCATCTTATACCCACTTGGTTCAGGACATGGTCTATAGTGTCAGTCCCCACTAGGCTGACTACGTCACACCTAGCCCAAGTATCATTTTCTCGTCCTACGGATTCTAGTTACTGCACATGTATCGAAGAGTACCTTACTCTTAACATGTAATGCTTTGGCCAAAGACTTTAGTAACAATCCGACGAGAGGCCTTGGGTATACATCTCCTCGCAAGGAGTGGTGAATCCTTTATAGGCTATTCAAACACCTTCGATCACTTCGACTTATACCCAATCATCCCGGGTCCACATCTCCTTGGAGATGTTTGCTTAAGATGTCAAAGCATAAGTCTCCATGATCAAGATGACTTGAATACCGCAAGTCAAAGGAACATCGCACTTAAGCTACAGTAAGAACTTCATTGAAATATCTATATATGCAGAGAACCATATGAAGTCTTACGACTGGTCACTCCAATGAACTAGTTACCATAACTAGCATCCACGATTAACTCCGGACATCACTATGTCTCCAGCCAGTGAGAATCAGCTGCTTGGATACACCAAGGAGTATACCTCGTGCTAATCTCGACAGAATTGATGGTGTCCAAATCCATCAATTCATCGACTAGGGATAATTCCGATACATCACAATTACACATGTAGAGATACTCACTAGTTGTGATCCAATCATAAATTCTCTCATGCTGTGAATCGTATCGTGGACATTCAGTAAATGAGTTTAAGATCCAATCAAATACATAAAACATGTATACTCAAATAGTGAATCTTCATTTATCATATAAATAGTTCATACATAAGGCGATTGCCTTAGGACATCTCTCATATATTACTAGAGAAGTAGTTTCATACATTCAGTAAAGGAGTGTAGGGAAGTAGGACATTACAAGAGAATGTCCTAAAAGAGTCAAGAAAAGTCAACCGACACCAAAATCTCAAGAAAATACCAAGGAACCTGATGCCTCAACCATTAAGAACAAGAAGCACGTTGTGTGCTTCAAATGCCAACAACCGGGGCATTATATGAGTTCATGCCCTAGAGGAAAGAAGAAAGTTCAAGAAGGAGCATCAAATGTAGGGGAGCTTCTAAAGCAAACCCTAAGGTATATTTTCATAATGCTCGTTCTTTATGTTAGAATCAAAAGCATGTTTTTAATTCACTTGCAATTAATCATAAAGAGCATGCTAGAAATAGGGTGTATTGTTTAGGGTCTAAACATGTCGATATTAGAACTAAGGAGAAATTTGGGACTAATGTCCCTAGAAAAATTATACCTAAGTAAAGTATTAGGAAGATAGAAGACCATCTAGCCATTAATCCCAAAAATCATAGACATGTGCCTAGGAAGGGCAAAAATGCTCAAAGAAACAATTGGCTCACAAAATTTTGGCAATTAGAGCTAGAAAATCAAGTTTTGAGGTCAAAACTTGAGAAAATTGAGAAGACCCTTAGGAAAATGCAAAATCAAATACAAGGGGCAAATGGTTAAAATCTAGGTCCTAGGAAGCAAGAACCTTCAAGGGGCAAGAAAGGTTTGGGTCACAAACCCAACCCCAAGAAGACATATCATAATGTTCCATTTGATTATGGAACTCAACCTAGGTTTAGGAAAGCCAATGTTAATAGGGAAGTCATCCCTAAGGTTAACGAAGGCAAGTGTCTAGTGGCCAAGGTTTCCATGAAACCTAGGAAGACTACTAAGAAGGTTACTAGGGAGGCAATCCCTAAGGTTAACCATGACAAGACCCAAATGACCAAGGCTACCAAACCTAGGAGGGTTATTAGGAGGGTATCTAGGGAGGTCATCCCTAAGGAATACCTAGTTAATCCAAAGAGCTCAAAGAGGTTTTGGGTTTCTAGGAGCGTGATCGACTCACGCTAGATGGGTCAGGTTGTGCCAACTTTAAATGGATAGGTAGTTAACCTAACCATAGTAAAGGTGGCACTCTAGGTCATTTTCAAGGTCATGGGTACCTTGGAAATGGAGGTTGATCTATATCCTAAAGAATTTTAGGATGTGCCAATATCATTTAAGGAGTTTGATAATTTGATCAAATTGGCACAAGTTAGGTCTTAGAGTCATGGTGTGTCATTTTGAGTTTTTGGCACACTTGGGGGATAAGTGATTATATGACAAAAATAACTTAATAATAACAAATGGCAACAAATATTAACATTTAGGTATTCTTATGTCTTATATTTTATTTGTCATGCTTTATTTGTCATATGTCATGTCATGACATAATATTTATTTTAAATCATATAAATGTCATGATTATACTTAGGTTTAAGAATTATGTCATGTATGCTTAGGTTTATATCACTACAAAAATACATGAATTTAGCAAAGAAATTTAGCGACGAAAATAATTTGTCGCAAATCAATAACAAATTTTTGATTTAATTAAATTGTCATAAATTTGTAAATTAAATTTGCGACGAAAATTTTTTTATTGTAAACTTATTACATTTCCAACAAATTTATTTTCGTCACAAATATCGTCGCAAATTTGTGACAAAAATGATATTAAGTGGCAAATTTGCGACGAAATATCAAATTCGTTGCAAAATTTATTCGTTGCAATTTTTGCGATAAATTTAGGAACGAAAGTTTTTCATTGGACAATTTCAATTATTTGGAAAAAATAATGGCGGGATAACTTTGCAACGAATTTTATATTCATCGCTAATTTGGCAATGATTTTTATTTTCGTCGCTAATTTTGTGATGAAAAATTAAATTCGTCGCAAAATGTTGGGACGAAATATGAATTCGTCGCTGAATCTGCAACGATTTAATAATTCGTTGCATATTTTTGCAACGAATATTAAAATAGTCACAAAATTAGCGACGAATATTTGATTCATCGCCAAATTCCTAATTATCAATATCCCCTCACTTTCCCTTTCTATTCTCATTTTTGCCAATCCGATCCCTCCGAAATCCCTTTCGGTACACATCTCTTCCCTTTCCCCACTCTTCCTGCCAGAGAAGATCCGGCATCCGCGCTCTAGCAAGCCTCGCTCTTGCCTGTCGCCGTGAGCTCGTGGCATCCTGCCGTGCGAGAAGGCTGCCGTGAGCATGCGTCGTCGTAGAGGGCACCGACACGGTAGGGGCATCACCCCTGCCGCGCGAGAAGGCTGCCGCGAGCACGTGTCGTCGTAGAGGGCACCAGCACGAGCTCGTGCGAGAAGGCCGCCACGAGCACGCGTCGTACACGTGGTCGACCGTCGCGAGCATGCGTCGTGCTGTGACGACCGCTGCGAGCCGCAGCGTCGTCGTCGCGGCCGCTACCGTGAGCGCGGATTGTGACCGCGCTGATCGCGGTGGCGGGTGGTCGCAAGGTCGCGTGCTCGTGGAGAGCTCGCGACCGAGCTCGCTCTGCTCGTGGGAGAGCTCGCGGCGTGTTGAGCTCGCGATCGCGAGCACAGCCGGAGCCTCGCGCTCGCGAAGCTCCGCGAGCACTAGCTCGGCGCCATGACCGAGCGACGAGCTGCCGCCGCACCGGCCGCCCGCGACGCAGCGTCATCGCGATCGGCCATCGCGAGCTCGATGGGCCGCGTCGTACATGCAGCGGCGCATCTTGCGCGAGCGCGTGATCGTGCTCCCGCGACGATCGTCCACGTGGCGTGTCGGTGGTCGGCAGCGATCCGCGCGTGGCGAGGGCGTCGTACATTTCACATCGGTGCCACGCGCATCCGCTGTCGGTGGCACGGCATTGGTGGCGACCACGAGCACCGGTGCGGTGGCGCGATGCGGTGGTATGGCGGCGGTGGCACGACGTGATGCGCGGCGCGGTGGCGCGATGCGGTCACATGGCGATGGCGATAGCATGCGGTGGCATAACTGGCGGCCGCCCGGTGGTGTCATGGCACGGTGGCGGTGGCATGATGCGGTGGTACGACGCGGTGGCACGGCGGCGGTGGCACGGTGGCGGTGGCATAGCGATGCACGGCATGGTAACGCAGCGGTGGCGACCGCGGTTGCGGCCAGCGGTGGCGGCGTGGTGGCCGCGGCGATCATGCGGCAACAGTGCGGCGGGGCGCGCCCGCCTCTTCCTTTGTGCGGCAGGGGTGATGCTCCTGCCGCGCCGGTGCCCTCTACCACGTCATTCGTGTGGCTCTGTCACGTCGATCCTTCTGCATCATTCGTGCAGTTAGGATCAACGGTTTTATCATACTGATGGCCTGGCTAGGTCGTTCACCCAGCTAGGACGTTGTTCCAGGCACATGGGTAGTTCATCGTCGTCCCTGGATCGACACAACTATTGTGTTGACTTTAGATCACGCACAAAATATTTACATGTTATTTCAATTAAATTATGTAATATAAATAAAAAATTAATGTTTTATTTTCCATCGGTTTATCGTATTTCCATTTTTCAGGTGATCCGCGAGTTTGTAAATTCTTCTGCTGGGAGCTCATCCGTTCCTTCAATAGAGCAGGTATATTATATATTCTAAAATTTATAACATTATTATTTTATACTACATATAATTAATGTTTAATTTTTTGTATTTCTTCTTCGAAGATTTTATTATTATTTTTTTTCTTTTACGTTACTTTTTGTAGGTTTCAAATTTTATGATAAGTATCTATGTTGATCCATATATTTACAGGATATCATCAGTCTTTGAGAAGATGACCAACAGTTTCTTATAACTTACAATTTTTTCTTTGTTTGATTTGTATCGCTATCTATATGTGGTATCTTAATTTCTCCGGTCGAATTCTCGGCTTCAACTTTCTTCTGACTTAGGCTTGGAATCATATCTAGTAACATGGCATGAAGAGGATCTGTCAAAATTGTTCTAACTTCTTATGTCGTCCAGGACATAAGAGTCACTTTAGGACTACACAAGAAGTTAGAACAATTTTGGTAGATTCTTTTCGTGTCATGTTACTAGATATGATTCCGATTCTAAGCCAGAGAAAAGTTGAAGCTGAAATTTCGACTGAAGAAGTTAAGATACCACATATAGATAGGTAGGAATGCAAATCGAGCGAAGAAAAAAATTGTAAGTTATAAGACGTCAAAGAATTTTTTTGATATATTAGTAGATTATTTCGGCGTCTAGTATTGCAGATAAAATATGGTAAGGTTTTTCATATTATTCATTATACATTCAATGAATATGTGAATCTTTTTTACTTTATTATTCTAATAATTATGATTGATAGTTTTGGCGTGGCAGTTATAGATGGAATAGTGATGGACATGTGTCTTCGGGCTCTTCCCCAGCTGCAGTATCTCTCCAATTGTTGAATTTTCTGGTTCTAGCTCCAACTACAAGATCTCCTTCTCCAGTTATAGCAGAATCTTCGGTTCTCTAGCTGCAGGATCTCTTTCTCCTGTAAAAGTCAATTGTTGAGAGGAAATATACGTGAGAGTTGAGCGTAGTTATATTTCAATTTTATAACTAAATGTTTCTTGACTAGTACGGTTACATTCGATATTTTTGTATTATAGATTTCATACGATTAATAGTTTATTATTTGTATTGATGAATTATTTTGAATGATTAGATGTGTTTATCAAATTTGATATGTGAATTTTTATATATTGTTATATGTGTTTGGAATACAAATTGTAAAAACAGATAAAAATAACAAATTATATAATAGTATTTTTTCATATTTTTTTAAATTAATTTGGTGACGAAAATATATTTTTGTTGAAAAATCTGCAATGCCAATCGACTGGAAAATCCACCAGTCGACTGATGGAACATTATCAGTTGACTATTCATGAGTATCAGTCGATTGATTTACTGTAGCACCTTACAGAATCTTGTAGTATGTGACGATCAGGGTCACATCGATCGTGATGGTATTTTTCAGTCGATTGGGAATGAATATTTTGCAACGAATTTTTTGTTTTCGTCGCAGATTTGGCAACGAAAAAAATTTCATCGCCAAATTTATTTTTATTCATGAAAATTTGTTTATTAGACTTTTGCAATGAACTGTATTTTCGTCGCAGATTTGGCGACGAATATAAATATTTGTCGCTAAATTTGGCGACGAATAGTTATTGTCGTCGCCAAATATTTGCGACGACCTTTTTTTTCGTCGCAGATTTGGCGACGAACTATGTTTTGTCACCAAATTTGGAGCTGAATAGTTATTTTTGTCGCCAAATTTTTGCGATGAATTATTTTTTCGTCGCAGATTTAGTGACGAATTATTTTTTCGTCACAAATTTGGTGACGAACTATTTATTTGATGCATATTTGGCAACGAACTTAGTTTCGTCGCCAAATTTGGCGAAGAATAATTATTTTCGTCGCCAAATTTGGCGATGAATTTTGCAATGAAAATTTTATTCGTTGCAATTTTTGCGACAAATTTTTTGTTTTCATTGCCAAATTTAGCGGCGAATTATTTCCACCAAAAAAAGATCGTTGCAAATTTCATTGCAAACAAATTTTGCAACGAATTTTTATTCAAAATTCTTTGCAAAATTTGTCTCCAAATACTAAAATTTTTGTAGTGTATTTATGTCATGACATTATGATTATTGGCACATATTTCACTTATGTTATCATTATATTCCATGATCATATTTCATGCATTTAGGTTTAATGAAAATTGATCTAAGGAGTATGACATGACTTGAAGTCCCATGTATAAGGGAATCAAGTAGTGTTGCCTTAGAAAAATGCATGAGACCCTAGATTAGGATGAACAAAACCCACATCTCACATCAAATTGACATGTGTGTATTTTCAAATACCCTAGACACATGTGAGATGCTAGGAAATGAGTTCAGTTCAAGGTGCATAGTTTTTGCATCTAGATGAATTCAAACTCATCTTATACCATGGTGGATCATGGGGAAAAGTAATGTGCAAGTCATGTGCATTGAGCCCATTGACCATGATCCAATATAAATTTTCAAAAACATTTTAAAATCATTTTAGAAAACCTTGGTGAAGACTATCTTTTGATAGCAATCACCATTGATGGAGTTGATACAAAGTAGGGTCAAAACATTAAACTTTTCAATAGTTTTGAACTTTGTGTCAATTTCATTATTTTATATGTCTTTAATTTTTCAAATATTTTTCACCTATAATGTTTGACATAAGTATTATACATATCAGTTTTCATGATTTTTTGATTTATGCATAATTACTTATGATTTTTTGAAATTCATATTCTGATTACTGAAATTTTGCATTTGCAGAAATCAGTCGACTACCGCTTATGGCAGTCGACTGGTGTCAAGGGCAGTCAACTATTGACTATCAGAGTTAACTGTCAGGCCTAATTTCGGGTAAACAAGGTTTTTTTAGCTTGATTTCAGCAATGTTAGGCTACCCTAACTTCTCCTAACCCTAGGATATGCCTTGGAAAGCATTAGAAAGGGTGAAAATTCATTGGATATGGATTAGGTGAGTTGTTTGAGTGTGTATCAAATTTTAAGGTGTGTGAAAATTCAAGGTTGGACTTTTAACCTTAATTATGATGGTTTAGTGTTCCTATAAGCTTAGGGACTCTCCAAGGACATTGTTGGTGCAATGGTCAAGGGAGAGCAAGCCTTTAGGGGGAGGTTATCCATCATGGGATGATGGATGTGTTCTTCCTCACGAGGGGGAGAATTTTGGGATTATGAGATGCCAATTTTAAAATTGGGAGAGTTTGTAGGATTGTCTCTCTTGAGTGATATGAGACTTATCACTAGAAAGAGTGAAGGCATCCTAGGTGTTTTTTGGACCAAGGGAGAGATTGTAAGATCTCATTGGGATATGAAACATTGACACCTTTAGGGAGAACCTTTTTGATGTATGTCAAAAAGGAGGAGAATTAATGGGAGAAGTTATGGGAGAATTGATGGGAGAATTTGAATTACCAATTTGAGAAAATTGATATGGAGATTTGAGTTAGGTGGCCTAACTCAAAGGAGTTTGTGGTTTTTGTCAAACATTAAAAAGGGAGAGATTGTTGGTGCAAACGACCCAGGTCACGATTGACCAGACTTAAGTTTGACTCGAGCGGTATTTTGATGTTCGACAAAATGTATGACAATGTGATTGTCATGAGAAAGTCCAAGTCATGAGTACTTGACATGGAAAGTCAAAGTGGGACACTTGGCAATGGGAAAGTCCAAGTCATGGGTACTTACCATGGAAAGTCAAAGCATGGGTCATTGAAAGGGAAAGTCTGTTGGGTTTCCGGCACCGCGGCGAGTATGTGTTTGAACATGTTTCGTAAACATGTGCGCAGCGAAAGAAATAAAAGGAAATAAATCTAATTTATTACAATACACACACCACACGCATGCATAGTACAATATGTGTAGACATAATCGCAGTTTCAAATTTTGTAATAAAAGGAAATTACTCTACGTATACCTGACGTATCACGTGTAGCGGAAAAGGCATCAACCGGAGCGACTCTCGCTAAAATCGCCTCTATCCGAATCCACACCGAGTATCGTCGAGATGACTTCACAAAGCCATGAGCCTCGTCTTCGTACGAGTCACTAGCCTCGTGTCAAAGATGATGTGATCGAGAGAAGATCACAATCCGAATCAAAATTCGGATTCAAAAATGAGTCCCCAAAACTCACTTCTCCGGAGAGGTATTCGTCAACCGTTTGACGAATCCTTCGTCCTCCACCTATGAGGATTACCGGAGATCGAATCCCCGGAAAGGTAGCCGCTGTCGGAGCTCCAAACGTCGTCCAAATGACACTCCAACACAAAGGAAACAAGCTGTCCAGAAAACTGGACAGATTGGTGGAGGATGTTGCGCTGGCCAAAAAGGATGGCCGGCCAACCCTTGGTCGCCGGAACCAAGGCGAGTCGCCGGAGGGTCGCTGGAGGAGTGGACGGCAGCAGCTGGACGTCGGCAGCAAGGGTGGACGGCGACAAAAAGTTGGGCGGCGTGGAACCCTTGGGCAGCGGCAAGCAGAAGAGAGGGAGAGGGTTGGGCGACTAGGTTTTTCCAACAACCAAAAGTCATCCACGAAAAACCCTTAAGCCTTGTTTTTATAGAGAACACATTCTCCTAACGGTTATTGGTTCATAACCAAAACCCGTTAACCCGCTCCAATAACTTAAGTTAAAATAAATCGAACCATGTTGGTCTATTTTAAGTTAAAATGAACCGAACCAACTTTCGTTCATTCGTTTAAAACAAACCAAACCCCTTTGGTTTATTCTTCACCGTTGGATTAGAACCAAACCAATTTGGTTCATCCATCATGTCTTCATAAGACACGGCCCATCCACGCTTCCATTGCGACTGAATCGATTTCATGCTCGATGTTTTTTTTGTCCAACCAAACCTAGTTTCTCTCGGTCTGAGAATCTAATTCTCAAGCTCGTTTTAAATCCTTCGGATTACGGTCGTTGTGCGTCTGACAAAATAGGTTCTCGGTTTATGTTGGCCGTCTATAATTAACCATTAATTATAGAACGATCATGTGTGGCACATAGCAGTACATTATGATCCCCAATTAACCAAAAGATCAATGGTTCATCCAGAACTATTTCTGAAACCCTTCAGTAGCTATAATGAATTGTGCCCCGTTCCCTTCACGCATCTTATACCCACTTGGTTCATAACATTATCTATAGTGTCAGTCCCCACTAGGTTGACTACGTCACACCTAGCCCAAGTATCATTTCCTCATCCTACGGATTCTAGTTACTGCACATGTATCCAAGAGTACCTTACTCTAACCATGTAATGCTTTGGCCAAAGACTTTAGTAACAATCTGACGAGAGGCCATGGGTATACATCTCGCAAGGATTGGTGAATCCTTTATAGGCTATTCAAACACCTTCGATCACTTCGACTTATGCCCAATCATCCCGGGTCAACATCTCCTCAGAGATGCTTGCTTAAGATGTCAAAGCATAAGTTTTCATGACCAAGATGACTTGAATACCGCAAGTCAAAGGAACATCGCACTTAAGCTACAGTAAGAACTTCATTGACATATCTATATATGCAGAGAACCATATGAAGTTTTACAGCTGGTCAGTGAAATGAACTAGTTACCATAACTAGCATCCACGATTAACTCCAGACATCACAATGTCTCCAGCCAGTGAGAATCAGTTGCTTGGATACACCAAGGATTATACCTCGTGCTAGTCTCGACAGAATTGATGGTGTCCAAATCCATCAATTCATCGACTAGGGATAATTTTGATACATCACAATTACACATGTAGAGATACTCACTAGTTGTGATCCAATCACAAATTCCCTCATGCTATGAATCGTATCGTGGACATTCAGTAAATGAGTTTAAGATCTAATCAATTACATGAAAACATGTATACTCAAATAGTGAATCTTCATTTATCATATAAATGGTTCAAACATAAGGCGATTGTCTTAGGACATCTCTCATATATTACTAACACACTCCCACTTTGCCTAATGCTATTCACTATGGTATCCAATACTATAAGCTCTAACATGACCCTCAAACTTACTTGGAGGTAATGCCTTATTTAAAGGATCTGCTAAGTTCCTTTCAGTGGGAATCTTCTCGATTTGTATTTCCTTCCTACTTATGATCTCTCTGATCAAATGATAGCGGCAAAGCACATGTTTGGATCGTTGATGAGACCTTGGCTCTTTCGCCTATGCTATTGCTCCATTATTGTCGCAGTAAATTGGTATTGCTTCAATAATGGTTGGGACCACACCAAGTTCATAAATGAACTTCTTGATCCAAACCGCTTCCTTTGCTGCTTCCAAAGCTGCAATGTATTCTGCCTCAGTGGTAGAATCCGCTATAGTATCTTGTTTGGAACTTTTCCAACTCACTGCGCCCCATTCAAGGTGAACACGTACCCAGACTGAGACCTGGAATCATCCTTGTCTATCTGGAAGCTGGCATCCGTATACCCGCGTATCACCATGTCCCCTTCTCCATATATTAGGAACACATCCTTAGTTATTCTTAAGTACTTAAGGATCATCTTAACAGCCGCCCAATGATCCATTCTTGGATCAGACTGGTATCTACTCGTGACACTCAGAGCATACGATACATCGGGCCTCGTACATAACATAGCATACATGATAGATCCTATTGCAGATGCATAGGGAATCTTACTCATGCAAATCCTCTCGTCTTCTGTGCGTGGACACATAAATTTCGAAAGATGTATCCCATGCCTGATGGGTTGGAAACCTTTCTTGGATTCGGACATGCTAAACCTATTTAGCACTCGGTCTATATATGTAGACTGCGAAAGACCAAGCAACCGTTTCGATCTATCTCTATAGATCTTAATCCCGAGGATGTAGGTTGCTTCTCCCAGGTCTTTCATGGAGAATGTCTTGGACAACCAAATTTTAACTGACTGTAAGATAGAAATATCGTTTCCTATAAGTAATATGTCATCGACATACAATACTAAGAACACGACTGCACTCCCACTAACCTTCTTGTACACATAAGGTTCATCCGGATTTTGTGAGAAATCAAACTTTTTGATTGTCTCATTAAAACGAATATTCCAGCTCCTGGATGCTTGCTTCAGTCCATATATGGATCGTCGCAATTTGCATACCTTGGGTTTATCAACCGATGTGAAACCCTCAGGTTGTATTATATACATGTTCTCGAGTAGGTTTCCATTAAGGAAAGCTATTTTCACATCCATCTGCCATATCTTATAATCATAATGAGTCGCTATGGCCAGAAGCATCCAAATAGTTTTAAGCATAGCTACAGGTGAATAGGTTCCGTCATAATCAACACATTGCTTTTGACGATATCCTTTCACCACCAATCTAGCCTTATAGGTAATTACATTACCATCCATGTCAGTTTTCTTCTTGAAAACCCACTTGCACCCTATAGGCTTAATGCCTTCGGGTTGGTCAACTAAGTTTAAAACTTGGTTTTCATACATGGAATCCATTTTCGACTTCATGGCGTCAAGCCACTTATCCCTTTTTGAAATTTTCAGAACTTCTTCATAACTGGTAGGCTCCTCATCATCAATGAGTAACACGTCATTTGATTCACTTATGAGAAATCCATATCTCTCAGGAATATTGCATGTTCTACCAGATCTACGAAGATGTGGTGTCTCAATAGGTCTAACCGATGGCTTATCACTATGAGTTATCGGCTGTGGTGCTTCACTAGGTATCTCATCAATGTCTATTTTAGTCTCTCGAGCCTCCTCAAGCTCAACGACTCTCCCACTGTTTTCTTGCAAGAGAAACTCATTCTCTAGAAACACAGCATACCTTGAAACAAACACCTTTTTCTCCACAGGATGATAGAATTGGTAACCCCTTGTTTCCTTAGGGTATCCAATAAATAGACATTTATCAGACTTAGCATCCAATTTTTCTGATATAGTCCGCTTCACATAAGCAGGACAACCCCATATCTTCAAGTAAGATACATGAGGTTTCTTACTATTCCATATCTCATATAGAGTAGTAGAGACTACCTTGGTTGACATTCTGTTTAACAAGTAAACAGCTGTCTGAAGTGCATAGCCCCAAAAGGACTTGGGAAGATTCGAATGATTCATCATTGACCTGACCATGTCCAACAAGGTCCGGTTATGCCTCTCAGATACACCATTATGCTGCGGTGTATATGGCGGAGTCCATTGAGACAATATACCATTGTCTCTTAGATAATCTAAAAACTCTTGACTTAAGTATTCACCACCTCGATCCGATCGAAGTATTTTAATACTCTTGTCATGTTATTTCTCTACTTCATTTCTGAATTCTTTGAACCTTTCAAAGGCTTCAGACTTGTGTTTCATCAAGAAAACATACCCAAACCGTAAGTGATCATCGGTGAAGGTAATGAAGTAGCTATAGCCTCCTAAAGCTTGAGTTGACATAGGTCCACATACATCAATATGTATGAGACCTAGCAACTCTTCCACCCGTTCACCTTTTCCAGTAAAAGGTAACTTAGTCATCTTGCCTTTTAAGCATGATTCGCATGTATCGTATGAATCGAATTCAAACGATTCTAGAATTCCACATCGGTGTAATTCGGACATGCATTTCTTGCTTGCATGGCCAAGACGACAATGCCACATATAGGGGTCTAATTGATTATCCTTTCGAGCACGCTTATTGCTCGCTTCGATATTGAAAATGTCACTGGATACATCCAACGTATAAATTCCATTGCTTAAAGTTCCAGTCCCATAAAGAACGTCATTCAAAGTTATGTAACAACAATTGTTACTAAAAGTTAAATGATACCCATTTCTATTTAAACAAGAAATAGAAATGATGTTCTTTATCAACGAAGGAACATAAAAGCAATTGTCCAGTTCTAAGATAAGTCCTGTAGGGAGTTTTAACAAATATGTTTCGATGGCAAGTGCAGCAACCTTTTCTCCATTCCCAACACGTAAATTTGACTCTCCCTTGACGAGTCTTTTTCTATTTCTTAGCCCATGTATGTCATTATATATATGTGAGCCAGACCCAGTATCCAATACCCAAGTGTCTTAGGAAATAGAATGACAATCAATAATGAAGATATCTTAAGAAGATGGGGCATTTGATGTCTTATTCTTCTTCACGGACTCAAGATAAATCTTGCAGTTTCTTCGCTAATGGCCCTCTTTGCCACAATGATGGCAAGTGCCCTTTTGAGCTGGTTCTGCCATTTTAGCCTTTTTCTTCTTCCCCTTCTGCTATTCCTTTAACTTCCTCTTAGAACCTTTCTTTCGAGGAATTAACTAACAACACCGTCCCCTGCTCATGCTTCACAGAAGGCTCCACAGTCTTCACCATATTGAGCAGTACCATAGATGAACCTTCTTGCATCTCAGAGGTGAAGAGGAGCTTGGAGACTTCGAACCTTTCGGATCTCACTTGCTCTTCAAACAACTCATAGAGATGAAAGACTACAGTATGAGCATCCATATGCTCATGCTGCTTCTATAGCTTGGGTACCATCGTAGCTAGCATGATGCAACTCGCCAGTTCAGAATCAGTCACATGTTTCTGATAAGCCAACAATTGGTCCGGAGTTGCATCGTCACTAGGACGGGCGGTAAGAGGCACTTCGAGGACATACTTAAGCTTAAGCTTTTCCGACTTGAGAACAATTCTCAAGTTTCTAAGCCAGTCCAAGAAGTTCGGCCCAGTCAATTTATTCGAATACAAAATAGAGCGCAAAATTCAAAGACATCATGATCAAGCGATTAACCTAGAAATACAAAACAAGCATATATGAGAAAGATGATTTAAAATGCATCAACATACATTCATAAATCCTATTCATTTTTCGAATTTCAAAAACCCCAAAATCACTTCGGGAGATTGTAGGTTCATCTCTGAATGGGCTGATATCCAACATAGATATGAACAACCTTGGAGAGAGTCCAACAAGCCACTCATAGCTACAATGGTAGGTATCATATATACCAATTGCATATCACATATATGCAACTATCACAATGTGCTATCAACTAATTGAATGTTCACACATACATCGGGTTGTTAACTCATTAATAAGTATGCATCATATGCATACCACCCATCTTCACCTCCCTTCACATCGACCTTGGAGAGAGTCCAACAAGCCAATGCTCCAGGTTAAAGCCAACCCAGTAATCAAGACATAGTTTTAATATGGTTAGAGCGCATTCAACCAATTAGCCCAGCTTGGAGAGAGTCCAACAACTAAAGCTAACGATTGACCTCTGACTCTTACCATATTAATATTAAACTATTCAATGGTTTGAACATGTTTGGGTTCGAGCCGGGCTAGGATAAAGTCCAACAACCCAAACAAGAAACGGAACTCTGGTTCTAACCATATTAATGGAATGTGTAGACTTTAATATTGTGTAAGGGTTTTTTTGTCTCATCCTCTTTGCATGCAAATAACTATTATCTACATGGCATAGCATACATGGCATACATCTACATGTCACGACACGCATGACATAATGATATGCATCTAATGCAATTACATGACATACAATTATAGCATGTACAAAATTTCCTTATATGTCATAACTATTTATAGAAATAAAATATGTTTAAGATTTGATTCCCAAAAAATCAAATCATGATTAAATTAGGAAACAAATTTCCAAATCTAATCACATATTTTATTTATGGAATGTCTCAATTAAGGAAAGTCAGATTTAATTTAGAGAACAAATTTTCTAAATTGTCAAAACTATTTATGGAAATAAAATATATTTTAGATTTGATTCCCCAAATAAAATCATGATTAAATTAGGAAAAAAATTTCCAAATCTAATCAAATATTTTATTTATGGAAAGTGTTAATTTCCATAAATACTTCTAACTTTCCAAAAGTAGAAGATTTCCATAAATAATTCTAAACTTTCCAAAATTAGAAAATTTCCATAAATATTTCTAAACTTTCCAAAAGTAGAAAATTTCCATAAATACAATTATGACTATCACAAAATAATTTTACGATTATGTCGAAACACAGCCTGGGCTCTGATACCACTGTTGGGTTTCCGGCACCGCGGTGAGTGTGTGTTTGAATATGTTTCGTAAATATGTGCGCAGCGGAAGAAATAAAAGGCAATAAATCTAATTTATTACAACACACACACCACACACATGCATAGTACAACATGTGTAAACATAATCGTAGTTTCAAATTTTACAATAAAAGGAAATTACTCTACGTATACCTGACATATCACGTGTAGCGGGAAAGGTATCAACCGGAGCGATACTCGCTAGAATTGCCTCTACCCGAATCCACGTCGAGTATCATCGGGATGACTTCACAAATCCATGAGCCTCGTCTTTGTACGAGTCACTAGCCTCATGTCGAAGATGATGTGATCGAGAGAAGATCACAATCCGAATCAAAATTCGGATTCAAAAATGAGTCCCCAAAACTCACTTCTCCGCAGAGGTATTCGTCAATCGTTTGACGAATACTTCGTCCTCCACCTATGAAGATTACCGGAGATTGAATCCCCGGCAAGGTAGCTGCAGTCGGAGCTCCAAACATCGTCCAAACGACACTCTTACACGAAGGAAACAAGCTGTCCAAAAAATTGGACAGCTTGGTGGAGGATGTTGCACTGGCCAAAGAGGATGGTCGGCCAACCCTAGGTCGCCGAAACCAAGGTGAGTCGCCGGAGGGTCGCTGGAGGAGTGGCCGGCAGCAGTTGGATGCTGACAGCAAGGGTGGACAGCGACAAAAAGCCGGGCGGCGTGAAACCCTTGGGCGGCGACAAGCAGAAGAGAGGGAGAGGGTTGGGTGGCTAGGTTTTTCCAACAACCAAAAGTCATCCATGAAAAACCCTTATGCCTTATTTTTATAGAGAACACATTCTTCTAACGGTTATTGGTTCATAAACAAAAACCATTAACCCGCTCCAATAACTTAAGTTAACATAAACCGAACTGTGTTGGTCTATTTTAAGTTAAAATGAACCGAACCAACTTTCGTTCATTCATTTAAAACAAACCAAACCCATTTGGTTTATTCTTCACCATTGGATTAGAACCAAACCAATTTGGTTCATCCATCATGTCTTCATAAAACACGACCCATCCACACTTCCATTGTGACTGAAACGATTTGATGCTCGATCCTTGTTTGGTCCAACCAAACCAAGTTTCTCTCGGTCTGAGAATCTCATTCTCAAGCTTGTTTTAAATCCTTCGAATTACGCTCATTGTGTGTGTGACCAAATAGGTTCTCGATTTATGTTGGCTGTCTATAATTACCCATTAATTATAGAATGATCAGTAGTGGCACCTTGTAGTATATTATGATCCCCAATTAACCGAAAGATCAACGGTTGATCCAAAACTATTTCTGAAACCCTTCAGCGGCTACAATGAATCGTGCCCCGTTCCCTTCATGTATCTTATACCCACTTGGTTCAGGACATTGTCTATAGTGTCAGCCCCCACTAGGTTGACTACGTCACACCTAGCCCAAGTATCATTTCCTCGTCCTACGGATTCTAATTACTGCACATGTATCCAAGAGTACCTTACTCTAAACATATAATGCTTTGGCCAAAGACTTTAGTAACAATTCGATGAGAGGCCATGGGTATACATCTCCTCGCAAGGAGTGGTGAATCCTTTATAGGCTATTCAAACACCTTCGATCACTTCGACTTATGCCCAATCATCCCAAGTCCACATCTCCTCAGAGATGCTTGCTTAAGATATCAAAGCATAAGTCTTCATGACCAAGATGACTTGAATACCGCAAGTCAAAGGAACATCGCACTTAAGCTACAGTAAGTGTTGGATCGAGAAGCGTCGCTAGAGGGGAAGGAGAATAGCGATCGTAAATCTTTTCTTTTTCATTCGTTCGATATGCAAAGTAAGCACAGCGAAAAATAAATGAACACGTTTATTTTACTTGGTTCACAACCCAGCGGTTGCTACTCCAAGCCCCTATCGGACCTAGACCGCGTACGGAGGGCAAAGCACTATAACGTCTCCTCCTCGTTGGAGGTAGGAGACAACAATCACAAAACTGAATATACGAGGATGAGGCAACAACCCTACCTCACCTCATTATGAAGAAAAACAAAGAATACAATATCAAAAATATTACTTGATTCTGCTGCCGACGAAGAAGATCGAAACTTGACGTCGCGTCGGCGTTATGACGATGTTGGAGCGTTGGCGTTGTAGGAGCACTTGATGAATAAACTTGATGTGATTTGGAGATGGAATCCTCCCCTCCTTTTATAGACTTTGGCCTCTGAATTTGTCTCCTCTTATTTCGGAACGGATCATGAAGTTGTCCAAATTTTATCGCGAAATGGCCGCGTCAAACGTTATCCGCTTGACCTAGCGCAAAGTCGAATCGCCGCCATCACGATTGATGCCTCCCATCACCGATTGATGGGCATCACGATCGCTCCATGTCCAGCAATGACCGCCACCTGGCCACTTCCCTGCAATAAGAGGTTAGCTCAGAAAATGATAAATATGATGGTTTCTAACCGTCCGATCTCGACCTAGACCTTCCACAGGAAGTCTTAGTCGGATCGCCGCCTACGGTCGTCCCCGTAAAGAGGATACAACCTTACAATCTCTCACTCACACGAGCTTACCTCGATAGTAGCTCTCGCTTTCGGCCTTCCACTTGATTCCTTCGGCTCACTCCGAAGTCACTCGAGTGTCGCCCGACCACCACGGCTTCCTCCGGGTGTCACTAGCCTTCAGCTCAAGCTTTAATACTTTTTTGTACACTCTATAGCTCGTGAGATAACGATGTAGACTTAACTTTGTGTCTTTGCCATAATCAAAACACAGGTTCGATTATCTAGTGCCCCTGCACCAACAATAAGAACTTCATTGACATATCTATATATGCAGATAACCATATGAAGTTTTATAGCTGGTCACTCCAATGAACTAGTTACCATAACTAGCATCCACGATTAACTCCAGACATCACAATGTCTCAAGCCAGTGAGAATCAGTTGCTTGGATACACCAAGGATTATACCTCGTGCTAATCTCGACAGAATTGATGGTGTCCAAATCCATTAATTCATCGACTAGGGATAATTCCGATACATCACAATTACACATGTAGAGATACTCACTAGTTGTGATCCAATCACAAATTCTCTCATGCTATGAATCGTATCATGGACATTCAGTAAATGAGTTTAAGATCTAATCAAATACATGAAAACATGTATACTCAAATAGTTAATCTTCATTTATCATATAAATGGTTCAAACATAAGGTGATTGCCTTAGGACATCTCTCATATATTACTAACAAAGTCCAAGCTTAAGTCTTGCCAATGGGAAAGTCTAAGTCATGAGTATTTGGCATGGAAAGTTCAAGCATGGGTCTTGGCAAGGGAAAGTCCAAGTTTGAGTCTTGGCAAATGGAAAGTCCAACTTGGGTTGGCATGGGATGTCTAAGGGTTAATATTGGCGGCGTAAAGTCCAAGGGTGGAGTCGTGGCAACATAAGTCTAATGGTTGGCGGCGTAAAGTCCAAGCGGTAGTCTTGGCAGTATAAGCTCAATGTGCCTTGGTGGTGTAGACAAGCTTAGCATGACAATAGCCAATGGAAGCACCTAATGGTTAGTGTATGGATGAATAAGTCATGGATGACTTGGAGGGATCTGATAGGCGTGAGGCTGATGGAGGTGGCTAGAAGGCTTAGGTCTAGGCAAAGGGTAGTCTAGTAAGTATGAGGGCATCATACTTGGTGTTAAACCTCATGTTTCAGGTTATCAGTTGACCGAGGCTTTGGACCAATTGATTGGTCAAGTTTTTTGACACTTGGTAGCCAAGTTGACACTTGGAAGTCGATTGGAATTATTGCTAGCAGAACTGATCAGAGTCTACTAGGGTTCGACTACGATAAAATGTCTTGGCAATCAACTCCCAGAATTGAGCAGTTGACTGATGGCAATTGATGCATGCGAATGCGACCTCAAAGCTCGTGACGAAGACCGTCGAGGACTCGAAGCGCGTGCTCGTGCTCAATGCCCACAAGCGCACGGATGTCGTTAAGTAATAAAAAGATTATCGATCCCATAGGGACTGAGATTCAAGTATCAATTTGTTAGTGGATGTTATTGTTCGGAATTCAGTTCTAAGAGTTGTGATTGTGAGGGTTGACAGTGATCCTAACTCAATACGGTGTCACACGGAAGAAGAAAAAGCTTGCTGCGAGTCATTGGAATGGATTCTAGGATTTCAGTTTCGTTTGTGTGTCGCAGAACACATTGTCAATTGGGTTTTGTCTAGGTTTCTAGCTATGATTTTGTGGAAAGGACATCATACACTCCCTCGATGAACCTTTGCATCTATCAGAAGATACCTCTGCCATAGTAGGTTGACCCATGGCCTTAGGATGCGATAGTCGGTACGAGGATGCCGAATCAATCCCTGCGATGAGTCAAAAATGGGGCATGTTTCTTACTCTATTGCATCCTTCTACCCACGGTTACGGGAGATGGGGCCAACCCCTAGATTCCTCCTTAATTCTCCTAAATCTTTGATATGAGGGTTGTCACCCCTTGTATCAGCTAGCATAGTAGATAGAAAACCAAAATACATAGATATCAATATAAACTAATACCAATTGCAAATAAAAAATCAAGAAGAGAATTTAATTTGGAATAACATGTTCTACACACACAAACTACTCACTAATCCTAGAATCGAAGAGTCTACTCCATAAATAAAAGAGGAGAAACACAAAGCACGATCATGTTCGTATAAACATTGGAAATTATGCAAAGAATATAAATTACAATGCAATGTGGCTCTTCTCTCCAGCGGTGAAGTGCAGAACTTGAATCTTCAACGGCTTTCTTCCACCCCCCCCCCCCCCCCGTTGTGAGTTCTCGAAGCATTTTAGGGCGTCGAAGTGTCATCCCATCTGTCATGCCTCCCTCCCTAGGGTTTAGGCATAGCCTCCTTTATATAGACATCAGCCTGGATCTCCCTGAAACTTGGAAAATAACTGAATCGCATCGAATTGTGCAGCGCCACACGACCGTGTGTTTCCACACGACCAGGCCATGTGTGATGCTGTGGTGGCCAATCTCGACCCTGGGAAATAGGAAATGCATGTAAAACAAAGTAAAATATGCATGAAACAAACATAAAATGTAATGAGATGTGAGCGAAAACTACTCCTAAAACCCTATATATTTTGCTCACGTCAATTCCCCCAGACTTAAGTCTTTGCTTGTCCTCAAGCAAACCTCAGTGTCATGAAATTTTAAAAAGGTATTGTCCCATACTTAGCATGTTAACTAGATTTATCAAGTGGTATCTGCAATCAAAGCAAAATAGATATGTTCTAGAAATTCACTAAGTTAGCTCCTCATGCTCATGCTAAGCAAATCTTCTTAGGGGATACTCATTCATGGTAAGTTAAGTCATCATCCTATAGCTTTCCTAAGGTCTCCAGCTCTTAGGCACTTACCTGCCCAAAGCGAGGGTCGTTCCCTAGATCTAGCACAAAGTCTTAAAGGCGTGCTCGGTATTGAGAGAAATTGGTAGGTGTTTCCCCAGTAACCTAACTCTGTCTCAAATGGGCACCTAACCATTTCCACCCACGACAACTATTTATTTTTTTTACTCTCTTGGGATTTTGATTTTTTTGAATGGGCTTCCACAATCCGAGCATCTCTAGTAACTAAAATGCTAAACTTAGGGTCACCTATGGATTCCATGTAGGGATGTATACTGAAAAGTCTATCTTTTCTATGAACATCTTTATTTTTGAAATAAGAATCACATGATCATTGTTTGCATATTTTTATGCATATTTTCTAATATGTTACATTGTAGATAACATGGTGTGTGGTGGCACACGGGAGATCATGTTATCGGCTCCTCATAAAGTATAAGTAAAGGCTCACAACCGAGATGACTTTGGACAAACCATCAGAATGGTTGTAGTGTGATTTGGTGTTGGTTTGTCTTGACCATAGAATCACACTAGTACACTTTGTGTGTATTGAGCAGGACCGACTTAGAGGTGATTCGATTTATTGCTGACTACATAATCGAATCGGATCTCAGATATTATTTAGTACATGCTCTTAATCCCGATATAATAACGGGCACATATACTTAGTACTCATCTCTTTGATTTACCAATGGGCGAGATTTATAGATTAAATCGATAGGCTCGGTAAGTTGGGAGATGATATTATTTATATGGTGTGTCGTTGATTATAGGAGAAAACCGTGTCCTATATATTAGGATGATGATGTCCCCTTGAGGAGCTTATAAGGTTCATCATGTAAACCCTGCAGGTGGACTTGGTCCGGCATGATGAAAAGGTTGAGTGGTACTACTCAAGGAGTTAGATGTTGAATAATTAATGGTCAGTAAATTAATTAATCGACGGGCATTCGAGATCTTATACACGGGGAGAAAATGTACAAATAATATATGGAGCCCATATTATCATATGGGGGTTGGTGAGGTAATCAATGATGAACCTTTAGTGGATTGGATCATCATTAGTGGATCGGACTTTATGTGGGCTTGATCCATGGGTGGCCAAGACCCAACTCCTCCTCATGGTCCCTAATGTAGCCTATTAATAGCTCATGAAGCTTAGATCCAATGGATGATAACAAAACTCTAGATCCAAAGGTAGAGATTAAATCTCTAGATCTGACGGTTGAGATTAAATCTCTAGATCCGACGGTTGAGATTAAATCCCTAGAACCAATGGAGGAGATTAAATCATGGCTTGAGCCCAACTCTATAAATAGAGATTAATAAGTGGGCGGCAAGGATAAGGATGGATGAGGGGATTAGGGTTTGTCCCTTGGGCGGCAACCAATCCTAATTAAATTAGGATTGGGAGTGGTGGCTAGGGTTAGTGTTTTGGGGATTAGAGTGGGCGACAACTTAAGGAGGTTATCCTTCTTCTTCCAAAGGTTGGCTGGCCCCTATTCTTCTCCTCTCTACCTTGGCATGATCTCATCCTATTCTTCTTCCCCTCTTCCATGGTCGGCAATAAGGAAAGCTATGATTAGGGTTTGGAAGCTTAGGGTTTAGGAGGCTTAGGTGGCAC
Organism: Wurfbainia villosa; assembly: GCA_025175895.1. NCBI lineage: Eukaryota > Viridiplantae > Streptophyta > Magnoliopsida > Zingiberales > Zingiberaceae > Wurfbainia > Wurfbainia villosa. The sequence continues at coordinate 37,692,035 of CM045988.1, forward strand.
CAAATAAGGAAGTAGTTTGGTTTCTTCTTCCTATCCTTTGGTGGACGGCGCCCACAGCCCTATCCCAGCCCTTGGACGGCATCCAAAGACCCCTTCTCCTTCTCCTTAGGTGGTGGAAATAAGATATAGGGTTTTCCCTTGGTGTCTTGGCCGGTTTCCACCATTATCTCCTTCTTCTTGTTGGCCGTCGGCAAGCATTTCTTATGTTGCTTGTTGGTTGGCTATAGCAAGGAGATGAGCCTTGTTTCTATTCTTCCTCTTGCTTTGGAAGAGCAAGGAAGGAAGATTTGTGATCTAGGAGCTTTGACTTTTGGTAGAGCATCGCCCACACGACGTCCGAAAAGAGGAAGGACATACATTAGAAGATCGAGAGGTATATCGATTCTCTAATTTTATATGTTACTTGCTTGTTTTTGTTTTTCAATTATAAGCATGTTATAAATCTGTAAATGGCTAAATAATACTTGGATCCCGAGCATAAACACAAAAACTGGCCATCCGGACATCGTCTATTCCGCGGCTACTCGTAGAATAGAGGATGGTCGCTTGAACAACTAGTTTGTTCAAGTGATCTCTCTAAACGAATAGCACGACGATGACTTGGTGGTTTGGGAAATCCCTTTTGTCTAGGATTAAATTTTTTTTAATCCGGGGACATCGAAGGGATCGCCATGGTCACGCTACCGAGGTGAAGTGGGAAGCGAAGTTTCCCCTCACGGACTCGATAAACAAAACCCTACAATTGGTATCAGAGCCAAGGTTTCCGGTTTTGTGTGTTTAGGATTCGGTTAATTTTTATGCACTTTTTCATATATTATATTTGCAGGATAATAGTAGGATTTGCATAGTTTAACTCTTTAGTTGCAGGCATAAGATCCGACTATTATGGCCATGTGTGTATGTGATTGTATGTGTGTAAATATTTATTTTGTTGAATCCTCGGGGTTGACGTGGCTAGTATTTAGTTTTTGTAAATTAAATACGACATTGTTTAGCCACTCTTTATTTTATTTTACTTTCGATCTAGATTTCATGTACACTCCCTCGTGGAGTATAGGATCGATGGATGTAAATTAAAATAGGTTTTAGTCTCGGCTCGAATCTCCAGATGGCTCGTACATGGCGTAGGAGGAGCGGACGAGATGGCGATGCGACGGGAGACATATTGAAGACAAAAGCCATAATAGTTGGAAAATAATTTTATTTTTCATATTTATTGCTTTTGGTTTGATATGCATGTCGTAGCCTAGAAAATTCCTCATTTTCAAATTACTAAGTGGGAGAGGGATATTTTTATAAATTCCCACGGCCTCCATTACGATTTGACATGTGAAGCAAACAAACTTGCGCGTCGGCTCTGAGTGCCTTCCTCCCCATCGGATGAGTTTGTTTGCGGATCACAAGGTCGAATATGGTTATAGGAAATTATTAAGGAGCGTGTGTACTTGCCCATCGTAAGGTACATAACCCGAGATAATTTCCTTGGTACCAAGTAATGGTGAACACTTAGATACAAATATAAGTATCCTCCCCATCGAAGTCACTGCTTTTTTTTGTAGGGCCGAAGAGAAACCAACTATTAATTTTACTTGTCAAAAAGTTAGGTTGACAAGATAGTAAAATTAATGGGTAAAACCTCCTCTTACAAGTGAAGAATTTGTATATGTTCACATGATCGTGGCATGCGATATTCTCGGTGTTTAGAGGTGTTGGTTGATTTTAAAATTTTATTGTGTGAGGAATCAATAATTTTTTGAAGTCTACAGTAATGATCTATGTGATTCTTAGGATTTTCAAAAATGACTTTCATTCCACTTACTATGATACTAAAACAAATAAACTTACTGTACCCAAACAATGTTGATTGGAATAGAATCTAGATATTGTCTTATCTGCTAAGGAGTACAAGTATGCACTCTTCGAAGAGTGTCCTCAAGCCATGGTTGCTCAAAAAGGTTTCTACTTCTAAACCGAAAGGCAAGAAGAAGGAGAAACAAGGTGGTGGGAGGATCTCAGGGAGGAGTGAAGAAGCCGAAAGGCAAGTACTTCACTTACCAGCAGGATGGACATTGGAAGAAAGACTGTCCCAATTCAAAGCAGAACAAAGATATATCCTTTGGACTAGTCGTTGAAACATGATTAGCGATGTTATCTAACGGCACCTTGTGTGTAGATACGGAAGTCACTGATCATGTCTGCAATACTTTGCAGGGGTTCCAGGAAACCCGACGACTAGCTAAAGGCGACGTTACCATTTACTTGGGCAATGCCAAGAAGGTGGCGGCTATTGCAGTGGAAGAAGTTTTATTTTTCTCTTTAGGAAAATAAACTTTTTGGTTCTTAAGAATTGCCTTTATGTACCTTTATTTAGAAAGAATTTAGTTTCAGTTTCTAAATTGTTTATGGATAGATATTCTATTTCTTTTAATGGCAGAGCTGTTATAAAAAGGAATAGGGAGAATATCTGTTCAGGTACATTGATAGGAAATTTATACACACTTGAACCAAAACCTCCCACGAAGCAAATTGAAGTTAATAACTCATCTTCTAATTCCAATAAGAGAAAAGAACCTTCGAAGATGAACCAAACATATCTTTGGCATCTTAGGCTTGGTCACATTTGTTGGGGATCGAAACGGCCAGCTAGAGGGGGGTGAATAGCCCTTTGTCGTTGAATGTCGATATTTGCTCGTCTACAAAACTAATTAGCGCAATGGAAACAATAAAGACAAGCAAATACAAATACAAGAAAACAAATGCTAACACAATAGTATAACGTGGTTAACGGCTACGCCGCTAATCCACGGTCCTCGATTCGTCCTCGGTGAATCACTCCGCCAAAACCAATCCACTAATGGTCTCTCCTTTGCACCAAGTTACGTGGAGGTAACCTTTACAATAAAGATCACTCTTATTACAATAAGAATGAAGTAAAAGCAAGTAAGAAGAGTTTGAAGCTTGTGGGGCACTTGGAAGATCACTTAGAGCATAAGCATTAGCCTCCCAAAGCTCCATCCCCTTCCTTTTAATAGAGGAAGAGGGTTTCTTCCCGTTGACACAGGAGCAGTCGACTGATGCCCTCGATCAGTCGACTGGTCCTGTAGTTGTTGCCCAATAACGGCCGCTTTCCATGTTGGATTTCATCCAACGGTACTGGTATCAGTCGACTGATATTACCATCAGTCGATTGATGCTCGATCAGTCGAGTGCTCCGCGAAGTCGACTACATTCGTGCTGCAGATCAGTCGCTACCATTTCCTGGCATCGACTTACGACATATCGATCAGCCGATCCATGGCGATCATCGCCAAGCACTAAACCCTAGTCTTAAACTAGTCGAACCAACCATCGACTCAGAGGAGTCGACTGCCATGACATGGCAGTCGACTAGTGTTGGGAAAACTCATCCGACACTTGGCCGAATGGCCAAGTTTCACCTAAGAGCTACCCCTTCCCGGGTTACATTTGCTCACTCTAATCCCTCGGAGTCTCTCGCCTTTGAAGTTCTCTTCGTTCGCGACCATGTCCCTCGGCAGCATCAGGTGCATGGCTCTGCAATGCTCCTTCGCGTCTCTTGCCTCGAAGTCTACTTCCTCTGGCTTCACTCCAAGATCCTCCTCCGGCGGTCCCTCGGATGCTCCAAGCGCACGGCTTTCGCAAAGCTATCCTTCACCGACTCAAGGACCGAGTCATGAGATGTGAAACTCGCCATGGCTCCATGTGCGAATTACTAAGTTCTGCATGACTTCAACACACATATCAAATCATAACAAACTAACTTAAACCCTTTGCCACACACATCAAAACCTAATCATGGCAAGAGATTGCCCTAACAATCTCCCCCTTTTTGATGTGTGGCAATCCATTTAAGTTATGTAAAAACATTTGATAAAAATTTTTAAGGTAAGAAAGCATGTAAACATAAACATGATATAGCAACATGCAACTCCCCCTTAATTCATGAAACTCTCTCTACAAATTCTCCCCCTATCATAATTAACTTAAACATAATATTTTCTCCCCCTTTGACACCATCAAAAAGATTAATACTAAGTTATAAACACACGTCATCAAGTCTAATAGAAGGAAAATACCAAAAATTAGTCTAAAACCTAAATTCGGCCTTAACTAGTCTGATTTTTAGGCCACGAGTCGACTGGTTCAGACTACTACCGATCCGCACGAATTTTCGTAACTTAACTTTCGATTTTCGGATCAAATTTCAGAAATGCATTAAAAATTCCAGAAAATTCGAAAAATCATGAAATTTGGGGAACATATTTCTTGTAAGATTCTTTATCAGTGAAAAATAGGTCTTCATGAAAAGTCATTATATTTTCACGTATTTGCAAAAAATCCAAAAGGTTTAAAAACCACTAGGTTTTTGATCATGTGAGTATCAAGTTTAACACCTAGTTTTGATTCCAATTGTTTCAAAACATGAATACATAGATTTTAGATTAAGAAATTGTTTTGAAAATATATGAAATATCCAACCATGATCTTTGGGCAATATGTCTATGAATTAAACATAAGTCTTCCCCATGATTGGTCTATTATTGCTATTTTGATACTTCAAATGACCATCTAAATGCCATAGGCATTAGTGGACATTTGTATCATCCTAACATCTCACCCATGCTAAGTTTTCAATCAAGGTAGCCTATTGTGAGTGTGAGATGTATCCTAGAGGGTATTTGTATATACTTAACCATTATATTCATGCAATTCTATCAAGGTTAAGTATCAACCTAACAATCCTCATGATCATTAAGGCATATATCAATTAATTCTACATTATGATCATGAACCTAATGTATTCATCAATTAATAATCATGCATTAGGTATTATATCATGATAATAAGCAAAGTATCACCTAAACCATGATTTAACCCTATTTCTCATGATTATGTGTCAAATATCAAAATCATAAATCATGATTGCGAACATACATAGCAATTACATTAATCATCATGATTTAAGCATTATTAACTATTTATAGGTGCATTATCATCACCTAACACTATTTCAAAATGTTGTCCCGCCATCCTAAGTCAACCAAAATATGATATAGGTCAAGTCCATATGGTTGACTATCCTAGGTTTTTTATAACCCTTAAGGATGGATTTTGGAACCCAAAATAGGTTCTTTCCTATGGGGTTCACAAGATACTCCTTGGGAATCCATTTACTAGCAATTACTTTCTTCTTATCTTGTCCCCTAGCAATTAGGCATTTGTAGGCCTTTTCATTTTTCTTTTCTTTATAACCTAGGCCTTTCTTATTAAAGTTAGCTCTTTGGCTCCCTATAATCATGTTCAATGTATTTGAGCCAATTGTAAACTTTTCTAGGGCTTTGGTTAAATAATCTACTTTCTCTCTTAAAGCTCTATTTTCTTCTATACATGCATCACTAACATCCAAAGGCATATAGTTATCATGTGAGCATGCATCATTTAAGCTAGAAGAAATATTATCATCATTTAAGCATGCTTTTTCTAGTTTATTTTCTAAGTCCTTAATTTGCTCAAGCATGCTCTTATTTTTCTTCTTAGCACTAATTAGGTCCTTAGTGAGGCTAGAAATCATAGAAACTATTTTACTAGGTGAAAGATTAGTTACCATAGTTTCCATGTCCTCTTCTTCTTCTTCGGATGAGGATGTAGAGGCTCCCCCTTCACTAGAGCTCCCTCCACTTGAGCTTGATTCTTCATTTTCGGTGGAGGAGCAATCCGAGTCATCAAATGCCATTAGAGCAAGGTTGGTGACGAAAGCATTCTCCTCTTCCGATGATGATGAAGAGGAAGAGGAAGGGTCATCCCACGTCTTTGCTTTGAATGCCTTGGCCCTCCCCTTTTCCTTTGCCTTCTTCTCCTCTTCCTTTTTCTTCTTGCTCCCCTTTTTCATCTTCTTTTCTTCTTTCTTTCTCTTCTCCTCTTTGCTTTTGTTCAAGAGGGGACAATTGTCCCTTATGTGTCCCTCTCCTTGGCAATTGTAACAAATGATCTTCTCCCTTGGTCTTCTATTCCTATCATTTGATTTGTTAAATCTAAAACCTTTTAATGCACGCCTTACCCTCCTTACCATATAGGCTTCTTCCGTGCTGTCCATGGAGGAGGAGGAGGATGCTTCATCATCGGAGGAGGAGGGGATCTCCATCTTCTTCTTCCCCTTATTTGCCATCAATGCTACTCCCCTTGAAGGTTGGATTCTAGCCTCTTCTTGTATTCCTTCAAGCCTCATTTCGTGGAGCTCCATTGTTGAGAAGAATTCCTCCAAGGTGCTTACTTCTAAGTTCTTGGAGATATAAAATGAGTCCACCATGGAGCTCCATCTTGAGGACCGGGGAAAGGCATCTATGGCCTTCATTACCATATCCTGGTTGGAGAGCTTTTCTCCTACACTTGTTAGCCCAATTAATATTTCTTTAAACCTAGAATGTAATGATGTTACCTTTTCTCCCTTTTCCAATTTGATATTTGATAGTTGGGAGCGGAGGAGGTCTCTCCTTGCAAGTTTGGCTTCCGAAGTGCCTTCATGAAGTTCAACCAATCTCTCCCACATCTCCTTGGCACTTGAGCATTCCCCAATTCGGTTGATCTCTTGTTGGGGGAGCACATTGAAGAGATGGTGCTTGGCTTTTGAGTTTGCAAGGTGCTCTTCCCTTTGCTTTTTGGTCCACCTAGATTTCTCTATTGGCTTCTCTTCTTCATCCCTAGGCAAAACGAAACTGGATTCCATTGTAATCATGATATCAAAATCCATTTCGAAAAATACCTCCATTCGCTTCTTCCACCAAGTTCAGTTACATTGCTATCAGTCGCCATGAAAGTTTGGCCAGCTAAAGTATTTGGGGCTAGGGTTGCATGACACTGTGATTCACACAGATTGCTTACTGATCACTTGTTATAAGCGCTTCATGATTAGGAAATTTTTAGCCCCGGTACAAAAACTGACTTGAAGCATCTCATTAACGCGCTAATTCCCCAATCGATAGCTATATAGATAAGAACCATACAAATACAAGAAAACAAACGCTAACACAATAGTATAACGTGGTTCATGGCTACGCCGCTAATCCACGGTCCCCGATTCGTCCTCGGTGAATCACTCCGCCAAAACCAATCCACTAATGGTCTCTCCTTTGCACCAAGCAAGGTGGAGGTAACCTTTACAATCAAGATCACTCTTCTTAAAATAAGAATGAAGTAAAAGCAAATAAGAAGAGTTTGAAGCTTGTGGGGCACTTGGAAGATCACTTAGAGCATAAGCATTAGCCTCCCAAAGCTCCATCCCCTTCCTTTTTATAGAGGAAGAGGATTTCTTCCCGTTGACACGGGAGCAGTCGACTGATGCCCTCGATCAGTCGACTGGTCCTGTAGCCGTTGCCCAATAACGGCCGCTTTCCACGTTGGATTTCATCCAACGGTACTGGCATCAGTCGAATGATATTACCATCAGTCGATTGATGCTCGATCAGTCTAGTGCTCCGTGAAGTCGACTACATTTTGTGCCCGTGCACAGTGCTGTAAGTCGACTGCCATTTCCTGGCAGTCGACTACCGTCGACATCGATCGGCTTGCCGATCCATGGCGATCGGCCCGCTACTAAACCTAGTCTTAAACGGTCAAACCAACCATCGACTCGGAAGCGATCAGCCGCCATGACATGGCAGTCGACTGGTGTCGGGAAAACTCATCCGACACTTGGCCGAATAGCCAAGTTTCACCTAAGAGCTACCCCTTCCCAGGTTACATTTGCTCACTCTCATCCCTTGGATTCTCTCGCCTTCGAAGTTCTCTTCGTTCGTGGCCACGTCCCTCGGCAGCATCAGGCGCACGGCTCTGCAATGCTCCTTCGCATCTCTTGCTTCAAAGTTTACTTCCTCTGGCTTCACTCCAAGCTCCTCGTCCGGCAGTCCCTCGGATGCTCCAAGCGCACAGCTTCTGCAAAGCTATCCTTCACCGACTCAAGGACCGAGTCATGAGATGTGAAACTCGCCACGGCTCCATGTGTGAATTACTAAGTCCTACACGACTTCAACACACATATTAAATCATAACAAACTAACTTAAACCCTTTGCCACACACATCAAAACCTAATCATGGCAAGAGATTACCCTAACAACATTAACCTAAGCAGAATTCAAAGGGTGATAGCTGATGGACCTTTGGGTTCATTAGTGGTGGAGGATCTCCCAACCTGTCAATCTTGCTTGGAAGGTAAGATGACCAAGAGGCCTTTTAAGGCCAAGGGGTATAGAGCCAAAGATGTGTTAGAAATGGTTCATTCTAATTTGTGTGGTCCTATGACTATCCAGGAAAGAGGTGGTCTTGAATATTTCGTCTCTTTCATAGACGATTATTCAAGATATGGATGACACTACGATTTGATCGTGGTGGTGAGTACCTCTTGGGAAAGTTTAGGAACTACTTATCAGAGGATGAGATTCAATCCCAATTGACTGTACCTGGCACAGCCCAGCAGAATGGTGTAGCAGAGCGAAGGAATAAGACTCTTATGGAGATGGTTAGATCGATGATGAGTTATTCTGACTTGCCAGATTCGTTCTGGGGATATGCTCTAGATACGGCGGTGTACATTCTGAACTTGGTACCATCTAAATTAGTGCCTTCTACTCCCACAGAGTTGTGGACTGGGCGAAAGCCTAGTCTAAGACATATTCGGATATGGGGGAGTCCAGCACATGTGTTGAAGGCAGATGCTGGTAAGTTGGAACCTCGTACAGAAGTACGCTTGTTCGTTGGCTATCCTAGGGGAACGAAGGGTGGAATGTTTTATAGTCCTAGAGATCAGAGGGTGATCGTTAGCACGAATGCCAGATTTCTAGAGGAAGACTATGTGATGAGCCACAAGCCCAAGAGTAAAATTGTTCTGGAGGAGTTAAAAAGGGAAGTCACTTCTTTAGTACCACCGGTACAAGAGGATATACCATATATCATTGCACCGTATGTCACAGAGGATACACAGGTGATACCTCGTCGTAGTGGGAGGGTTGTGAGACATCCTGATAGATTCATGTTCTTGGGAGAATCTTCTGATTTGGTCCCTGGCGAACATGAACCTGATCCCTCGACATATGACGAGGCAATCCAAGATAAAGATGCAGTATCTTGGCAAAGTGCAATGAATGCTGAGATTGAATCTATGGATTCAAATCAGGTCTGGGAGCTAGTAGAACCACCCGATGGTGTAAAAACCATTGGATGCAAGTGGATCTACAAGAGAAAGAGAGGAATAGATGGGAAGGTTGAGACCTTCAAAGAGAGGTTTGTTGCGAAGGGGTATACTCAGAAAGAGGGTATAGATTATGAGGAGACCTTTTTACCGGTAGCCATGCTTAAGTCTATCTGAATTCTCTTATACATAGCAGCTCATATGGATTATGAGGTGTGGCAGATGGATGTCAAGATAGCTTTCCTTAATGGAAATCTTGAGGAAAACATCTATATGAAGCAACCAGAGGGATTCATTGCTAAGGGCAAAGAGCATCTTGTATGTAAGCTTAATCGGTCCATTTATGGATTGAAGCAAGCCTCAAGATCTTGGAACATCTGATTTGATGAGGTAGATCTAGTCTTATGGATTTATTCAAAGTCCGGATGAGTCTTGTGTATACAAGAAATGTGATGGAAACGTAGTGGTAATTCTTGTACTATACGTAGATAACATTTTGGTGATTGGCAACAATATCAAACTGTTATCGGGCATAAGGGTATGGTTGTCCAAACAGTTTGATATGAAGGACTTGGGAGAAGTGGGACACATCCTTGGGATCAAGGTTATCGTGCTTATCCCAAGCTTCATACATAGACATGATTATGGAGCGTTTTAGCATGCAGAACTCCAAAGAAGGGCTTTCTAACTTTCAGGCATGGAGTTCCTTTATCTAAGGAGAGGTGTCCTAGAACATCTGAGGAGATAGAGGAAATGAAGGTGGTTCCTGATGCTTCGGCAGTAGGAAGCCTCATGTATGCGATGCTATGTACGAGACCAGATATCTGCTTTGTTGTGGGCATGGTCAGCAGATATCAGAGTAATCCAGGACAGGGACATTGGACTGTAGGGGATCGATTGGCCGGCTAGAGGGGGGTGAATAGCCATTTTTGTTTGGATGCCGGTATTTGCTCGTCTACAAAACTAATTAGCGCAAGCGGAAGACTAATAAAGACAAGCAAATAGAAATACAAGCAAACAAACACTAACAAAGAATGTAACGTGGTTCACGGCTACGCCGCTAATCCACGGTCCCCGATTCGTCCTCGGTGAATCACTCCGCTAAACCAATCCACTAAATGGTCTCTCCTTTGCACCAAGCTAGGTGGAGGTAACCTTTACAATCAATATCACTCTTCTTACAAATAGAATGGAGTAAAAGCGAGTAAGAAGAGTTTAGAGCTTGTGGGGCACTAGGAAGATCACTTGGAGCATAAGCATTAGCCTCTCAAAGGCTTACACCCTCTCTTTTTATAGAGAAATTTGTTTCTTCCGTTAGCGCCATCGATCATTGCCGCCCTTGGCGATCATTGCGCCGTCCTACAGCGGCCTCGAACACATCGGATCCGACCATTGTAGTCCAGCGGAACTCTTGGCGATCGGTGGACCTCGTGATCATTCGGCTCTCCGTAGTCAAGCGCCCGATCGGCTCTGAGCAGTTACATGGCAAAACCCTATTGATCGATCAGCTGCTACCTTGCGATCGGCGATGGTCTTGGATCGACTACCCACGTATGGCGATCGGCTGCGGCCACAATCCGGTCGATCGTATACGATCGAACTACACTCGACTCGAAGCGATCGACTACCATGACATAGCGGTCGGCGGTGTCGGAAAACCCATCGACACTTGGCCAAATGGCCAAGTTTCACCTAAACTACCCTTCCCGGGTTACAATCGCTCACTCTCATCTCTCGGAGTCCTCGCCTTGAAGTTCTCTTCGTTCTCGGCCCGTCCTCGCGGCATCGAGCGCCGCGGCTCTGCTTCACGTCTCTTGCCTCGAAGTCTACTTCCTCCGGCTTCACTCCAAGCTCCTCGTTCGGCCGTCCCTCGGATGCTCCAAGCGCACGGCTTCCGCAAAGCTATCCTTCACCGACTCAAGGCACGAGTCATGAGATGTGAAACTCGCCACGGCTCCATGTGCGAATTACTAAGTCCTGCGACTTTAACGCACATATCACATCAACATATCAAACTAAGCAAACCCTTTGCCACACCATCAAAACCATATTACGGCAGAGATTGCCTAACAATCTCCCCTTTTTGATGTGTGGCAATCCGTTAAGTTAGGTAAAAACATTGATATAAATTCTAAGGTAAAAGCATGTAAAGATAAACATGATATAACAACATGCAACTCCCCCTTAATCCATGAAACTCTCTATGCAAATTTTCTCCCCTATCATATATTTCTCCCCTAAAATATATTTCTCCCCCCTAAAATAATTAACTTAAACATAATTATTTCTCCCCCTTTGACACCATCAAAAGATTAACACTAAGTTATAAGCTCATGGCATCAAGTATAATGGAGGAAAATACCAAAAACATGAATAAAATCTGAAATCGAAAATTGCGGCTGATTTTGAGGTGATCGCATTGCTATCGATTATGGCGTCATTGGCACAATGATTCAAATTCGATTTTAAAAATTCGAAAATTTGAAAAATCATGAAATTTGAGGAACATATTTCTATTAAGTATATCTATCAAGGAAAAATAGTTTTTCATGAAAAATCATTATATTTTTAGATTTGCCAAAAATCCAATCATTTGAAAAACCACTAGTTTTTGAGCATGTTAGTATCCATTTTAGCACCTAGTCTTGCTTCGAGTTGTTCCAAAACATGAATACATAGATTTTAGATTAAGGAATTGTTTTGAAAACATATGAAATATCCAACCATGATCTTTGGGCAATATGTCTATGAATTAAACATAAGCCTTCCCCATGATTGGTCTATTATTGCTATGTTGATACTTTAAATGACCATCTAAATGCCATAGGCATTAGTGGACATTTGTATCATCCTAACATCTCACCCATGCTAAGTTTGCAATCAAGTTAGCCTATAGTGAGTGTGAGATGCATCCTAGGGGGTATTTGTATATACTTAACCAATATATTCATGCAATTCTATCATGGTTAAGTATCAACCTAACAATTAACATGATCATAATGACATATATGAATGAATTCTACATTATGATCATGAAATACATGTATTCATTAAATAATAGTCATGCATTAGGTATTATATGATGATAATAACCAAAGTGTCACCTAAAGCATGATTCAAACCTATTTCTCATGATAACATGCCAAATATCATAAATCATGATTTAGAACATACATGGCAATTACATTAATCATCATGATTTAAGCATTATTATCTATTTATGGGTACGTTATCATCACCCAACACTATCTAAAAAAATGTTGTCCCGTCATCCTAAGTCAACCAAAATGTGATATAGGTCAAGTTCATATGGTTGACTACCCTAGGGTTATCCTAACCCTTAAGGATGGATTTTGGAACCCAAAATAAGTTCTTTCCTATTGGGTTCACTAAATACTCCTTGGGGATCCATTTCCTAGCAATTACTTTCTTTTTATCTTGTCCCCTAGCTATTAGGCATTTATAGGCCTTTTCATTTTTCTTTTCTTTGTATCCTAGGCCTTTCTTGTTGAAACTAGCTCTTTGGCTCCCTAAGATCATGTTCAATGTGTTGGAGCCAATTGTGAATTTTTCTAGGGCTTTTGTTAAATAATCTACTTTTTCCCTTAAGGCCCTATTTTCATTTATACATGCATCACTAACATCTAATGGCACATAAAGGTCATGTGAGCATGCATCATTTAAGCTAGAAGAAATATTATCATTTAAGCATGCATTTTCTAGTTTATTTTCTAGGTCCTTAATTTGATTAAGCATGCTTTTATTTTTCTTCTTAGCTCTAAATAAATCTCTAGTTAAGCTAGAAACCATGGAAACTATTTTCTTAGGAGTTAGATTTGTTACCATAGTTTCCATGTCCTCTTCTTCTTCGGATGAGGAGGATGTGGAGGCTCCCCCTTCACTTGAGCTTTCCTCACTTGAGCTTGATTCTTCATTTGAGGAGGAGGAAGAGCAATCCAAGTCATCAAAGGCCATCAAGGCCAAATTGGTGACAAAGGCATTCTCCTCATCCGATGATGAGGAGGAGGATGAGGATGGATCATCCCAAGTCCTTGCCTTGAGAGCCTTAGCCTTTCCCTTCTCCTTTGTCTTCTTCTCCTCTTCCTTCTTTTTCTTGCTCCCTTTTTTCTTCTTCTTTTCTTCTTTCTTCTTTCTCTCTTCCTTGCTCTTGTTTAAGAGAGGACAATTGTCCCTTATGTGCCCCTCTCCTTGGCAATTGTAGCATATGACCTTCCCCCTTGGTCTTCTATTCCTATCATGAGATTTATCAAATCTAAAATTCTTAAATGCACGTCTTACCCTCCTTACCATATAGGCTTCTTCGGTGCTATCCATGGAGGAGGAGGAAGATGCTTCGTCATCGGAGGAGGAGGTGATTTCCATCTTCTTCTTCCCCTTATTTGCCAACAATGCTACTCCTCTTGAGGGTTGAATTCTAGGCTCCTCTTGTATTCCCTCAAGCCTAGTTTCGTGGAGCTCCATTGTTGAGAAAAATTCCTCCAAGGTACTTACTTCCAAGTTCTTGGAGATGTAGAACGAATCCACCATGGAGCTCCACTTTGAGGACCGGGGAAAGGCATCTATAGCCTTCATGAGCATGTCCCGGTTTGATAGCTTCTCACCTACACTTGTTAGCCCAATTAAAATTTCTTTAAACCTAGAGTGTAGTGAGGTTACCTTTTCTCCCTTTTCTAGTTTTATATTGGATAGTTGGGAGCGGAGGAGGTCTCTCCTTGCTAGCTTGGCCTCGGATGTGCCTTCATGGAGTTCTATAAGCTTCTCCCACATCTCTTTGGCGCTAGCACATTCTCCTATTCGGTTGATTTCTTGTTGGGGAAGCACATTGAAGAGATGATGCTTGGCTTTTGAATTCGCAAGGTGCTCCTCTCTTTGCTTCTTAGTCCATCGTGATTTTTCGATTGGCTTCCCCTCTTCATCCCTAGGCAAAACGAAACCGGATTCCATTGTAATCATAATGTCAAAATCCGTTTCGAAAAATACCTCCATTCGCTTCTTCCACCAAGCGAATTCTCCTTCAAACTTCGGAGGATGGATGTTGGAGCCAGCCATTTTGAAAGTTGCTTGTTGTGGCGGTTAGTCCTCGACAAGCTTTCCTCGGCTCTGATACCACTTGTAGGGGATCGATTGGCCGACTAGAGGGGGGTGAATAGCCCTTTTTGTTTGGATGCCGGTATTTGCTCGTCTACAAAACTAATTAGCGCAAGCGAAAGACTAATAAAGACAAGCAAATAGAAATACAAGCAAACAAACGCTAACAAAGAATGTAATGTGGTTCACGGCTACGCCGCTAATCCATGGTCCCCGATTCGTCCTCGGTGAATCACTCCGCTAAACCAATCCACTAAATGGTCTCTCCTTTGCACCAAGCTAGGTGGAGGTAACCTTTACAATCAAGATCACTCTTCTTACAAATAGAATGGAGTAAAAGCGAGTAAGAAGAGTTTAGAGCTTGTGGGGCACTAGGAAGATCACTTGGAGCATAAGCATTAGCCTCTCAAAGGCTTACACCCTCTCTTTTTATAGAGAGGACTGTTTTCTTCCCGTTGGCCGCCATCAGTCGACTGCTGCCCTTGGCAGTCGACTGCCGTCACTACAACGGCCTCCGAACACGTCGGATCCCGACCGTTGTAGTCCAACGGAACTCTTAGCGATCGGATCGATGGACCTCATCGATCATTGCCGCCTCCGTAGTCACGCCCGATCGGCTTAACGGTTCTGGCTAAACCCTATTGATCGATCAACCAACTGCCGATGACGATGGTCTTAGCGATCGACCGCCCACGTATGGCGATCACGCTACAATCCGATCGATCGTATACGGTCGAACTACACTGACCCATGACATGGCCAAATGGCCAAGTTTCACCTAAGAGCTACCCTTCCCCGGGTTACAATTGCTCACTCTCATCTCTCGGAGTTCCTCGCCTTCGAAGTTCTCTTCGTTCTCGGCCACGTCCCTCGGCAGCATCAGGCGCACGGCTCTGCAATGCTCCTTCATGTCTCTTGCCTCGAAGTCTACTTCCTCCGGCTTCACTCCAAGCTTCTCGTCCGGCGGTCCCTCGGATGCTCCAAGCGCACGGCTTCCGCAAAGCTATCCTTCACCGACTCAAGGCACGAGTCATGAGATGTGAAACTCGCCACGGCTCCATGTGCGAATTACTAAGTCCTGCACGACTTTAACGCACATATCACATCAACATATCAAACTAACTTAAACCCTTTTCCACACCATCAAAACCATATTACGGCAAGAGATTACCCTAACATGGACTGCGGTAAAGCATATATTGAAGTGCCTGAGAAGGACTAGGGATTATATGCTAGTTTATCGGCCAGACCAATTACTCCCTGTGGGTTACACAGATTGCGACTTCTAATCAGATAGGGATAACAATAAGTCTACCTCAGGTTTTGTGTTTACTTTGGGAGGTGGAGCCATTTTATGGAGGAGTGTCCAGCAGAAATGCGTGGCGGACTCCACCATGGAAGCTGAGTATGTGGCAGCCTCTGAGGCGACCAAAGAAGCTGTATGGCTCAGGAACTTCCTGATGGACTTGGATGTGATTCCTGGTTTGCCCAGAACTATCACAATTTATTGTGATAATAATGGTGCAGTTGCAAACTCGAAGGAACCACGAGCCCATAAGGCTAGTAAACATATAGAGCGCAAGTACCACCTGATATGAGAAATCGTAAAGGAGGTAGAAGTTGATGTCGCCTAGATTGCATCAGAGGATAACCTGGTAGACCCTCTCACTAAGGCCCTTCTAGCGAGAGCTTTGGTAGGCATGTGGAGCGAAGGGGAATCAGATGTATGACAGTATGAGGACAGCAAAGTCTTTTAGTATAAGTGGGAGATTGTAGAGATGTATACTGAAAAGTCTATCTTTTCTATGAACATCTTTATTTTTGAAACAAGAATCACATGATCATTGTTTGCATATTTTTCTGCATATTGTCTAATACGTTACATTGTAGATAACATGGTGTATGGTGTCACATGGGAGATCATGTTATCGGCTCCTTGTAAAGTATAAGTAAAGGCTCACAACCGAGATGGCTTTGGACAAACCATCGGAATGGTTGTAGTGTGATTTGGTGTTGGTTTGTCTTGACCATAGAATCACACCAGTGCACTTTGTGTGTATTGAGCAGGACCGACTTAGAGGTGATTTGATTTATTGCTGACTACATAATCGAATCGGACCTCAGATATTATTTAGTACATGCTCTTAATCCCGATATAATAATGGGCACATATACTTAGTACTCATCTATTTAATTTACCAATAGGCGAGATTTATAGATTAAATCGATAGGCTCGGTAAGTTGGGAGATGATATTATTTATATGGTGTGCCATTGATTATCGGAGGAAACCGTGTCCTATATATTTGGATGATGATGTCCCCTTGAGGAGCTAATAAGGTTCATCATGTAAACCCTGCAGGTGGACTTGGTCTGATATGATGAAAAGGTTGAGTGGTACTACTCAAGGAGTTAGATGTTGATTAATTAATGGTCAGTAAATTAATTAATCGATGGACATTCGAGATCTTAAACACGGTGATAAAATGTTCAAATAATATATGGAGCCCATATTATCATATGGGGGTTGGTGAGGTAGATCAATGATGAACCTTTAGTGGATTGGATCATCATTAGTGGATCGGACTTTATGTGGGCTTGATCCATGGGTGGCCAAGACCCAACTCCTCCTCATGGTCCCTAATGTAGCCTATTAACACCTCATGAAGCTTAGATCCAATGGATGAAAACAAAACTCTAGGTCCAAAGATAGAGATTAAATCTCTAGATCCAACGGTTGAGATTAAATCTCTAGATCCGACGGTTGAGATTAAATCCCTAGAACCAATGGAGGAGATTAAATCATGGCTTGAGCCCAACTCTATAAATAGAGATTAATAAGTGTGTGGCAAGGATAAGGATGGATGAGGGGATTAGGGTTTGTCCCTTGGGCGGCAACCAATCCTAATTAGATTAGGATTGGGAGTGGTGGCTAGGGTTAGGGTTTTGGGGATTAGAGTGGGCGGCAACTCAAGGAGGTTATCCTTCTTCTTCCAAAGGTTGGTCGGCCCCTATTCTTCTCTTCTCTACCTTGGCATGAGCTCATCCTATTCTTCTTTCCCTCTTCCATGGTCGGCAATAAGGAAAGCTAGGATTAGGGTTTGGAAGCTTAGGGTTTAGGAGGCTTGGGTGGCACCAAATAAGGAAGTAGTTTGGTTTCTTCTTCCTATCCTTTGGTGGCCGGTGCCCACAGCCCTATCCCAGCTCTTGGACGGCATCCAAAGTCCCCTTCTCCTTCTCCTTAAGTGGTGGAAACAAGATATAGGGTTTTCCCTTGGTGTCTTGGCCGGTTTCCACCATTATCTCCTTCTCCTTGTTGGCTGGCGGCAAGCATTTCTTATGTTGCTTGTTGGTTGGCTATAGCAAGGAGATGAGCCTTGTTTCTATTTTTCCTCTTGCTTTGGAAGAGCAAGGAAGGATGATTTGCGATCTAGGAGCTTCGACTTTTGGTAGAGCGTCGCCCACACGACGTCTGAAAGGAGGAAGGACATACATTAGAAGATCGAGAGGTATATCAATTCTCTAATTTTATATCTTACTTGCTTGTTTTTGTTTTTCAATTATAAGCATGTTATAAATCTGTAAATGGCTAAATAATACTTGGATCCCGAGAATAAACACAAAAACCGATGACCCGGACATCGTCTATTCCGCGACTACTCGTAGAATAGAGGATGGTCGCTTGAACAACTAGTTTGTTCAAGTGACCTCTCTAAACGAATAGCACGACGATGACTTGGTGGTTTGGGCAATCCCTTTTGTCTAGGATTAAATTTTTTTTTAATCCAGGGACATCGAAGGGATCGCCATGGTCACGCTACCGAGGTGAAGTGGGAAGCAAAGTTTCCCCTCACGGACTCGATAAGCAAAACCCTACATTCCAAAGTACTAGACTACTTAGATGAATCATAACTAGGTACGTACTAGATTCTCCCTTTCAGAATGTTCGTCATGTGTAGGTGTAAAAATAAAAGCTAACCAGTGTAAGACTAGAACATTCATTTGAGCAAATAAAATAAAATACCACGAGGTAAATGAAGTTAAGCTACCCATGGAAACAACTCATGAAGAAAACTTTAAAAATACTACTAAGGCAGCTTAATGATAACAAAAATTAAGTACTGAAGAAACTAAAAACTCTATGTATGAACAAATGAATGCTAACTAAAAAATGCAAATGACAGGAAAGAAACTGTTGCTAGAAACAAAATAAATCAAGAGTTGGAACCCTCCAGATTTAAGTGAAGCATACCTCTAGTATGGTGGACGAGGTGGAAAGTCCAGTAGCATCAGCATCTCAGGGTCCTGGGAGAATCTGGTGTTGAGCCACTGATGTCACATATATATGTGGTCGATCTGAGAGATGGTGGATGCAGTGGCTACTTGGTGCTCCTCTTCCCTGCCCACTGTGCCTGCTGGGCACGCATGTGCTGCCGCATCTCATAGCGGTAGGTGGCCTCCTGCTGGCGACGGGCAGCCTCCTCCTGAAAGTGGATACAGGCCTCATCGTAGAACTCCTCAGCCCGCTGGAAGTGCTCCCGTAAGCCCTAAAACTATGCCTACACGTAAGTGCTCTACTCCTCCCATCGCTACATCAACATCAGCTACTCAGCATATATGTCGTCGAGGCACGATCGAAACTCTGAAAAATCATAGGCAGATGTACCTGCATCCTGCTCAAATGTAGAAAAAGGTGGTGGTATAGGTGCAGTCTCATGTTGACGTGGACTAGGTGGGCTCAAAATAATCTTTGCTTCTTCCTAGAAGGTTTTCCCTAATACTAGGCTATTTGCAAAGAATATAAGTGATAATAAGTGATTGTCTGAATTATACGCATGAATACAGAAAGATTAAAAACATGTAAATTAAATTTGGGTTGCCTCCCAAGAAGCACTTTGTTTAAGGTCTTTTAGCTCGATCACTCTTCATTATCTCAACTTGGATTCAGAGGTTCTGTAAACCTCCATTCATCTATCTTGAATTCTGGATACTCCCCTAGATACTTCTTTAATCGTTGCCCATTTACTTTGATCTCCTCTGATTCCTTACTCCATATATCCACTGTACCATATGGGTATACTCTCTTCACCCAAAA
This sequence comes from Wurfbainia villosa, assembly GCA_025175895.1. Lineage (NCBI taxonomy): Eukaryota > Viridiplantae > Streptophyta > Magnoliopsida > Zingiberales > Zingiberaceae > Wurfbainia > Wurfbainia villosa. The sequence continues at coordinate 37,711,438 of CM045988.1, forward strand.
CGGTCCTGACCACCTTGATTTTAGCATCCTTGGAAAAAGTTTTAACCTGGAATTATATAGAAGAACTAAGTCACCTTCCTTAAACTCCCTTCTCAAGATATGTTGGTCATGTCATTTCCTAGTTCTTTCCTTATATGCCTTAGCATGCTCATATGCATCTCTTCGAATTTCATCTAGCTCCCTTAATTGCAGTTTTCTTTTCTCTCTTGCCGCACAGTAGTCGAAGTTGAGCTTCTTGATGGCCCAGAAAGCCTTGTGCTCCAATTCAATAGGAAGGTAGCAAGGCTTCCCATAAACTAGGCGAAATGGGGTCATGCCTATCGGGGTCTTGTAAGCTATGCGGTAAGCCCAAAGAGCATCGTCCAGTTTTTTTGACCAATCTTTCCTTGATGCCACTACCATCTTTTCTAGAATACTTTTGATCTCCCGATTTGAAATTTCCACTTGTCCGCTTGTTTGCAAGTGGTACGTTGTCGAGACTTTGTGGATCACCCTTACTTATGTAGCAATTTTTCAAATTGTTTTTCGATGAAGTGGGATCCTCCATCACTAATTACGACTCAAGGAACTCTGAATCTAAAGAATATGTTTCTTTTGGACATTTTTATTACGGTCCTAGCATCGCAGTGAGGTGATGCTACAACCTCCACCCATTTGGAGATGTAGTCTATGGCGACCAGGATATATTTGTTTTCGTCGGAAATGGGAAAGAGTCCCATGAAATCTATCCCCCATACATCAAAGAGCTCCACTTCTAATATGGTGCTTGTTGGCATCTCATATCTCCTACCTATATTTCCTATTAGCTGGCATCGATCGTAGGAGACTACATAGTTGCATGTGTCCCTAAATAGACTAGTCCAGTAGAATCTTGCCTGAAGTACCTTCGCAGCTATTTTTGCAATTCCGACATGCCTCCCATATGCTAAGGAATGGCAGTGAAAAAGGATGCTCTCCACTTTCTCTTCTGGTACGCACCTTCAATATACGCTATCTGCACACTTCCTAAATATGAAGGGATTATCCCATATATATTGTCGAACCTCTGCAAAGAATCTTTTCCTTTGTTGGATCATGAATTGTGATGGTATCACTCTCCTTGCCAGAAAATTCACTAAATCTGCATACCAGGGGGTGGTAACCTTAGTAATAGCCATGAGGGTATCTGATGTGAGCAAAATATATAGGGTTTTAGGAGTAGTTTTCGCTCACATCTCATTGCATTTTATGTTTATTTCATGCATATTTTACTTTGTTTTGCATGCATTTCCTATTTTCTAGTTCGGAGATATGCTATTTGTACTTTTGTATGCAGGATAGCATTTCATAGGGAAAACGGCGCACTTTCGGAGCAAAAGAATGACATTTTGCAGCTGGACGCAGAAGGGGTCACGACCAGGGTGTGTAGTTATACACGGTCATTTCCAAGGGTTGAGATTGGCCACCACAGCACCACACACAGCATGGTCATGTGGCGCTGCATGATTCCGATGCGATTCGATTATTTTCCAAGATTTAGGGAGATCCAGGCTGATGTCTATATAAAGGAAGCTATGCCCAAACCCTAGGGGGGAAGCACGACGGTCGGGACGACACTCCGACACCCTAAAAAGCTTCGAGAACTCACAATGGGGAGGAAGAAAGTTACTGTAGATCCAAGTTCTGCACTTCAATGTCAGAGAGAAGTGTATGGTAGAGGTAGCTTTTGATATATGCGAAGGCTCATCGGGGAAGTGTATGATGTCCTTTCCACAAAACCGTAGCTAGAAACCTAGACAAAACCCCACTTGACAATGTGTTCTGCGACACACAAACAAAACTGAAATCCTAGAATCCCTTCCAAAGACTCGCAACTAGTTTCTTTCTTCTTCCGTGTGACACTGTATTGAGTTAGGACCACCGTCAACCCTCGCAATCACAACCCTTAGAACTGAATTCCGAACAATAACGTCCACTTAACAAATCAGTACTCGAATCTCAGTCCCTGTGGGAACGATAATCTTTTTATTACTTGACGACATCCATATACTTACAGGCATTGAACGCAAGCACGCACTTCGAGTCCTCAATGGTCTCCGTTGCGAGATTTGTAGTCGCATTCGCATGCATCAAGTTTTTGGCGCCGTTGCTGGGGACTGATTGATTCGATATCGAATCAAGAAGTGGATAATTGGATCAGACTTAGGATAGATTTATTTATTCGGTTTATTTTTCACTTTCATTTGATCTATTCAATTTTAGATTTTAAATATCTAGAGTAAGTTTAGATTTATTTTAGTAATTACATTGCATTAACCTTTAGTTAAATTTTCTATATTTGATTTAGTATTAGTTTAGGCTATTTTCTATTTTAATTAAATATTAGGTAAAACTCCTAATTTTGTGGCTTGGTTCCTCGTATGCATAGACGCTTAGGATCGAAAGTCCTGATTTTGATAGATCTAGAAATCGAACGAACCTATCATCGTCGGAGAGCTGAACAGAAGAAGATGGAGGACCAAGCTGCATCCGAGGTAAATATAAATAGTCGACCTTTGTGGGATTATGCAACCCCTAGTGCTAGAGGATTTTAGGCTGAGTATAGCTGGACCATCCATTTTGGCAAACAACTTTGAGCTAAAATCGACACTCATACACATGGTCCAGTAGAGTCAATTCGAGGGAGCTATGACTGAAGACCCAAACCGGCACCTAAAGACATTTTTGGAAATCTATTCAACAATGAAGATCAATAGAGTCCCTGCAGACGCGATCTGCCTGAGCCTATTCCCATTCTCATTGCGGGATAAGGCTAAGGCATGGCTTCACTCCCTGCCTTCAGGAAGCATTACTATATGGGAGCAATATGAGCAGTAGTTCTTGAATAAATACTTCCCACCAAGCATGACTACTCACATGCACCATATAATAACGAGCTTCTGTCAGAAGGAAGGGGAGTCCCTATTTGAAGCGTGGGATCGCTACAAGGGGATACTCTACCAATGCTCCCATCATGGACTAGAAAGGTGGTTGGTGATCCACATCTTCTATAATGGGATCACGTACGCCACAAAGATGTCCCTCGATTCTGCTATAGAAGGAGCACTTATGAATAAGACTATCAAGGAAGAGGAGGAGTTAATAGAAGAGGTGGCCCATAACCACCATCAATAGGCTTCCGAACGTAGTCACCCAGCTTGTGTCACGGGATGATATATTGTCAACTCCGTGGACCACATGTCAGCAAGGATGGATGCGCTTAGCAGACGATTCGACTCTCTAAATCCAATTTTTGCATGTGCAGTCAATAACTTTAGAGAAGGAGTAGCAGCACATCGAGAGGACTACTGTGAAAGGCAGGGTGGCTCAGAAGAGCATATTGAGCATGTCGATGTGGTTGGGGATTATAATCAAAGGCCCAAAAATCCATACTCCAGTACTTCTAATCCCGGATGGAGGAACCACCTGAAGTCCTCCTATCGAAATAACACGGGGAACTTCCAACCATTAGAAGGGTATGGGCAACAACAGGGCAATGGGCATCAACAACCATAGAAGTCTAGGCTAGAATTGATGATGGAAGACTTCATTGCTACCCAAACAAAGGCCAATGAAGAGTTTCGGCGCCAACATCAAAAAATAGAAAAGTCACTTAAGGATTTGAAGGCTACTGTTGACAATCTTGCAAGACACACGAGGATGTTGGAAACACAAGTGGCCCAGATAGCCCAAACCGTGTCGCAACCTATGGATAGTTCTCCATCATTACTCGAGTCGAGTCAAGTCAAGGAGGAGGGAGTGTGCAGCGAGAGAGTAGCACAGAGAAATAGATTCGCCAAGGGGTGTGCAGCCATGATTTCCATCCTATCCGACCAAGCCAAAATTGAAGATAAAATCCCACCCAAGATGGAGGACATCGGTGAATTTGTTATACCCTACTCGATTTACGGTGAGAGCTTCAATAAAGTACTGTGTGATGCCCTATGCATTCTACCTAGAGATGGAGTTGGGCAGAATACAACCAACGGGCATAGGTATTCGCATGGCGGATGGCACGATCAAGGAGCCCATTGGCATGTTAGAACATGTACCTATGGTGATTGAGAATTTTGTCATACCCACAGATTTTATCGTATTGGACACAGGACCAAACTTCCAGAATCCCATCATTTTGGGAAGACCCTTTCTGGTGAATATGGGAGCATTTATAGTTGTAAAGGCTCACAAGATTGAAGGTAGGAAGCTTCGCTTCCCACTTCAACTCGATTGCTTGTTCATGGCGATCCCGTCTTCTTCCCCGGATTAAAAAAAAATAATCCATGACAATTAGGGATTACCCAAGCTACCGTTCCATTGTCGTTCTATCCGATTAGAGTGGTCACTTGAACAAACTTGTTGTTCAAGCAACATACCTCTATTCTTCGAATAGCCACGGAATAGACAATGTACAGATCGCTGATTTTTGTGTTTGTATTCAGGGTCCAAGTAAATTAGCCACATAATAAAAACATACAACATACAAAGAAACAAAAGGAAAGCAAAACAAGATTTATACCTCTTGTTTACCTCAAGGTCTTCTATCGTATGTCCTATCCTCCTCTTGGATGTTGTGTGGGCAACGATCCTCCAAGAGATGAAGCCTCCTAGATCACGATCTTCCTTTCCTTGCTTGCTCCGAACAAGAGGAAGTATAGAAACAAAACTCTTCTCCTATCTGGGGCCGGCCACCAAGTCAATGGACTAGATGTTGCCGCCGGCCAAGGAGGAGATGTGGGGCGCCGACCAACCTTGAAGAAAGGTTGCCGCCGGCCAACCTAGAGAGAGAGAGAATGGGAGAAGTATCTAGAGAGGGAGATGGTGGTTGTGTTTCCGTCGGCCAAGAGGATCACCAAAAACCCTAATGTTGTTGCCGTCGCCCACAAAGAAGAGGAAACCCTAGGGTTGCGGCCGCCCACCTCTCCTCTAAAGCCAAGCTCCAAAACCCTAATCTCTCAAGTTGTTCTCCATGCCCAAGCCTTGCCCTCCTTTTATAGAGTTAGGCTTAAGCCTCCTTTTAATCTCCACCGTCGGATCTCAGGATTTAATCTCAACCGTCGAATCTAGAGATTTAATCTCAACTATCAGATCTAGAGATTTAATCTCCACCGTCGGATCTAGAGTTTTATTTTCCATCATCGGATCTAGACTTCATGAGGGTTTTAATAGGCTACGATAGGGACCATGAGGAGGAGTTGGATCTTGGCCACCCAATGGATCAAGCCCACATAAAGTCCGATCCATTAATGATAATCCATTCCACTAAAGGATTATCATTGATCTACCTCACCAACCCCCATAAGTTAATATGGGCTCCATATATTATTTGTACATTTATCTCTCCGTGTTTAAGATCTCGAATGTCCGTCAAATAATTAATTTACTGACAATTAATTAATCAACATCTAACTCCATGAGTAGTACCACTCAACCTTATCATCATGCCGGACCAAGTCCACCTGCAGGGTTTACATGATGAACCTTATGAGCTCCTCAAGGGGACATCATCATCCTAATATATAGGACACAGTTTTCTCCTATAATCAACGGCACACCATATAAATAATATCATTTCCTAACTTACCGAGCCAATCGATTTACTCTATAAATCTTGTCCATTGGTAAATCAAAGAAATGAATACTAAGTATATGTGCCCGTTATTATATTGGGATTAAGAGCATGTACAACATAATATCTGAGGTCCGATTCGATTATGTAGTCAGCAATAAATTGAATCACCTCTATGTCGGTCCTGCTCAATACACATAAAGTGTACTAGTGTGATTCTATGGTCAAGAAAAACCAATACCAAATCACACTACAACCATTCCAATAGTTTGTTCATAACCATCTCGGTCGTGAGTCTTTACTTATACTTTACAAGGAACTGATAACATGATCTCCCATGTGACACTACACACTATGTTATCTACAATGTATTGTATTAGATAATATGCATAACCCTAAATATGCAAACAATGATCATGTGATTCTTATTTCAAAATAAAGATGTTCATATAAAAGATAGACTTTTTCAGTATACATCCCAACAATCTCCCACTTATACTAAAAGACTATGTTGTCCTCATACTGCCATACATCTGATTCCCATTCCCTCCACATGCCTATCAAAATCCCTCGCTGGAAGGGCCTTAGTGAAAGGATCTGCCAGGTTATCCTCTGATGCAATCTTGGCCACAACAACTTCTCCTCGCTTTATGATTTCTCGTATCAGATGGTACTTGCGCTCTATGTGTTTACTTGCCTAAAGGGCTCGTGGTTCCTTCGAGTTTGCAACTGCACAACTATTATCACAATAAATTGTGATAGTTTTGGGAAAACCAGGGATCACATCCAAGTCCATCAAGAAGTTCCTGAGCCACACAACTTCTTTGGTCTCCTCAGAGACCGCCACATACTCAGCTTCCATGGTAGAGTCCGCCACGCATTTCTACTTTACACTCCTCCATACAATGGCTCCACCTCCCAAAGTAAACACAAAACCTAAGGTAGACTTATGGTTATCCCTATCTGATTGGAAGTCAGAATCTGTGTAACCCATAGGGAGTAATTGGTCTGCCTGGTGAACTAGCATATAATCCCTAGTCCTTCTCAGGTACTTCAATATATGCTTTATCGCAATCCAATGTCACTGTCCTGGATTACTCTGATATCTGCTAACTATGCCCACGGCAAAGCAAATATCCGATCTCGTACATAGCATGACATACAAGAGGCTTCCTACTATCGAAGCATAAGGAACCACCTTCATCTTCTCTATCTCCTTAGATGTTCTAGGACACATCTCCTTAGATAAAGGAACTCCATGCCTGAAAGGTAGAAAACCTTTCTGGGAGTTTTGCATGCTAAAACGATCCATAATGGTGTCTATGTATGAAGCTTGAGATAAGCACAACATCCTTTTCTTGCCATCTCTTATAACCTTTATCCCAAGGATGTGTCCCACTTCTCCCAAGTCCTTCATATCAAACTGTATGGACAACCATACCCTTACGTCCAATAATACCTTGACATTGTTGCCAATTAACAAAATATCATCTACGTATAGTACAAGAAATACCACTATGTTTTCGTCACATCTCTTGTATACACAAGACTCATCCGGACTTTGAATAAATCCATAAGACTGGATTATCTCATCAAAGAGGATGTTCCAAGACCTCGAAGCTTGCTTCAATCCATAAATGGACCGATTAACCTTGCACACAAGATGATCTTTGCCCTTTGCAATGAATCTCTCTGGTTGCTTCATATAGGTGTTTTCCTCAAGACTTCCATTAAGGAAAGTTGTGTTGACATTCATCTGCCACACCTCATAATCCATATGAGCAACAATACATAAGAGAATCTAGATAGACTTAAGCATGGCTACCGGCGAAAAGGTCTCCTCATAATTGATGCCCTCTTTCTGAGTATACCCCTTCGCAACAAGCCTTGCTTTGAAGGTCTCAACCTTCCCATCTATTCCTCTCTTTCTTTTGTAGATCCACTTGCATCCAATGAATTTTACACCATTGGGTGGTTCTACTAGCTCCCAGACCTGATTTGAACCAATAGATTATTTCTCAGAATTCATCGCACTTTGACAAGATACGCATCTTTATCTTGGATCACCTCGTCATATGTCTAGGGATCAGGTTCATATTCGCCAGGGACCAAATCAGAAGATTTTCCCAAGAACATGAATCTATCAGGATGTATAACAACCCTCCCACTGCGATGAGGTATTACCTATTTATCCTCTGTGGCACGCGGTGCAGTGACTTGTGGTATATCCTCTTGTATCGGTGGTACTGAAGCAGTGACTTACCCTCTTAATTCCTCCAGAACAATCTTACTCATGGGTTTGTTGTTCATCACATTGTCTTCCTCTAGAAATCTGGCATTCGTTCTAACGATTGTTGGTGCAACAATGCCCCAAGCATTTATATGTTTTGATGTTTGGATAATCATCTAAGTTAGGCAACGATTTGTGATCTAATTGTGAACATGTTCAAGTAACAGGGAAATCCAATTATGAAGACTTGGTAAAGGCAAAGTCCAAGTATGAGCTTGGCAAGAAAAGTCCAAGGTAAAGGTTTAGCAGCATAAGACCAAGAATGTTGTCTTGGCGGCATTAAGTCCAAACAAACTTTGGCAAAGGAAGACCAAAGGCAAGTCTTGGCAGCGTAAGTCCAAGCATGTAGACTTGGCGGCGTAAAGTCCAAGCACGCTTTGGCAAAAGGAAACCCAAAAGACATGACAAAACCGAAGGAAGCTCTTGGAAGCAAAGCGCAAAGGATGAACAAGTCGCGGACTCGGAGGGATCCTGGAGGCGCAAGGCTTAAGGAAGAGCTAGAAGGTTGGGTCTAGGTCTAGGGGGTGTAATCAAGTATGAATTATTCATACTTGATGAGTATCAGTCGACTGATACGATGTATCAGTCGACTTGTCAGGTGCTCAACTGAGTCAGGATGAAACCCTGACCATCAGTCGACTACTTTGGTCGTGATCGATCGATGTTGTACGATCGATCGCCAACAGGGCGGTGATCGATCGCTTAAACACGCACGTAATGAAGTCTCACTCGATCGCGGCTGTGATCACTGATCGATCACTCCATCACGATCGGTGATGGAGGATCACGATCGATGAGAGTACCATTGGAGGAAACGACTCTAAATCCCATGAATCTGGCTATTCAGAAGCCGTTAACTGCACCGGTAGTCGACTGATGATGCTCCAACAGAAAAATCAGCCTCCTCTCTATAAAAAGAGAGATGTTGGAGGTTTTTGGGGTTAATGCTTATTCTCTGATTATACTCTCAAGCCTCCACGATTTTTCAAAGCTTTCTAGTGATTCTAAATCTCTTTCTCCTCTTTAAGCTTCATCTACATCTTTTGTAAGAAGAGGAGAAGTGTTGTAAAGGAAAGCTTCATAGTGGTATTGATTAGGGTTGACTCACCTCAAGGATCACCGTGGAGTAGGAGTGCTATCTCCGAACCACGTAAAAGAATCGTGTTAGCATTGTTTTTCATTTGTGTTATTATTATTTTTGTTTTGCTTTTGCTAATATTTTTGTAGAGATGAAAAACAAGCTATTCACCCCCCTCTAGCTTCAAATCGATCACCAACAAGTGGTATCAAAGCCCGGATTGCATCGGAAGATCTAACAATCAACCGGAGCAAAAATGGCTTTCCAAGAGGGGTATAGCACGGCGAGGCCTCCATTCTTCAACGGCAATGACTTCGGCTATTGGAAAGGTAGGATGGAGTATTATTTAATTAATGATATTGAAAATTGGTTTAGTAATGTAGATGGTTTCGAGAAGCCGGTCGATGAACATGGAGCACCCATACCGACGAAGGATTGGACGAGAGACATGGCCAAGAAGGCTCAAGCCAACGCTAATGCAACAACCACACTTCAATGTGGTTTGTCAAAAGAGAAACTAAGCAAGGTGGGGCCTTTTGAATTGGTGAAGGAGCTTTGGGAGAAGTTGATAGAGCTTAACGAAGGATCCAAGGAAACAAGAAGGGCCAAGAGAGATATCCTAATTGGCCAACTTCAAAGCTTCTCCATGAAGACCAATGAGACCGTGAGCCAAATGCACGGTCGCTTAAAAGAAGTAGTCAACGGACTACATGTAATAGGTGAGAAGGTCGACAACCGAGACCTCATAAGGTATGTGCTCCAAGCTTTCCCTAGATCAACCCTATGGGCCTCAATGGTAGATGCCTATAAGGTCTCTAGGGATCTCTCATTGGTTAAGTTAGATGAGTTATTTTGTGAATTTCAATTACATGAACAAGCTAACACTTCATCCAAAGAGAAGGGTATAGCTCTTTTTGTAGGAAAGAAGGACAAAAAGAAGAAGGAGAAGAAAGAAGTGTTCTCCTCATCCGAATCCGAGGAAGACTCATCGAGTAGTGAAGATGAGCTATCGGCAAGCGAGGTGGCTCATTATGTCAAGAAGTTTTGTGGGAAGTCAAGGAAGCTCACCAAGAAAGATGTGAGGAGGATGTTCCAATCCTCAAGAGATAAGGCTTCAAATAGTTCAAATTCTACACCTAACGTAACTTGTTTTGGTTGCAACAAGAAAGGACATATAAAGCCAAATTTCCCGAAACTAAAGAAAAAGGAGGAGAAGGAAAAGAAAAATAAGGAAAAGAAGGAGGCAATGGTGGCACAAACATGGGACACCTTAAGCATGGAGGATTCTTCTGACGATGAAGAAGTATGTCATTCCACCCGGAATCTAGCCCTCATGGCATTGGAGGAAGAAGCCGGGAGCTCAAGTGAGGAGTCCTCATCTTCTTCTTCAAGCGACGAATCATCATCAAGTGATGATGATGAGGTAAACAACTCCCCTAGTGTAGATTTACTTTATAAGACAATTGCATGTCTTCAAAATGCATTAAATAGATCGAAAAGTAGGATTAAGGACTTAAAAGTAGAGATTAAATCACTTAAAAGTGTAGAACCATCTTGTGATAAATTACCTTGTGATGATGATGCATGTACCCTTAGAGATGAAAATGATGAATTGAGAAAAGAAATAGGTAACTTAAGAGCATGCTTAGAAAAATTTACTAATGGCTCTAAATACCTAGACATGATAATTAAGGATAAAAGGGCTATTTACAACAAGGCCGGACAAGGATATAGGCTTAAGGAAAAGGAGGAAGCATTTACATCCCTTGTTAGTAGAAAAACCATAATTAAAAGCAAGGGTAGAAAGGCTTGGGTTCCTAAGAAATTTCTAATTGATGCTAGTGGTCCTAAGATTTGGGTACCTAAGGATTGTATTTTTCATGTGATATAGGTAGAAGAACCAAACTTGTGGATCGTTCATAGTGGGTGCTCAAAACACATGACCGGTGATGAGAGAAAATTCTCCACTATCAACCACACTAGCAAGGGAAAGGTATCATTTGGTAATAGCGGCAAACTTAAGATTCTAGGAAAGGGCACAATTGAGGTATCCCCCAATCTTGCCATTCATAAAGTGTTATTAGTTAAAAATATGAAATTTAATTTACTTAGTGTAAGCCAACTATGTGATGCGAACTTTGATGTTAAATTTGATTCCTCAAAATGTTTTATAAGACACAAAACTCTAAATGATTGCATGTTAGTAGGTTTTAGGAAATCAAATATATATTATGTTGATTTATCCTATGCTACTAATGCTTCTACTAAGTGTCTTATTGCAAAAGAGGAAGAAAGTTGGCTTTGGCATAGGAGACTAGGACACATAAACATGAAGAACATAGCCAAAATAGCAAAAATGAAGTTAGTCAAAGGGTTGCCTAAAGTCAAATTTCTCAAGGACAAAATGTGTGATGCATACCAAGATCGAAACAATAAAAAACATCACACAAAGGTAAAAATTTACTTAGTACCGCTTTACCTTTAGAACTTTTACATATGGACTTATTTGATTGTCATAGTACCCCTTCTATGATTGGTAGTAGATATTGCCTAGTAATAGTAGATGATTTCTCTAGGTTTACTTGGGTATTTTTCTTGAAAAATAAAGATGAAACCCTAGGAATAATCATAGGATTTAGAAAAAGAGTAGAAAATGAAAAAAAACTCAAAATCAACCGGATCCATAGTGATCATGATGGAGAATTTGAGAATTCTAATTTCTCAACCTTTTGCTGAGAACAAGGGTACAAGCATGAGTTTTCTTGTCCTAGAACACCCCAACAAATGGGGTTGTGGAAAGGAAAAATCGTGCCCTACAAGAAGCGGCTAGGACAATTCTTAATGCATACTCCTTACCTAGCTACTTGTGGGCGGAAGCGGTTAATACCGCTTGCTATATCCAAAATAGGGTATTAATTCATAGGTTTTTAGGAAAAACTCCATTTGAATTGTGGAATGGTACAATTCCAACAATTCATTATTTTAAGGTCTTTGGATGCAATGTCTATATTTTAAATACCAAAGGCAACCTAGGTAAGTTTGAGTCCAAAGCGGATGAGGGAATCCTAGTTGGATACTCATCCACTAGTGTAGGGTATAGAGTTTACAATAAAAGGACTCAAAAGATTGAGGAATCTTCAAATGTCCAATTTGATGAAACTTCCAATACATACCCTAGGAAATCCCCTAATGATGATGATATTAATAATGAAAATCAAGAAATTACCCAACAATTTCAAGATTTAACATTAGGGGGTAATGATCAAGGGGGAGGATTGAATCAAGGGGGAGTAAGAGGTGATTCCGATGATGAGCAAAGGATTGAGATTAATTATGATCAAACTCAAATTAATACACCTCCTAGAACCATAAGAGTTCATCAAATCACCCCTTAGATCAAATTGTGGGTGAATTATCTCAAGGTGTTAGGACTAGGTCATTTCATAGGGATCCCACTAGTCATATAGCTCTAATTTCTCAAATTGAGCCCAAAAAAATCAAAGATGCATTACTTGATCCGGATTGGATCTTAGCAATGCAAGATGAATTGGCTCAATTTGAAAGGAGTCAAGTATGGGAGTTAGTTCCTAGACCTAATGAAAACACCATTATTACTACAAGATGGGTCTTTAGGAACAAACTAGATGACCAAGGGAATATTACTAGGAATAAGGCAAGATTAGTTGCAAGGGGCTTTAATCAAGTTGAAGGACTTGACTATGATGAAACATATGCCCCGGTTGCTAGATTAGAGTCTATTAGAATACTATTAGGGTATGCCTCCTATATGAGTTTCAAACTCCATCAAATGGATGTTAAATCGGTATTCCTAAATGGGTTTATTAAGGAAGAGGTATATGTAGAACAACCTCCCGGGTTTGAGAATATGGACTATCCAAACCATGTATACAAGCTTAGGAAAGCTTTGTATGGTTTGAAACAAGCTTCCCGGGCTTGGTATGAAAGATTATCATCTTTCTTAATCTCTAAGGACTTTAAGAGGGGTAGTGTAGATCAAACTCTATTTATAAAGTCAACATCAAAGGACATCTTTGTAGCCTAAGTATATGTTGATGACATTATCTTTGGGTCAACAAATGATGAACTTCTCTAAGACTTTATTAAGAATATGGAAAGTGAGTTTGAAATGTGTCTAGTTGGGAAATTAAATTTCTTCTTAGGATTGCAAGTCAAACAAACAAGTGAAGGAATTTATATTTACCAAACCAAATATGCTAAGGAAATGATTAAGAAATTTGGTTTGCAAAATGCTAAGGTAGTTTCAACTCCAATGGCAACCAATACAAAAATAGATAGTGATAATGAAGGCAAACAAATTGATCTTACACTCTATAGGAGCATGATTGGTAGCCTTTTGTACTTAACCGCTAGTAGACCCAACATATTATTTGCGGTTGGTATGTGTGCTAGGTATCAATCATGTGCAAAAGAATCTCATTTAGCTATCGTTAAGAGAATATTAAGATATATTTGTTAGTAATATATGAGAGATGTCCTAAGGCAATCGCCTTATGTATGAACCATTTATATGATAAATGAAGATTCACTATTTGAGTATACATGTTTAATGTATTTGATTGGATCTTAAACTCATTTCTTGAATGTCCACGATACAATTCACGGCATGAGAGAATTTGTGATTGGATCACAACTAGTGAGTATCTCTACATGTGTAATTGTGATGTATCGAATTATCCTAGTCGATGAATTGATGGATTTGGACACCATCAATTCTGTCGAGACTAGCACGAGGTATACTCCTTGGTGTATCCAAGCAGCTGATTCTCACTGGCTGGAGACATAGTGATGTCCGGAGTTGATCGTGGATGCTAGTTATGGTAACTAGTTCATTGGAGTGACCAGCCGTAAGACTTCATATGGTTCTCTGCATATATAGATATGTCAATGAAGTTCTTACTGTGGCTTAAGAGCGATGTTCCTTTGACTTGCGGTATTCAAGTCATCTTGATCATGGAGACTTATGCTTTGACATCTTAAGCAAACATCTCTAAGGAGATGTGGACCCGGGATGATTGGGTATAAGTCGAAGTGATCGAAGGTGTTTGAATAGCCTATAAAGGATTCACCACTCCTTGCGAGGAGATGTATACCCATGGCCTCTCGTCGGATTGTTACTAAAGTCTTTGGCCAAAGCAATACATGTTTAGAGTAAGGTACTCTTCGATACATGTGGAGTAACTAGAATCCGTAGGACGAGGAAATGATACTTGGGCTAGGTGTGACGTAGTCAGCCTAGTGGGGACTGACACAATAGACCATGTCCTGAACCAAGTGGGTATAAGATGAGTGAAGGGAATGGGGCACGATTCATTCGAGCTACTGAAGGGTTTCAGAAATAGTTCTGGATCAACCGTTGATCTTTTCGGTTAATTGGGGATCATGATGTACTACTAGGTGCCACTCATGATCGTTCTATAATTAATAGTTAATTATAGACGGCCAACATAAACCGAGAACCTATTTGGTCACACGCACAACGAGTGTAATCCAAAGGATTTAAAACGAGCTTGAGAATGGGATTCTCAGACCGAGAGAAACTATGTTTGGTTGGACCAAACATAAAGCGAGCATGAAATTGTTTCAGTCGCAATGGAAGCGTGGATGGGCAGTGTCTTATGAAGACATAATGGATGGACCAAAATGGTTTGGTCCTAATCCAATGGATGAGAATAAACCAAAGGGTTTGGTTTATATTAAACGAATGAACCAAAGGTTGGTTCGGTTCGTTTTAACTTAAAATAAACCATCATGGTTTGGTTTATTTTAACTTATCTTAATGGAGCGGGTTAACGGGCTTTATGGATATGATCCATTAACCATTAAGAGAATTAGTTCTCTATAAAATAGGGATTAAACCCTAACCCTAAACCTAATCCAATTTTTGGCCGCCCAACATCAAGAGTTGCCGCCAACCTCCTTGGTGAAGTTGCCGCCCAGCTTGTGTTGCCGCCCAGCCCACAGCTCCTCCAACCGGCGTCCAGAAGGCGGCTTCCTTCCTCCTCGCCGCCGAGCTGCTGCGGAAGAGTTCCGGTGATCCCTAAAAGGTTCGGCATCAAGGTGAGCTTTTGTCTCCTTGTTTTGGCGGCGCCTATCTCCTCCACCAAGCTGTCCAGTTTTCTGGACAGCTTCTTCTCCTCTCGGGCGTCGTTTGGGCGGCGGTTGGTGCTCCGACAGCGGCTAACATACCGGGATTTGATCTCCGGTAATCCTCTGAGGTGGAGGACGAAGGATTCGTCAATCGGTTGACGAATACCTCTCCGGAGAAGCAAGTCTTGAGGACTTGTTTTAGGTCCGAATTTGGATTCGGATCGTGATCATCTCTCGATCACGTCGTCTTCAACACGAGGCTAGTAACCCGTACGAAGACGAAGCTCGTGGCTTGGCGAAGTCATCCCGAGGAGCTCGGCGTGGATACGGATAGAGACGATTCTTACGAGGATCGTTCCGGTTGATGCCGTTCCCGCTACACGTCATACGGAAGGTATAACGTAGTTTAATTTCTTTTATTGCAATTTTAATTTACGGTTATGTCTACACTTGTTGTAATAGCATGCGTGTGTTGTGTGTGTTGTAATAAATAGGAGTATTTATTATTTTTGTTGCTTCCGCTGTGCTCATGTTTACGAAACATGATCGAACACACACACGCCGCGGTGCCGGAAACCCAACAGTGGTATCAGAGCCCAGGTTGTGTTTCGACATAATCGTAAAATGGTTTTGCGATAGTCATAATGTATTTCTGGAAATTTTCTAATTTTGGAAATTTAGAAGTATTTATGGAAATTTTTCAATTTTGGAAAGTCTAGAAGTATTTATGGAAATCTTCCACTTTTGGAAAGTTGGAAGTATTTATGGAAATTGATATTTTCCATAAATAAAATATTTGATTAGATTCTGGAAATTTGTTTCCTAATTTAATCATGATTTGATTTGGGAAATCAAATCTTAAAATATTTTATTTCCATAAGTAAGTTTTAATGATTTAGGAAATTGGTTTCCTAAATAGATTTTCCTTAATCAAATAATTCCATGAATAAAATATGTGATTAGATTTGGAAATTTGTTTCCTAATTTAATTATGATTTGATTTGGAGAATCAAATCTTAAACATATTTTATTTCCATAAATAGTTATGACATATAAGGAAATTATATACATGACATAATTGTATGCCATGTAATTGCATTAGATGCATAACATTATGCCATGCGTGTCGTGACATGTAGATGTATGCCATGTATGCCATGCCATGTAGATAATAGTTATTTGCATGCAAAGAGGATGAGACATAAAAACCCTTAATCAATATTAAAGCCTACACCTTCCATTAATATGGTTAGAACCAGAGTTCTGTTTCTTGTTTGGGTTGTTGGACTCTCTCCAAGCCCGGCTCGAACCCGAATATGTTCAAACCATGGAATAGTTTAATACTAATATGGTAAGAGTCAGAGGTCAATCGTTAGCTTTGGTTGTTGGACTCTCTCCAAGCTGGGCTAAGTGGTTGAATGCGCTCTAACCATATTAAAACTATTTCCCGATTAATGGGTTGGCTTTAACCTGGAGCATCGGCTTGTTGGACTCTCTCCAAGGTCGATGTAAAGGGAGGTGAAGTTGGGTGCTATGCATATGATGCATACTTGTTAATGTGTTAACAACCCGATGTATGTGTGAACATTCAATTAGTTGATAGCACATTGTGATAGTTGCATATACGTGATATGCATTCGGTATAGATGATACCTACCGTCGTAGTTATGAATGGCTTGTTGGACTCTCTCCAAGGTTGTTCATAACTATGATGGATATCAGCCCATTCAGAGATGGACCTACGATCTCGAAGTGATTTTGGGGTTTTGAAATTGAAAAATGAATGGGATTTATAAATGTATATTGATGCATTTTAAAATCATTTTCTCATATATGCTCGTTTTGTATTTCTAGGTCGATAAATTGATCATAGCGTCTTTGAATTTGCGCACTATTTTGGATTGAACAAAGTGGGGCCTAACTTCTGGGTGGCTTAGAAACACGAGAATTGTTCTCAAGGCGGAAAAGCTTGCATATGTCCTTGAAGAGCCTCTTCTGCCGTCCTAAGGGCGATGCAACTCCGGACCAAATGTTGGTCTATCGAAAGCATGTGGCGGTCTGGTGGCGAGTTGCATCATGCTAGCGGCGATGGTACACAGTGCGAAGCGGCATGAGCATATGGATGCTAACACTATGGTCTTCCATCTTCATGAGTTGTTCGATGAGCAAGCGAGATCAGAAAGGTTCGAGGTCTCTAGGCTCCTCTTCACCCACGAAGATGCAAGAAGGTTAAATCTGTAAATGCGATTTGTGCTAAAGATGAGCGGGTACATCGGCGACTAGCTACCCTCGGTTTTGTGATGGATCATGAGTTAAGTATTGACTTAATTCTGCATTGTTTGCCCAAGAGTTTCTCGCAATTTGTGATGAACTATCGGATGAACAAATTGGAATCCACCATTCGAGCTCCTCGATATCTTTGAAGCTGTGGAGCCTTACAGAAGCATGAGGAGAAGGCGGTTACTGTTAGTTGATTCCTCAAAGAAAGGTTCTAAGAGGAAGGCAAAAGAAACAGGAAGAAAGGAAAGAAAAAGGCAAAGAAAGGCGGAACCAGTATAAAGGGCACTTGCCATCACTTGTGGCAAGGAAGGCCACTGGCGAAGAAGCTGCAAGATTTATCTTGAGTCCATGAAGAAGAAGAAGGCATCCGATGCCCCATCCTCTTCAGGTATCTTCGTTATTGATTGTCATTCTATTTCCTTAGACACTTGGGTATTGGATACTGGGTGTAGCTCACATATATGTAATGACATACAGGGGCTAAGGAATAGAAGAAGACTTGTCAGAGGGGAGTCAAATTTGCGAGTTGGCAATGGAGCAAAGGTTGCTGCGGTCGCCATCGGAACTTATTTGCTGAAGCTCCCTAGTGGACTAGTCTTGGAGCTGGACAATTGCTATTATGTTCCTTCTCTAATAAAGAACATTGTTTCTATTTCCTGCTTAAATAGAAATGGTTTCCATTTAACGTTTAGTAACAATTGTTGTTATATAACTTTGAATGGCGTACTTTATGGGCTGGAACTTTGAGTAATGGCATTTATCGTTGGGCGTATCCGGTGACATTTTCAATATCGAGCGAGCAACACAGCGTGCTCGAAAGGATAATCACATAGACTCCTATATGTGGCATTGTCGTCTTGGCCATATAAGCAAGCGCGCATGTCGAATTACACGATGTGGAATTGCGGAATCGTTGAATTGGATTCATACGATACATGCGAATCATGCTTAAAGGCAAGATGACTAAGTTACCTTTCTTTGGAAAAGGTGAGCAGTGGGAGAGTTACTAGGTTTAGTACATCTTGATGTATGTGGACCTATGTCAACTCAAGCATTAGGAGGCTATAGCTACTTCATTACCTTCACCGATGATCACTCACGGTTTGGGTATGTGTTCTTGATGAAACACAAGTCTGAAGCCTTTGAAAGGTTCAAAGAATTCAGAAATGAAGTAGAGAAACAACATGACAAGTATTAAAATACTTGATCGGATCGAGGTGGTGAATACTTAAGTCAAGAGTTTCTTGATTATCTAAGAGACAATGGCATATTGTCTCAATGGACTCCGCCCTATACACCTGACATAATGGTGTATCGAGGAGAATGCTTAGGACCTTGTTGGACATGGTCAGGTCAATGATGAATCATGCGACTCTTCCCAAGTCCTTTTGGGGTTATGCACTTGAGACATTTTGTTTACTTGTTAAGCAGAATGCCTACAGGTAGTCTCAACTACTCCATATGAGATATGGAATGGTAAGAAACCTCATGTATCTTACTTGAAGATATGGGTTGTCTGCTTATGTGAAGCGGTACATGTCAGACAAAGTCGATAAATGTCTATTTATTGGATACCCTAAGGAAACAAGGGGTTACCAATTCTATCATCACTGTGGAACAAAAGGTGTTTGTTTCAAGGCATCTTGTGTTTCTAGAAAGAGTTTCTCTTGCAAGAAAGCGTGGGAGTGTCGTCGAGCTTGAGGAGGCTCGAGAGACTCAAATAGACATTAATGAGATACAGTGAAGCACAGCGGTAGGCAACTCATAGTGATGAGCAATCAATTTGGACCTATTGTAACACCACATCTTCGTAGATCTGGTAGAACCGCATATTCACGAGAGATATGGATTTCGTAAGTGAATCGAGCGACGTGTTACTCATTGATGATGAGAGCCTACAGTTATGAAGAAGTCTTGACAAGTTGAGAAAGGGATAAGTGGCTTGGTGCCATGAAGTGAAATGGATTCCATGTCGAAAACCAAGTTTGGAACTTGGTTGACCCACTGAAGGCATAAAGCCTATAGGGTGCAAGTGGGTTTTCAAGAAGAAAACCGACATGGATGGTAATGTGATTACCTATAAGGCTAGATTGGTGGCGAAAGGATATCGTCAAAAGCAAGGTGTTGATTATGGCGAAACCTATTACTTTGTAGCTATCTTAAATCCATTCGGATGCTCCCATAGCGGCTCATTATGATTATGAGATATGGCGGATGGATGTGAAAAGCGACTTTCCTTAATGGAAACTTGCTCGAGGCGTGTATATGATACAACTGAGGGTTTCACATCGGTTGATAAAACCAAGGTATGCAAATTGCGACGATCCATTTATGGATTGAAGCAAGCATCCGAGGAATATCCGTTTTGATGAGGCGATCAAAAGGTTTGATTTCTCACAAAATCAGAGACGAACCTTGTGTGTACAAGAAGGTTAGTAGAAGTGCGATCGTGTTCCTAGTATTGTATGTCGATGACATATTACTTATAGGAAGCGATGTGTCCATCTTCTGATCGATTAAGGTTTGGTTATCCAAGACATTCTCCATGAAAGACACAGGAGAAGCAACCTATATCCTTGGGATTAAGATCTATAGAGATAGATCGAAGCAGTTTGCTTGGTCTTCGCGATCTACATATAGGCCGAGTGCTAAAGAGGTTTAGCATGTCGGAATCAAGAAAGGTTATCCGCCCATCGGGCATGGGTACACCTTCGAAGTCTATGTGTCCGCGCCTGAAGGCGAGAGGATTTGCATGAGTAAGATTCCCTATGCATCCGCAATAGGATCTATCATGTATGCTATGTTATGTACGAGGCCCGATGTATCGTATGCTCACGAGTGTCACATGGCGGATACGGTCGATCCGAGGAATGGATCATTGGCGGTGTTAAGGCGATCCTTAAGTACTTGAGAAGAACTAAGGATGTGTTCCTAATATATGGAGAAGGGACATGGTGATACGCGGGTATCTGGATGCGGCTTCGGACGGACAAGGATGATTCCAGTCGGTCACGGATATCGTGTTCACCTTGAATGAAGCGCGATGAGTTGGAAAAGTTCCAAACAAGAGGCTGTAGCGGATTCTACCACGAGGCGAGAATATATATTGCGGCGGAAGCGGCAAAGGCGGTTTGGATCAAGTTCGTTCATGAACTTGGTGTGATTGCCATTGTTGAAGCAATCTGAGGTCTCTGCGACAACAATGGAGCAATTGCACGACGAAAGAGCCAAGGTCTCATCAAAGATCCAAACATGTGCCGCCGCTATCATCTTATCGGAGAGATCATCGGTAGGAATGAAATACAAATCGAGAAAATTCCCTTTGAAAGGAACTTAGCGGATCCTTTGACTAAAGCATTACCTCAAAGTAAGTTTGAGGTCATGTTGGTGCTTATGGTATTGGATCAGTAGCGATTGGCATTAGGCCAAGTGAGTCTGTTAGTAATATATGAGAGATGTCCTAAGGCAATGCCTTATGTATGAACCATTTATATGATAAATGAAGATTCACTATTTGAGTATACATGTTTAATGTATTTGATTGGATCTTAAACTCATTTCTTGAATGTCACGATCGATTCACAACATGAGAGAATTTGTGATTGGATCACAACTAGTGAGTATCTCTACATGTGTAATTGTGATGTATCGAATTATCCTAGTCGATGAATTGATGGATTTGGACACCATCGATTACATCGAGACTTACGAGGTATACTCCTTGGTGTATCAAGCAGCGGTGATTCTTTCTCCTTTATTTGGAACATAGTGATGTCGGAGTTAATCGTGGATGCTAGTTATGGTAACTAGTTCATTGGAGTGACGGTAGTAAGACTTCATATGGTTCTCTGCATATATAGATATGTCAATGAAGTTCTTCTGTGGCTTAAGTGCGATGTTCCTTTGACTTGCGGTATTCAAGTCATCTTGATCATGGAGACTTATGCTTTGACATCTTAAGCAAACATCTCTAAGGAGATGTGGACCGAGATGATTGGGTATAAGTCGAGTGATCGAAGGTGTTTGAATAGCCTATAAAGATTCACCACTCCTTGCGAGGAGATGTATACCCATGGCCTCTCGTCGGATTGTTACTAAAGTCTTTGGCCAAAGCATTACATGTTTAGAGTAAGGTACTCTTGATACATGTGGAGTAACTAGAATCAGTAGGGCGAGGAAATGATACTTGGGCTAGGTGTGGCGTGAGTCGACCTAGTGAGGCCCGACACAATAGACCATGTCTGAACCAAGTGGGTATAAGATGAGTGAAGGGAATGGGGCGCGATTCATTCGAGCTCTGAAGGGTTTGAGAAATAGTTACGGATCAGCAGATTGATCTTTTGGTTAATTGGGGATCATGATGTACTACTAGGTGCCACTCATGATCGTTCTATAATTAATGGTTAATTATAGGCGGCCAACATAAGCGAGAACCTATTTGGTCACCACGCTGTGCGAGTGTAATCCAAAGGATTTAAAGCGAGCTTGAGAATGGGATTCTCGGCCAGAGAAACTATGTTTGGTTGGGACCAAACATAAGCGAGCATGAAATTGTTTGATCGCAATGGAAGGCGTGGATGGGCGTGTCTTATGAAGACATAATGGATGGACCAAAATGGTTTGGTTCTAATCCAATGGATGAGAATAAACCAAAGGGTTTGGTTTATATTAAGCGAATGAACCAAAGGTTGGTTCGGTTCGTTTTAACTTAAAATAAACCATCATGGTTTGGTTTATTTTAACTTATCTTAATGGAGCGGGTTAACGGGCTTTATGGATATGATCCATTAACCATTAAGAGAATTAGTTCTCTATAAAATAGAGATTAAACCTAACCTAAACCTAATCAATTTTGGCGCCCAACATCAGAGTTGCCGCCAACCTCCTTGGTGAAGTGCCGCCCACTTGTGTTGCCCAACCCCAGCTCCTCAGCGGCGTCGAAGCGGCTTCCTTCCTCCTCGCCGAGCTGCTGCGGAAGAGTTCGTGATCCTCCTAAAGGTTGGCATCAAGGTGAGCTTTGTCTCCTTGTTTTGGCGGCGCCTATCTCCTCCACCAAGCTGTCCAGTTTTCTGGACAGCTTCTTCTCCTCGTTTGGGCGGCGGTTGCTCGACAGCGGCTAACATACGGGATTTGATCTCCGGTAATCCTCTAGTGGAGGGCGAAGGATTCGTCAATCGGTTGTGAATACCTCTCCGGAGAAGCAAGTCTTGAGGACTTGTTTTAGGTCAATTTGGATTCGTGATCATCTCTCGATCGCGTCGTCGTCACGAGGCTAGTAACCCGTCTGAAGGCGAAGCTCGTGGCTTAAGCGAAGTCATCGAGGGCTCGGCGTGGATACGGATAGAGACGATTCTTACGAGGATCGTTCCGGTTGATGCCGTTCCCACTACACGTCATACGGAAGGTATAACGTAGTTTAATTTCTTTTATTGCAATTTTAATTTACGGTTATGTCTACACTTGTTGTAATAGCATGCGTGTGTTGTGTGTGTTGTAATAAACAGGAGTATTTATTATTTTTGTTGCTTCCGCTGTGCTCATGTTTACGAAACATGATCGAACACACACACGCCGCGGTGCCGGAAACCCAACAATATTAAAGGCACACTAAATGTAGGACTATGGTGCCCTAAGACTAGGTCTTTTGATTTGGTTGGGTACACCGATTCTTTATAGGTTGTAAAATTGGATCAGAAAGTACTAGTGGTGGATGCCAATTCCTTGAGTCCTCCCTAGTTAGTTGGAGTAGTAAAGCAACCTTATGTGTTGCCCTATCCTGTGAGGCAGTATGGGTGGTTGTGTAGCTCAACTACTATGGATGAAACATACCTTAGAAGATTATGAGCTATCTTACTCCAACATGAAAGTATTTTGTGACAATGTGAGCACCATAAACTTAATCAAAAATCCGGTGCATCACTCTAGGACTAAGCACATTGAAGTGAAACATCACTTCATTAGAGATCATGTGGCTAAGGGAGACATTGAGCTTAATTACATTGAATCCAAGTCCAACCTAGCTGACATATTTACCAAGGCTCTCCCCGAGGTAGAATTTTCATCACTTAGGAGAGAACTTGAAATGTGCTTGGTTGAGTAAAGGTGTAAGTTTGCATGATCATATAAAAATACTAGAATTTATACCTTTAAGCATCTCACAAAATACCTAAGCAACCATGATTTTTGTATTGAGCCACTTAGACAACATGTGAGATGTTAAGAAGATGCACTTGGTTCATCATGCTTGTTATGATGCATTACTATGGACCAAAGTGTCATCTAGAGACATTGATCCTTCATTGGACCAATCATTCGGAAGGCTTATACACAATTGATGTGCATATAGCTCCAAGAACATGATTGGAAATGTCAAATAAAACATACTATTATCATATTTTGAAAATATAATTTTTAAGTGAAACACAAAGTGATACAAAGTTTGCAAAAACATTAGAACTTTTGTCACTTTGTTTGTATCAATCTTGAAATCTGGAAAACATATATTTTTAAAATATTTTTCCTTGTTAAGTATGATTTCAAAATGTGTACACAAAATTTCGTGATTTTTCGAGGTTTACGGAATTTCTAACGCATTTTAATTTGATGGAAAAAAGAGGGTGAGAGGTTTAAGTTACTTGGTAGTATCTTCACCAATCAGTGATATGTGTTTTCTGAAAAATAGCTCCACTTTCTGATATTTAGTATATCTTTTATGTCCTAAAACTTTAGCATGATAATATTGAGTAAAAACAAACGTTTAGGAATTTGAATCAGTGTTTTAGGGGGTTTCATAAAAATCTATCTTCATCCCCAAATTTACATTGTTGGTGCAAAGTTAGGATATAAACATTCAAATTGTTTGATAGGCTTTTGCTCCACATGTCTTTCACTCATCATGAACTATATCTTGGATTAAGGGGGAGCTAAATTTCAATTCTATACCTTAGTTCAAGATTACAACGCATTTATGAAATATATAATTTCTTCTCTTTTTGATGTATGTCAAAGGGGGAGAAGAAATGTTTAAGTTAGAATTGGATATATGATTATGTGATATGATTATGTAAGTATCTTTAGAAGACCTAACTTAAATGATTGCCAAATATCAAAAAGGGGGAGATTGTTGGTGCAACAATGCCCCAAGCATTTATATGTTTTGATGTTTGGATAATCATCTAAGTTAGGCAACGATTTGTGATCTAATTGTGAACATGTTCAAGTAACAGGGAAATCCAAGTATGAAGACTTGGTAAAGGCAAAGTCCAAGTATAAGCTTGGCAAGAAAAGTCCAAGGTAAAGGTTTGGCGGCATAAGACCAAGCATGTTGTCTTTGCGGCATTAAGTCCAAACGGACTTTGGCAAAGGAAGACCAAAGGCAAGTCTTGGCAGTGTAAGTCCAAGCATGTAGACTTGGCGACGTAAAGTCCAAGCACGCTTTGGCAAAAGAAAAAGACATGACATCGGAAGGAAGCTCTTGAAGGAAGAAAACATAGTCGCGGACTCGGAGGGATCCTGGAGGCGCAAGGCTTAAGGAAGAGCTAGAAGGTTGGGTCTAGGTCTTGTTAGTAATATATGAGAGATGTCCTAAGGCAATCGCCTTATGTATGAACCATTTATATAATAAATGAAGATTCACTATTTGAGTATACTTGTTTCATGTATTTGATTGGATCTTAAACTCATTTACTGAATGTCCACGATACGATTCACAGCATGAGAGAATTTGTGATTGGATCACAACTAGTGAGTATCTCTACATGTGTAATTGTGATGTATCGGAATTATCCCTAGTCGATGAATTGATGGATTTGGACACCATCGATTCTATCGAGACTAGCACGAGGTATACTCCTTGGTATATCCAATTCTACATGCATTGATGATCATGCCAATGTCGTGGACTATGGTAACTAGTTCATTGGAGTGATCAGCCATAAAACTTCATATGGTTCTCTGCATATATAGATATGTCAATGAAGTTCTTACTGTAGCTTAAGTGCGATGTTCCTTTGACTTGCGGTATTCAAGTCATCTTGATCATGGAGACTTATGCTTTGACATCTTAAGCAAACATCTCTATGGAGATGATTGGACCCGAAATGATAAGTATTTGATAGCCTATAATAGCCTATTATTAAACACTCCTTGCGATGTATATATGGCCTCTCGGATTATTTACTAAAGTCTTTGGCAAAGCATTACATGTTTAGAGTAAGGTACTCTTGATACATGTTGAGTAACTAGAATCATGTAGAGAAATGATACTTGGGCTAGGTGTGGCGTAGTCGACTAGTGAGGGTGACACTATAGACCATGTCCCTTGGGTATAAGATGAGTGAAGGAATGGGGAATCATTCGAATTTCTTGAAGGGTTTGAAATAGTTACGATCAACCGTTGATCTTTTGGTTAATTGGGGATCATGATGTACTACTAGGTGCCACTCATGATCGTTCTATAATTAATGGTTAATTAGGCGACCAACATAAACCGAGAACCTATTTTTCACCACGCAGCGTAATCGAAGAGATTTAAAATTTTGAGCTTCTCGAAGGAGGAAAGAAACAAGGTTTGGTTGGACCAAACAAAGCGACCATGAAATCCGTTTGATGCGCAATTCGTGGATGATGTCTTATGAAGACATAATGGATGAACCAAAATGGTTTGGTTCTAATCCAATGGAGAGAATAAACCAAAGGGTTTGGTTTATTTTAAGCGAATGAACCAAAAGTTTGTTCATTTTAACTTAAATAAACCATCATGGTTTGGTTTATTTTAACTTATCTTAATGGAGGCAGCAGGGCCTAATGGTTATGATCCAATAGCAGATTAGAGAATTAGTTCTCTATAAGGGATAAGGGTTAGGCCTAATCCAAAGCCCTAAACCTAGTTGCGCCTCCTCTCCTTGGAGAATCGCCGCCAACTCCATTGCCGCTGTGCCCGGTCCACTCCTTGGCATCCGATCCAAGATTGTAGTGATCCTCCGGCGACCCTCCGGTGATCTCCTTTAGGTTTGGCATCAAGGTGAGCTTTATCTTCCCTTGGTTGGCCGGCGCCTATCTCCTCCACCAAAGCGGTCCAGTTTTCTGGACAGCTTGTTCTCCTTTCGTCAGAGCGTCGTTTGGACGACGGTTAGAGCTCCGAGAGCGCCTAACTTACCAGGGATTCGATCTCCGGTAATCCTCTGAGGTGGAGGACGAAGGATTCGTCAATCGGTTGACGAATACCTCTCCGGAGAAGCGAGTTTTGAGGACTCGTTTTGCATCCGAATTTGGATTCGGATCGTGATCATCTCTCGATCATGTCGTCTTCAACACGAGGCTAGTAACCCGTACGAAGACGAAGCTCGTGGCTTAGCGAAGTCATCCTAAGGATACTCGGTGTGGATACGGATAGAGACGATTCTAGAGAGGATCGTTCCGGTTGATGCCGTTCCCGCTACACGTAATACGAAAGGTATAACGTAGTTAAATTTCCTTTTATTGCAAATTTAAATTTACGATTATGTATACACATGTTGTACTATGCATGCGTGTGATGTGTGTGTTGTAATAAATATAGATTTATTAATTTTATTGCTTCCGCTGTGCTCATGTTTACGAAACATGATCGAACACACACACGCCGCGGTGCCGGAAACCTAACAGTGGTCAATCGTTAGCTTTGGTTGTTGGACTCTCTCCAAGCTGGGCTAATTGGTTGAATGCGCTCTAACCATATTAAAACTATTTCTCGATTAATGGGTTGGCTTTAACCTGGAGCATCGGCTTGTTGGACTCTCTCCAAGGTCGATGTAAAGGGAGGTGAAGTTGGGTGCTATGCATATGATGCATACTTGTTAATGTGTTAACAACCCGATGTATGTGTGAACATTCAATTAGTTGATAGCACATTGTGATAGTTTCATATATGTGATATGAAATCGGTATAGTTGATACCTACCGTCGTAGTTATGAATGGCTTGTTGGACTCTCTCCAAGGTTGTTCATATCTATGATGGATATCAGCCCATTCGGAGATGGACCTACGATCTCCCGAAGAGATTTTGGGGTTTTTGAAATTCGAAAAAAAATGAATGGGATTTATGAATGTATATTGATGAATTTTAAATCATTTTCTCATATATGCTCGTTTTGTATTTCTAGGTGATTATCATGGCGTCGTCTTTGAATTTTTGCATTGGATTCAAACAAGTGGGCCTAACTACTTCTGGGTAGCTTAGAAACATAAGAATTGTTCTCAAGGCAGAAAAGCTTGCATATGTCCTTGAAGAGCCTCTTCCCAACCTTCCTAAGGACGATGCAACTCCAGACCAAATGTTGGTCTATCAGAAGCATGTGGCGGTTACAGTGATTGCATCATGAGCGGCGATGGTACATGCAAAAGTAGCATGAGCATATGGATGCTAATACTATGGTCTTCCATCTTCATAGTTGTTCGATGGCGAGATCCAGAAGGTTCGAGTCTCTAGGCTCCTCTTCACCACGAAGATGCAAGAAGGTTAAATGCATCTTGCGGTTTGTGCTAAAGATGAGCAGGTACATCGGCGCGCTAGCTACCCTCGGGTTTGTGATGGATCACGAATTAAGTATTGACTTAATTTTGCATTGTTTTCCCAAGAGTTTCTCACGTGATGAACTATCGGATGAACAAATTGGAATCCACTATTCCCGAGCTCCTCAATATCTTTGAAGACTATGGCCTTCATTGAAGCATGAGGAAAGGCGGTTACGAGTTGATTTCTCAAAGAAAGGTTCTAAGAGGAAGGCAAAAGAACAGAAAGGGAAGAACAAAAGGCAAAGAAGGCGGAACCAGGGCACTTGCCATCAAGGAAGGCCAGCGAGAAGATTTATCTTGTGTCCATGAAGAAGAAGAAGGCATCCGATGCCCCATCCTCTTCAGGTATCTTCGTTATTGATTGTCATTCTATTTCCTTAGACACTTGGGTATTGGATACTGGGTGTGGCTCACATATATGTAATGACATACAGGGGCTAAGGAATAGAAGAAGACTCGTCAGAGGGGAGTCAAATTTGCGAGTTGGTAATGGAGCAAAGGTTGCTGCAGTCGCCATCGAAACTTATTTGTTGAAGCTCCCCAGTGGACTAGTCTTGGAACTGGACAGTTGCTATTACGTTCCTTCTCTAATAAAGAACATTTTTTCTATTTCCTGTTTAAATAGAAATGGTTTCCATTTGACGTTTAGTAACAATTGTTGTTATATAACTTTGAATGGCGTACTTTATGGAACTGAAACTTTGAGTAATGGCATTTATGTCACGCCCACCCTTTTCGGACCCGAATACTGGTGACAACTTTTACATACATACATTACATCTACTTTATACATTTTAACATAGAGCATGCATCATAACATATATAGATACTTAGTGCTTAGTTCAAGTTCTTAAACATTACTATCATAAGCATACATAATAAGGACATCCATAGACATCATCATCATAGGTAAACACATATATATAGACCTAACAGATCTTCTCCACCATGCCACTACCACACACATTTGGCCCCTCCTGCTGCTCCCATTAGTTTATCCATCCCTTACCCTTATCTGCAGTACGAGGGAAAGATAAACTATAAGCACATAGGCTTAGTAAGATCCTGTCCTACTCACAAAAACCATACATCGACATTAATCATGACATGTAACATTCATAACATATAAGCAATATAACATGTAACATACATGGCGTAATCAACTTAACATGTAGCATAAGTAACATAGTAAACATAACATGTATCATCCATAACATGACAGCATAACATGTATCATCTATAACATAGCATCATATCATGTAAATTTATGACTTAATTAAACATAACATATAACATACGTAACATAGCAAATCAACATAACATACAACATATATGTATGACATATCAAACATAACATACATCATATGTAACATAGTGGCATAAACATGGCATATCAAACATAACATACATCATATGTAACATAGTGGCATAAACATGGCATATCAAACATAACATACATCATATGTAACATAGTGGCATAAACATGGCATATCAAACATAACATACATCATATGTAACATAGGGGCATAGACATGGCATATCAAACATAACATACTTCATATGTAACATATCAACATGGCATGCGAACATAACAATCTAATCATGTAGCATATGCAAGATGCTTTTGAAAACATATATTATAGGTACGTAAACATAAATCTCAACATATTTGGGCCCGGCATTGTACCACTTCTTCATTATCATAGCGCGCATCCCTAAATAGGCCCGAGGTAGCAAGTCTCGAACCTAATAGGTTATTAGGCCCGATCTTAGTCCGTCGACCTAGGGCAATCGTCATAGCGTAGAAGCCCATCCTAGGCCCGAGTCTTACTCCATCGACCTAAGGCATCTTGGAGCCCATCCCGTACTAGGCCCGAGTCTTATTCCATCGACCTAGGGGCAATCATACATAGAAGCCCATCCTAGGCCCGAGTCTTATTCCATCGACCTAGGGCATCTTAGGAGCCCATCCCTTCTTGGACCCTGTTAGGGTCTTGGTACAAGCCATGCAGAAGGTAAAATACTTATATGCTTATTCTATAACATAGCTTATTTCATTTTGCAAACATAGCATACTTCATTTCATAACACATCATGCTTCCCTTCATGAACATATCATCTTTCATTTCGTAAACATACCATTCTTCATTTCATAACATATCATTCTTCATTTCATCATCATGTCATATTCATGTCGTGAACATATCGTTTTGTTTCATTTCATAATCTTATCTTTTTCCATTTCATAACATATGGCATGCATTTACCCAACATAAAACACATGTTAGCCTATTTATTTAACTTAACAACAACTTCATATGCACATAAGACTTGAATTAACCTAAGGCATGTTATCTTCATCTAGCATTAATTAATATCACAAGTCAACATGCATTCACCCAACATAAAACACATGTTAGCCTATTCATTTAACTTAACAACAACTTCATATGCACATAAGACTTGAATTTACCAAAGGCCTGTTATCTTCATCTAGCATTAATTAATATCACAAGTCAACATGCATTCACCCAACATAAAACACATGTTAGCCTATTCATTTAACTTAACAACAACTTCATATGCACATAAGACTTGAATTAACCTAAGGCATGTTATCTTCATCTAGCATTAATTAATATCACAAGTCAACATGCATTCACCCAACATAAAACACATGTTAGCCTATTCATTTAACTTAACAACAACTTCATATGCACATAAGACTTGAATTAAAACTTCATCTAATCCCCAAAATGCATGATGGCCGAATGGTCCATAGGGGTGTCTAGGGCTATCCTTCATCCTAATTCATTTAACACAACCACAACTATTCATGGTGGCCGAATGATCCATAGGGTTTCCTAGGGTTATCTTTTAACCTAATTCATTTAACATAACACAACAACTTCATTTGCATATAAAACAAGAACTAGACTTCATTTAATCACCCAAAAGTCATGGTGGCCGAATGATCCATAGGGTTTTCTAGGGTTATCTTTTAACCTAATTCATTTAACATAACACAATAACTTCATTTGCATATAAAACAAGAACTAGACTTCATTTAATCACCCAAAACATAGGTTGGCCGAATGATCCATAGGGTTTTCTAGGGTTATCTTTTAACCTAATTCATTTAACATAGCGACAACTTCATTTGCATATAAAACAAGAATTAAAACTCCATTTAGTCACCCAAAACATAGGTTGGCCGAATGATCCATGTAGGGTTTTTAGGGTTAACCTTTAACCTAATTCATTTAACATAATAACAACATCATTATCCTACAAAACATGGATTAAACTTCATTGAATCATCAAGATCTAGGGGTGGCCGAATGGTCCATGTAGGTCTTTAGGGTTAGCTTTGAACCTAATCCCTTTTTCCATCTTAACATCATCATCTACTTCCTAAACATAGCATACAACTTCATTGATAAAACAAAACCTAGCTTGGCCGGATATAACATATAGGTTTCTTTTACAAACATCAATCGAAGCTACTCGTATGTAGGTGAGGGATACTTACATCCTTCGCTTTGCTTGTAGTGTGAAGATAACCTAAGGAACACAAAACCTAGCCCTTGCTTCTTGCTTGGATGAGTTTCGGCCAAGAGTGGAAATGGAGAGGAAATGGAGAGGGAGAGCTTTAGGATTTCGGTGAGAAGAAGAAGAGAAGTGGAGAAAGTGAAGTTGCTCACTCATGCCTCCTCATCCCCCCCCTATTTATTCACCTAAAGAGTCCCTTAATCTCCCTTACACTTAACCATAATTTCCCTTATTCTTCTATTGATATAATCCTATTGGGCTTCTGGTTAGTGGGTGCATCTATAGGGCTTGGCTATCTCTAGAGGTTTGGGGTTCAATTCCTAGGCCTTGCGCCCCTTTTTGGCTTATTTTCTTTTATTTTTGAAAAGGCCCACATAAAGCCCATGATCATCAAGCCAAAAATTCTTGTAAAATTGCTAGGAATTTTACTGCATTACAATCCTTCATACCTTTTAAAAGTTTAGTCCTCGAAACTTAGAACAATTGGTATACTTCGTTCATGTCCTCCTCGCATTCCCGGTAGCTTCCTCGTAAATGCATTGATTACGCCCGCAGGACCTTTACGAAGGGCACCTTTTTGTTCCTTAGCCTCTTGATTTCTCGGTCTAGTATCTGGATAGGCCGACTTTCAATACTCAGGTCCTCTTGAACTTGTACTGTTTGTGGCTCGATCACTTGGTCCGTACTGGAAATGCATTTCTTGAGCACAGAGACATGGAACACGTTATAAATAGCCGACATCTCTTGAGGCAGCTCTAGCTTGTAAGCTACCTTGCCAATCCTGCGCAATATATCGGATACGGTCCCATGTAGCGTGGACTCGGTTTACCCTTCCTTCGAATCTCATCACTCCTTCATAGGAGCCACTTTGAGAATACTAGGTCCTCAACTTGAATTCTAACGGTCTACGCGCATATCCGCATAGCTCTTTTGTCGGCTCTGGCGGTTTCAATTCTCGACGGATGTTCCGTATAGCTCGGGTGGTGTATGCTCGATGAAATCCGTCTGGAGTCCCATCCTCTTCTTTTCACCACCCTCGTACCAGCATATGGGAGATCTACATTTCCTCCCGTATAGAGCCTCGTAGGGTGCCATTCCGATAGTAGCTTGGTAGCTATTATTGTAGGCGAATTCTGTCAAACATAAGTATCGGCACCAACTACCTTTGAAATCCAGGGCGCAGGCTCGTAACATATCCTCCAGTACTTGATTTACTCTTTCGGTCTGTCCATCCGTCTGGGGATGGAAGGTAGTACTGAACAATAGCTTTGTGCCTAGGGCCTTCTGAACACATTCCCAGAAATGGGAAATAAAGCGACCATCTCTGTCAGAAATGATGGTCTTAGGAAGTCCATGTAGTCTGATAATTTCCCTAGCATATAACTGAGCCAGTTGCTCCGTCGAATAGGTCATCTTGATTGCTAAGAAATGGGCGGACTTCGTCAATCTGTCCACAATTACCCATATAGCATCATAACCGTTTGTCGTCTTGGGCAATCCTGAGATGAAATCCATAGAAATGTCCTCCCATTTCCATTCTGGAATCTGGATCGCGATGTTCCTCCGAGTCTCGGTGTTACGCCTTAACCCTTTGGCGGTCGGTGATCTTGACATACTGAGCCACATCTCTTTTCATTCCGAACCACCAGAACTTTTGTTTTAGGTCTTGGTACATCTTGGTGGTTCCAGGATGCATCGCATAAGGAGTTCTATGAGCTTCCTCAAATATCTCCTTCCATAATTCTGGATCATCGGGAATACATAAGCGATCCCTGAGGTAGAGTACTCCACTATCAGAGATCCGAAACCCGTCGTCCTTTCCTTCTAAGACCTCTTGCTTGATCCTCTGAAGGCTTGGGTCACGGGTTTGCTTTTCCAGTATATCATCGAACAGCGTCGGTGCTATCGTCATGGTCG
Organism: Wurfbainia villosa; assembly: GCA_025175895.1. Taxonomy (NCBI): domain Eukaryota; kingdom Viridiplantae; phylum Streptophyta; class Magnoliopsida; order Zingiberales; family Zingiberaceae; genus Wurfbainia; species Wurfbainia villosa. The sequence goes on from CM045988.1 coordinate 37,744,823, forward strand.
AGAGCTGCCCGGAAATGATTTCAACCTCGTAACGCATAATCTCTCTTTCTAAGGGCCGAGATAACACCGATAGAGACATCAAGGTGGTGCAGGACTTCCTGCTAAGTGCATCAGCCACCTTGTTAGCTTTGCCCGGATGGTAGAGAATCTCGCAGTCATAATCCTTGACGAGCTCGAGCCATCTGCATGCCTCACGCTCGTAATGCTCGTGAATCGTGGCACTCTCAATAGCGGCTCCTCTGCAATCTGCGGTCTATGAGCTCCGCCGGCCACATTCCGAGTTATTTCTGGTCGGAGCATCTTCAGCATGAGTCTGCCCCTTTCTCTCTCCGTGCTGACCAACTCAGGGTATAGGCATGCGAGCCACAATCTCTTCACGGCCACGACCGATAGGTCACATGCAGTCTCTGATTGACTCAATGTCAAATTGAATCGGGTTATAACATCAAGCGGCAACTTCGTTTCCACTCATCATTTGTATGTCCCCAATCTAATCAACTATACCACATACATCCCATGCAATAAACTAATCACTAATTTAAAAGGAAACGAGCTCATCATTTCTTATTCATACGTTCAGAAAAGAAAAATGTTAATATATAACATTCCTTATTTCTAATCGGAACAAAACTACTTGAGAAGATAGTTTATTACGACTCCCACTAGGACAAACCCTAGTGCAGTTGTAATTATTTTTAGTCCTATCTTCCTTGGCCTCATTAGGGTAGTCTCAGGCTGGCCAATAAGTTGACTGTTTGTAGAACTCTCTTCATTCTTTTCGAGGCCAGCTACCACAGGATTCTCTTGAACCTTGTGCTCCAGTAGTTCCCAGCACAACTCAGCATATGTTATCCGCCCTTCATAGCGGCCCCATACGTGATGTGCAACTACCATGAAATCATTTGGAAGAGAGCGTACCAAGGCCCATATCCGATAATTGTCTAGTAACGGAACTCCTGCTGCTCGAGTCTCCTAAAAAGACCATCGAGCCTTTTTATGTGTCCGATGACCCCACCATCAGGTTTATAAACTATTTCTTCAATAGCTTCCCTCAATTGGTTTCGTAACACATCACGACGGGTCATCGTAGTGATTGTCCGTGCCATCTAAAATTGAAATAAATTAAGTCAGTACAAAACCGACTAACCAGTACAAAACCGGCTTAATTCAATTTATATGAGCATAGACCTTACACAATTAATTACGAAAATCAATTCTTCATAATTTTAGGAGTTTTTTGGTTGATGAGTTCAACTGAACAATCGACTCCCCTAGTTTTTATTCCGAATTCAAGTTGTACTAACAACTATTCGACACTTGGGTTATTATTTAAATTGACCATCGTCAAATTTCTTCGCTGATCAATTTTGATTTACCTAATTTGTCTACCTTTGACCAAATCACAAGTATTTCTTGTGAAGCTAGTATAAGTTTTTTTTTTTCGTTCGTTTCTATACGCGTAATCAAACTAAAGCTAGCATAAAGCTATCATTTGTATATTCATGCATTACTTAAACTAAAGGCTAGGCTAGCATAAGATTATCCTACATGAATTCATGCATATTTAAGCAAAAAAAAAAACATTTCTTATCATTCATGAACAAAATAAGCTAAAGGCATTTCATAAACAAAATAAGCTAAAGGCATTTCATGTCATACATGAACAAAATAAACTAAAGGCATTTCATATTATACATGAACAAAATAAGTTGAAAGCATTTTATATCATACATGAACGAAATAAGCTAAAAGCATTTTATATCATACATGAACAAATAAGCTAAAGGCATTTTATATCATACATGAACAAAATAAGCTAAGGGCATTTCATATCATACATGAACAAAATAAGCTAAAGGCATTTCGTATCATACATGAACAAAATTAACAAAATTAGAGTAGACATAGAATTCTTACTTGGAGCGGCAGGATTTGGAGCTTGATGTGTGTGTAGTGGAAAGGCAGATCCGCTCTGATACCACCACACGCCCGCCTTTCGCAGGACCAGAATCCGGAGGCGGCGTGACTGACCATATACATACATTACATACAGCGGAAGACTTTATACATACTTCTTTTTTTTTCTTTTAAACATAACATGCATTGACATATATATACATGTATACTTCTTCTTCTTAACATAGAGCATGCATCATAACATATATAGATACTTAGTGCTTAGTTCAAGTTCTTAAACATTACTATCATAAGAAGACATAATAAGGACATCCATAGACATCATCATCATAGGTAAACACATATATATAGACCTAACGGATCTTCTCCACCATGCCACTACCACACACATTTGGCCCCTCCTGCTGCTCCCATTAGTTTATCCATCCCTTACCCTTATCTGCAGTATGAGGGAAAGATAAACTATAAGCACATAGGCTTAGTAAGATCCTGTCCTACTCACAAAAACCATACATCGACATTAATCATGGCATGTAACATTCATAACATATAAGCAATATAACATGTAACATACATAGCGTAATCAACTTAACATGTAGCATAAGTAACATAGTAAACATAACATGTATCATCCATAACATGGCAGCATAACATGTATCATCTATAACATAGCATCATATCATGTAAATATATGACTTAATTAAACATAACATATAACATACGTAACATAGCAAATCAACATAACATACAACATATATGTATGACATATCAAACATAACATACATCATATGTAACATAGTGGCATAAACATGGCATATCAAACATAACATACATCATATGTAACATAGTGGCATAAACATGGCATATCAAACATAACATACATCATATGTAACATAGGGGCATAAACATGGCATATCAAACATAACATACTTCATATGTAACATATCAACATGGCATGCGAACATAACAATCTAATCATGTAGCATATGCAAGATGCTTTTGAAAACATATATTATAGGTATGTAAACATAAATCTCAACATATTTGGGCCCGGCATTGTACCACTTCTTCATTATCATAGCGCGCATCCCTAAATAGGCCCGAGGTAGCAAGTCTCGAACCTAATAGGTTATTAGGCCCGATCTTAGTCCGTCGACCTAGGGCAATCGTCATAGCGTAGAAGCCCATCCTAGGCCCGAGTCTTACTCCATCGACCTAAGGCATCTTGGAGCCCATCCCGTACTAGGCCCGAGTCTTATTCCATCGACCTAGGGGCAATCATACATAGAAGCCCATCCTAGGCCCGAGTCTTATTCCATCGACCTAGGGCATCTTAGGAGCCCATCCCTTCTTGGACCCTGTTAGGGTCTTGGTACAAGCCATGCAGAAGGTAAAATACTTATATGCTTATTCTATAACATAGCTTATTTCATTTTGCAAACATAGCATACTTCATTTCATAACACATCATGCTTCCCTTCATGAACATATCATCTTTCATTTCGTAAACATACCATTCTTCATTTCATAACATATCATTCTTCATTTCATCATCATGTCATATTCATGTCGTGAACATATCGTTTTGTTTCATTTCATAATCTTATCTTTTTCCATTTCATAACATATGGCATGCATTTACCCAACATAAAACACATGTTAGCCTATTTATTTAACTTAACAACAACTTCATATGCACATAAGACTTGAATTAACCTAAAGCATGTTATCTTCATCTAGCATTAATTAATATCACAAGTCAACATGCATTCACCCAACATAAAACACATGTTAGCCTATTCATTTAACTTAACAACAACTTCATATGCACATAAGACTTGAATTAACCTAAGGCATGTTATCTTCATCTAGCATTAATTAATATCACAAGTCAACATGCATTCACCCAACATAAAACACATGTTAGCCTATTCATTTAACTTAACAACAACTTCATATGCACATAAGACTTGAATTAAAACTTCATCTAATCCCCAAAATGCATGATGGCCGAATGGTCCATAGGGGTGTCTAGGGCTATCCTTCATCCTAATTCATTTAACACAACCACAACTATTCATGGTGGCCGAATGATCCATAGGGTTTCCTAGGGTTATCTTTTAACCTAATTCATTTAACATAACACAACAACTTCATTTGCATATAAAACAAGAACTAGACTTCATTTAATCACCCAAAAGACATGGTGGCCGAATGATCCATAGGGTTTTCTAGGGTTATCTTTTAACCTAATTCATTTAACATAACTCAATAACTTCATTTGCATATAAAACAAGAACTAGACTTCATTTAATCACCCAAAACATAGGTTGGCCGAATGATCCATAGGGTTTTCTAGGGTTATCTTTTAACCTAATTCATTTAACATAGCGACAACTTCATTTGCATATAAAACAAGAATTAAAACTCCATTTAGTCACCCAAAACATAGGTTGGCCGAATGATCCATGTAGGGTTTTTAGGGTTAACCATTAACCTAATTCATTTAACATAATAACAACATCATTATCCTACAAAACATGGATTAAACTTCATTGAATCATCAAGATCTAGGGGTGGCCGAATGGTCCATGTAGGTCTTTAGGGTTAGCTTTTAACCTAATCCCTTTTTTCATCTTAACATCATCATCTACTTCCTAAACATAGCATACAACTTCATTGATAAAACAAAACCTAGCTTGGCCGGATATAACATATAGGTTTCTTTTACAAACATCAATCGAAGCTACTCGTATGCTGGTGAGGGATACTTACATCCTTCGCTTTGCTTACAGTGTGAAGATAACCTAAGGAACACAAAACCTAGCCCTTGCTTCTTGCTTGGATGAGTTTCGGCCAAGAGTGAAAATGGAGAGGAAATGGAGAAGGAGAGCTTTAGGATTTCGGTGAGAAGAAGAAGAGAAGTGGAGAAAGTGAAGTTGCTCACTCATGCCTCCTCATCCCCCCCCCCCTATTTTTTCACCTAAAGAGTCCCTTAATCTCCCTTACACTTAACCATAATTTCCCTTATTCCTCTAATGATATAATCCTATTGGGCTTCTGGTTAGTGGGTGCATCTATAGGGCTTGGCTATCTCTAGAGGTTTGGGGTTCAATTCCTAGGCCTTGCGCCCCTTTTTGGCTTATTTTCTTTTATTTTTGAAAAGGCCCACATAAAGCCCATGATCATCAAGCCAAAAATTCTTGTAAAATTGCTAGGAATTTTACGGGCGTTACAATTTATACATTGGACGTATCCAGTGACATTTTCAATATCGAAGCGAGCAACACGCGTGCTCGAAAGGATAATCAAATAGACTCCTATATGTGGCATTGTCGTCTTGGCCATATAAGCGAGAAACGCATGTCCGAATTACACCGATGTGGAATTCTGGAATCGTTTGAATTGGATTCATACGATACATGCGAATCATGCATAAAAGGCAAGATGACCAAGTTACCTTTTACTGGAAAAGGTGAACGAGTGGGAGTGTTATTAGGTCTAATACATACTGATGTATGTGGACCTATGTCAACTCAAGCTTTAGGAGGCTATAGCTACTTCATTACCTTCACCGATGATCACTCACGGTTTGGGTATGTGTTCTTGATGAAACCCAAGTCTGAAGCCTTTGAAAGGTTCAAAGAATTCAGAAATGAAGTAGAGAAACAACATGACAAGAGTATTAAAATCCTTCGATCGGATCGAGGTGGTGAATACTTGAGTCAGGAGTTTCTTGATTACCTAAGAGACTATGGTATATTGTCTCAATGGACTCCTCCCTATACACCACAGCATAATGGTGTATCTGAGAGGCGTAACCGGACCTTGTTGGACATGGTCAGGTCAATGATGAATCATGCAACTCTTCCCAAGTCCTTTTGGGGTTATGCACTTCAGACAGCTGTTTACTTGTTAAACAGAATGCCTACCAAGGTAGTCTCAACTACTCCATATGAGATATGGAATAGTAAGAAACCTCATGTATCTTACTTGAAGATATGGGGTTGTCCTGCTTATGTGAAGCGGACAGTATCAGACAAATTGGATGCTAAGTCTGATAAATGTCTATTTATTGGATACCCTAAGGAAACAAGGGCTTACCAATTCTATCATCCTATGGAACAAAAGGTGTTTGTTTCAAGGCATGATGTGTTTCTAGAGAAAGAGTTTCTATTGCAAGAAAACAGTGGGAGTGTCGTCGAGCTTGAGGAGGCTCGAGAGACTCAAATAGACATTGATGAGATACCTGGTGAAGCACAACAGCCGACAACTCATAGTGATGAGCAATCGGCTGGACCTATTGTAACACCACATCTTCGTAGATCTGGTAGAACACGCAATATTCCCGAGAGATATGGATTTCTCGTAAGTGAATCGAACGACGTATTACTCATTGATGATGAGGAGCCTACCAGTTATGAAGAAGTGCTGACAAGTTCAGAAAGGGATAAGTGGCTTGGTGCCATGAAGTCGGAAATGGATTCCATGTATGAAAACCAAGTTTGGAACTTGGTTGACCCACCTGAAGGCATAAAGCCTATAGGGTGCAAGTGGGTTTTCAAGAAGAAAACCGACATGAATGGTAATGCGATTACCTATAAGGCTAGATTGGTGGCGAAAGGATATCGTCAAAAATAAGGTGTTGATTATGACGAAACCTATTCGCCTGTAGCTATGCTTAAATCCATTCGGATGCTCCTAGCCATAGCGGCTCATTATGATTATGAGATATAGCAGATGGATGTGAAAATAACTTTCCTTAATGGAAACCTGCTCGAGGATGTGTATATGATATAGCCTGAGGGTTTCACATCGGTTGATAAAACCAAGGTTTGCAAATTGCAACGGTCCATTTATGGATTGAAGCAAGCATCCAGGAGCTGGAATATCCATTTTGATGAGACCATCAAAAAGTTTGATTTCTCACAAAATTCGGACGAACCTTGTGTGTACAAGAAGGTTAGTGGGAGTGTAGTCGTGTTCCTAGTATTGTATGTCGATGACATATTACTTATAGGAAACGATGTGTCAATCTTACAGTCAGTTAAGGTTTGGTTATCCAAGACATTCTCCATGAAAGACCTGGGAGAAGCAACCTACATCCTCGGGATTAAGATCTATAGAGATAGATCAAAACGGTTGCTTGGTCTTTCATAGTCTACATATATAGACCGAGTGCTAAAGAGGTTTAGCATGTCGGAATCCAAGAAAGGTTTCCTACCCATCAGGCATGGGGTACACCTTTCGAAGTCTATGTGTCCACGCACAGAAGACGAGAGGATTTGCATGAGTAAGATTCCCTATGCATCCGCAATAGGATCTATCATGTATGCTATGTTATGTACGAGGCCCGATGTATCGTATGCTCTGAGTGTCACGAGCAGATACCAGTCTGATCCAGGAATGGATCATTGGGTGGCTGTTAAGATGATCCTTAAGTACTTAAGAAGAACTAAGGATGTGTTCCTAATATATGGAGAAGGGGGCATGGTGTTACGCGGGTATACGGATGTCAGCTTCCAGACAGACAAGGATGATTCTAGGTCTCAGTCTAGATACGTGTTCACCTTGAATGGGAGCGCAGTGAGTTGGAAAAGTTCCAAACAAGACACTGTAGCGGATTCTACCACAGAGGCAGAATACATTGCAGCTTCGGAAGCAGCAAAGGAAGCGGTTTGGATCAAGAAGTTCGTTTATGAACTTGGTGTGATTCCGGCCATTGTTGAAGCAATACCGGTCTACTGCGACAACAATGGAGCAATTGCACAGGCGAAAGAGCCAAGGTCTCATCAACGATCCAAACATGTGCTTTGCCGCTATCATCTTATCAGAGAGATCATCAGTAGGAACGAAATACAAATCGAGAAAATTCCCACTGAAAGGAACTTAGCGGATCCTTTGACTAAAGCATTACCTCAAAGTAAGTTTGAGGGTCATGTTAGTACTTATGGTATTGGATACCGTAGCGATTGGCATTAGGCCAAGTGGGAGTTTGTTAGTAATATATGAGAGATGTCCTAAGGCAATCGCCTTATGTATGAACCATTTATATGATAAATGAAGATTCACTATTTGAGTATACATGTTTCATGTATTTGATTGGATCTTAAACTAATTTACTGAATGTCCACGATGTTGGGGGATCGATTAGCCGGCTAGAGGGGGGTGAATAGCCCTCAATCGTTGGATGTCGTAATTCGTTCGTTCTCGTTGCGTTGCTTGTCTACGATTGTCATTAGCGCAACGAAAACAATAAAACAATAATAATACTAACAACAAATAAGCACATGCAAACACACACGATATACGTGGTTTGGAACCGAATGGTTCCTACTCTACGGGCGAGCTCCTCGAGCTCTAGAGATGCACACGGCAATACTCAAACTCCTTCTCGACTACACGTCGGAGGTGGAGAAACCTCTCACAAGCAATTACAACAGTAATATACAAATACAAACAAGAATACAAATAAAATACAAAAGAAACACTTTGCACCGATTGCTTTTGATCACTTGTTTGTTGCTTGCTTTGATTGGCTCTTGAAGGACTGGAATGCAGCAGCAATTCCCCTCCAATAGCTCCACAAAAACCTTGGCAAAATCCTCCAACTCGTGCTCCATTTATAACCTGCATCAAGCTGTTTTCGCACCCATCAGTCGACTGATCGTGACCATCAGTCGACTGGTCCCGTAGTCGTTGTCTCACAACGGTCCGATCCACGTTGGTTAAGTTCAAACGGATCACACATCAGTCGACTGATGGCACCCATCACCGATCGATTAACCATCACGAGTCTTTGGCGAGCTCGACCCATTCTCGCGTCTGCGTACGTGTTATCCGTCATTGCCGATCGCATCCTCGACAATGATCGATCCTCCAACAATGACCGCCTCCTCTCGGCCGATCGATCAACCAGATTGATTCGAACACCGGTCGAACCCATACGACGAGCTGGCGATCCGCACCTGCGCTCGGATCGATGTCGGCGAAAACCTCAAACATAACGATGTTTGAGCCTCCGAAACTCAGTCTTAGCCACTTGGACAAATCCACCTTATCCCTCATGGAGTTCCCCACCAAATCTCTCTTCTCTCGGCCTACATCCCTCGGATGCGCCAAGCGCATGACTTCGCAAAGCCATCCTTCGTGTCTCATACCCTAGAAGTATGCTTCCCTTTGGGCTCACTCCATTCGCTCCCCGTCCAGCGGTCCCTCGGATGCACCAAGCGCACGACTTCGCAATGCCATCCTTCACCGGCTCAAGGACCCTGAGCCTAGTGAACTTACCAAGTCCTTAAGACTTCCCATATGCACCAAGCGCACGGCTTCGCAATGCATTTCTCACCAAGCACCAAGCGCACGGCTTCGCAATGCTTTGGATTTCCCATGCCAACCCGATGTTGGACTTTCCCACACCAAGCTCCATGCTTGGATTTTCCATGCCAACACCATGTTGGACTTTCCCATGACAATCCCATGTCATGAGTTTTGTCTATCATCAAAATACCATCAAGGTATCACATGCACCAACAATCTCCCCCTTTTTGATGATTGACAAAACTACCATCTCAAGTCTACCAATTCTCCCATATTGGCAATTCTCATATCCCAATGAGAATTCCAACGAACCCTAATTGGTAACTTCTCCCCCTTTTTGACATTACATCAAAAAGGTCCTCCCCAAGGGTATGAATGTCTCATATCCCAATGAGATCTTACAATCTCTCCCTTGGAGGAACATATGCCTACAATCTTTCTAGTGATACCATATCACTTAAAGAGAGGCAACCCAATTTTCCTCCCCTGAGGAAATACACATCCATCTTTCCAACATGGATACCTCCCCCTAGAGGCTTGCTCCCCCTTGACCATTGCACTAACAATGTCCTTGGAGAGTCCCTAAGCCAATAGGAACATTAACCAAATCAAAATTAAGGCAAAGTTAAACAATGAACTCTCTTCCACCTTAAAATTGATACTCACCCTCAACCCAACTCCTAATCCATATCCAATGGATTTCCACCCTCTCTAATGCTCTCCCAAGCATATCCTAGGGTTAGGAGTGGTTAGGGGACCAAAACATGGCTAAACATGGGCCTAACTATCAAGTTTACCTGAAATCAGCTGTTCGAGTCGGACTACCGATCGATTGGACACCATCGATCGCGGCATCACATTACGATGATAATCGACATTTTGATTTTGATTTAAAATGGATTTTCGAAATCCATAAGTAAATATACGTAATTTTAAAAATCTTGAAAATGCATACGTATAATACTTATCCTAAACACTATGGGTGAAAAATATTGAAAAATTATTTTACCCATTAAATTTGGAGATTGATACAAAGTCCAGAGTTTAAGAAAAGCTTCAATAAAGAGCCCTCTTTGTATCATCCCATTCAATGGTGATAGCTATCAAAAGATAGGCTTCACCAAGATTTTTCAAAAAAGTTTTCAAAATGTTTTCAAAACCTTTAATTTCTTTTTCCTAAACATCTCACCAATATCTAGATATGTAAAACATATACAAGTCAAGTTTTTAGTGAGATGTGGGTTTTGTTTTCTTTATGTTCTCATGGATATTTCTAAGGCAATATTATTTGATTCCTTTCAAATTATGTCATAGTCCTTAACTCCATTTTAATTCATGCATGATATGATTATGGCATAGATATGATATAGATAAAAATATATGCCAATATCATGATGTCATGGCATGTGAATGAGACTTAAGCATACATGACGTCTAAACATAAATCTAAACATGATCATGACATTTTTAAAGATGAAAATGAGAATGATGTCATGACATGGCAAGGCAAATAAAGCATCGCAAGTAAAATATACTAAGGTATAGAATACCTAAGTGTTAAAATTAATTTGCCATTTCTAGGAATTAAATTCATTTTGCCTTAATGCCATTCATTTCCCTAGTGTGCCAAAAACCCAAAATGGCACACCAATACCTCTAAAACCTAATTGTGCCAATTTAAATCATTTTTAACTTCTCAAACCATATTGGCACACCCTAATGTGTCAACTCACAATGGCTAGGTTAACCACCCATCCACTTAGGGTTGACACACCCTAACCCACTTAGCGTGAATCAATCACGCTCTTAGGAACCCAATATCTATTGGAGCTCCTTGGGTTAACAAGGTATTCCCTAGGGATAACTTCCCTAGATACCTTCCTAATGACCCTTTTAGGCTTTGAAGCCATAGTCTTTTGGGTCTTTCCTAGGTCAACTCTAGAGGTGACTCCTCCATTGACCTTCTTAGTGGCTACATTTGATTTCTTTGAGGTGTTAGCCACTAAACACATACCATGGCTAGACTTAGGGATGACTTCCCTATTAGCCTTAGTTTTTCTAGACCTAGATGTTGTCCCATAATTGAATGGAACATTATGGTAGGACATAGGTTTGTGACCCAAACTCTTCTTGCCCTTAGATAGTTCTTGTTTCCTAGGCCTTGATTTTTGTGTATTTGACCCTTGAACCGAATTTTTGATTGTTGCTAGGGTCTTCTCCAATTTTTCTAGCCTTGACCTCAAGGCTTGGTTTTCTAACTCTAATTTTCCCAATTTTGAATTTTCATTTATCTTTTGGGAAATGTTTTTCTTTTTAGGCATATGCCTAGATTTCTTGGGATTAACACCCAAGTTTTCTTCAATTCTCCTAATTGACTCCCTAGGTAAAATAGATCTAGTGTTTTGAGTCCTAGGTTTGTCCTTAGAGAAACTAACATGTTTAGCACCTAGACAATACACCTTATTATTTCTCTTAGCATGCTTTTCATTGATAATAGCAAGAGAACTAAAATCATTTTTAGCATGTTTTTTGACTTTAGGAATTAAAGATGCATTAAGTAAATTTACCTTAGGGTTAGCTTTAGGAGCTCCCCCTACATGAGTTGCACCTTCTTGCCCTTTCTTCCTCCCCCTAGGGCATTGGCTTCGATAGTGTCCCTTTTGGTTGCATTTAAAGCACACAATGTGCTCTTTGCTCTTGATTTTGGGAACACCGGCATCCTTTGACTTTGGATTGACTTTTGGTGTTGATGCCCTTTCCTTAGCCAATTTAGGGCATTTGCTCTTATAATGCCCTTTCTCCCTACACTCAAAGCATATTATGTGATTTTTATTTAAAATAATAACACTTGAGTTACCTAGGGAGGTGGTGGAGGCCTCTTCACTTCTTCCGGAGGTAGAAGCTTCATTTTGATCTTGCTCCGAAATTGAAATTCTTTCCTCCCCCTCAACGCTAGAGGTGGAGGTCTCCACCAAATCATCCACATCTTCAAAAGTGGATGATGATTCTTCTTCAGCATTCTCCTCTACTTGTGTCGATTGGGAATTTTCTTGGAATTTCATTACCTTATTCCATAATTCCCTTGCATCCCTATAATCACCCAATCTAGACCAAATAGTGTTAGGTAACAAATCACTAATCAACTTGATTACCTTGAGATTTGTCTTGAAGTCTTTGATTTGGTCTTGGGTCCATTTTGACTTCTCAATTGGCTTGTTGTACTTGTCCCTAGGCATTTCAAAACCGTTTTCTATAATAATCATAAAATCAAAATCGGTTTCTAGGTATACCTTCATTTTTCTTCTCCACCATAGAAAGTCTCCTTTGAATTTGGGTGGTTGAAGGTTGTAACCGACCATCTTGTAGTGCTCTCGCGGCGGTTAGTCCTTGAAGAGCGACCTCGGCTCTGATACCACTTGTTGGGGGATTGATTGGCCGGCTAGAGGGGGGTGAATAGCCCTCAATCGTTGGATGTCGTAATTCGTTCGTTCTCGTTGCGTTGCTTGTCTATGATTGTCGTTAGCGCAGCGGAAACAATAAAACAATAATAATACTAACAACAAATAAGCACATGCAAACACACACGATATACGTGGTTCGGAACCGAATGGTTCCTACTCCACGAGCGAGCTCCTCGAGCTCTAGAGATGCACACGGCAATACTCAAACTCCTTCTCGACTACATGTCGGAGGTGGAGAAACCTCTCACAAGAAATTACAATAGTAATATACAAATACAAACAAGAATACAAATACAATACAAAAGAAACACTTTGCACCGATTGCTTTTGATCACTTGTTTGTTGCTTGCTTTGATTGGCTCTTGAAGGACTGGAATGCAGCAGTAATTCCCCTCCAATAGCTCCATAAAAACCTTGGCGAAATCCTCCAACTCGTGCTCCATTTATAACCTGCATCAAGCTGCTACGCCCATCGATCGCTCGTGACCATCGGTCGGTGGTCCCGTAGCCGTTGTCTCAGCGGCGGATCCACGTTGGTTAAGTTCCAACGGATCACACATCAGTCGACTGATGGCACCCATCAGTCGACTGATCAACCATCAGTCGAGTGATGACGAGCTCGACTCCATTCTGTGCTCGTGCACAGCGTTATCGATCGTTGCCATCCCTCGGCGATCGATCCTCAACAATGATCGCCCTCCTCGGCGGTCGACCGATCGGCAGAACTTGGTTCATCGAACATCGGAACCCATTACGACCTAGAGCAATGACTAGAGCACCTATGCGATCGATGTCGGCTAAAACCTCAAACATAACGATGTTTGAGCCTCCGACACTTAGTCTTAGCCACTTGGACAAATCCACCTTATCCCTCATGGAGTTCCCCACCGAAGCTCTCTTCTCTCGGCCTATGTCCCTCGGATGCGCCAAGCGCACGGCTTCACAAAGCCATCCTTCGCGTCTCATACCCTAGAAGTATGCTTCCCTTTGGGCTCACTCCATTCGCTCCCCGTCCGGCGGTCCCTCGGATGCACCAAGCGCACAGCTTCGCAATGCCATCCTTCACCGACTCAAGGACCCCGAGCCTAGTGAACTTACCAAGTCCTTAATACTTCTCATATGCACCAAGCGCACGGCTTCGCAATGCATTTCTCACCAAGCACCAAGCGCACGGCTTCGCAATGCTTTGGATTTCCCATGCCAACCCCATGTTGGACTTTCCCACACCAAGCTCCATGCTTGGATTTTCCATGCCAACACCATGTTGGACTTTCCCATGACAATCCCATGTCATGAGTTTTGTCTATCATCAAAATACCATCAAGGTACTACTGGGCCGATTGCACCAACACACGATACGATTCACAGCATGAGAGAATTTGTGATTGGATCACAACTAGTGAGTATCTCTACATGTGTAATTGTGATGTATCGAAATTATCCCTAGTCGATGAATTGATGGATTTGGACACCATCGATTCTGTCGAGACTAGCACGAGGTATACTCCTTGGTGTATCCAAGCAGCTGATTCTCACTGGCTAGAGACATTGTGATGTTCGGAATTAATCGTGGATGCTAGTTATGGTAACTAGTTCATTGGAGTGATCAGCCATAAAACTTCATATGGTTCTCTGCATATATAGATATGTCAATGAAGTTCTTACTGTAGCTTAAGTGCGTTGTTCCTTTGACTTGTGGTATTCAAGTCATCTTGATCATGGAGACTTATGCTTTGACATCTTAAGCAAACATCTCTAAGGAGATGTGGACCCGGGATGATTGGGTATAAGTCGAAATGATCGAAGGTGTTTGAATAGCCTATAAAGGATTCACCACTCCTTGCGAGGAGATGTATACCCATGGCCTCTCATCGGATTGTTACTAAAGTCTTTGGCCAAAGCATTACATGTTTAGAGTAAGGTACTCTTCGATACATGTTGAGTAACTAGAATCCGTAGGACGAGGAAATGATACTTGGGCTAGGTGTGACGTAGTCAGCCTAGTGGGGACTGACACTATAGACCATGTCCTGAACTAAGTGGGTATAAGATATGAAGGAATGGGGCGAATCATTCGAGCGATGGGTTTGAAATAGTTCGATCAACCGCTGATCTTTTCTTGCTAATCGGGATCATGATGTACTACTAGGTGCCACTCATGATCATTCTATAATTAATGGTTAATTATAGACGACCAACATAAGCCGAGAACCTATTTGGTCACACGCACAATGAGCGTAATCCGAAGGATTTAAAATGAGCTTGAGAATGGGATTCTCAGACCGAGAGAAACAAAGTTTGGTTGGACCAAACAAGAAGCGAGCATGAAATCGTTTCAGTCGCAATGGAAGTGTGGATGGGCAGTGTCTTATGAAGACATAATGGATGAACCAAAATGGTTTGGTTCTAATCCAATGGAGGAGAATAAACCAAAGGGTTTGGTTTATTTTAAACCAATGAACCAAAAGTTGGTTCGGTTCGTTTTAACTTAAAATAAACCATCATGGTTTGGTTTATTTTAACTTATCTTAATGGAGCGGGATAACGGGCCTAATGGTTATGATCCAATAACTGTTAAGAGAATTAGTTCTCTATAAAAGAGGGCTTAAGGGATAATTAAGCCCTAATCCAAAAGCCCTAAACCTAGTTGCCGCCCACCTCCTCTCCTTGGAGAATTCGGCGCCAACTCCATTGCCCGGCCAGCCTTGTGCCGCTGGCTCTGGCCGCGTCAAGCTGTCAGTGATCCTCGTGACCCTCCGGTGATCTCCTTTAGGTTTGGTATCAAGGTGAGCTTTATCTTCCCTTGGTTGGCCGGCGCCTATCTCCTCCACCAAAGCTATCCAGTTTTCTGGACAGCTTGTTCTCCTCTCGTCCGAGCGTCGTTTGGACGACGGTTAGAGCTCCGACAGAGCCTAACTTACCGGGAATTCGATCTCCGGTAATCCTCTGAGGTGGAGGATGAAGGATTCGTCAATCGGTTGACGAATACCTCTCCGGAGAAGCGAGTTTTGAGGACTCGTTTTGCATCCGAATTTGGATTCGGATCGTGATCATCTCTCGATCACGTCGTCTTCAACACGAGGCTAGTAACCCGTACGAAGACGAAGCTCGTGGCTTAGCGAAGTCATCCTATGGATACTCGGCGTGGAAACGGATAGAGATGCTTCTAGCGAGGATCGTTCTGGTTGATGTCGTTCCCGCTACACGTAATACGAAAGGTATAACGTAGTTAAATTTCCTTTTATTGCAAATTTAAATTTACGGTTATGTCTACACATGTTGTACTTTGCATGCGTGTGATGTGTGTGTTGTAATAAATATAGATTTATTAATTTTATTGCTTCCGCTGTGCTCATGTTTACGAAACATGATCGAACACACACACGTCGCGGTGCCGGAAACCTAACAGGTCTAGGGGGTGTAATCAAGTATGAATTATTCATACTTGATGAGTATCAGTCGACTGATACGATGTATCATCGATCGGATCGTCTCGACCGTCGAGGATGAAACTCTAACAATTAGTCATTGCTTTGTAGCGATCGGCCCGATGTTGCGATCGATCGGCCCGCCATGGCGATCGGGATATTGCGATCGATCGGCAGCGATGGCGATCGGTGATCAAGATGCTGCAGACGTACGAATGGAGTCTCACTCATTGCGGCCTATCATCACTCGGATCACATTCCATCACCGATCGATGGAGGATCGATCGTGATGAGAGTGTCATTGGAGGAAATGACTCTGAATCCCATGAATCCGGATATTCAGAAGCCGTTAACCACGCATGGCAGTCGACTGATGTTGTGCATTAGTCGACTGATGATGCTCCAATGGGAAAATCTGCCTCCTCTCTATAAAAGGAGGATTGGTGGAGGTTTTTGGGGTTAATGCTTATTCTCTGATTATACTCTCAAGCCTCCACGATTTTTCAAATCTTTCTAGTGATTCTAAATCTCTTTCTCCTCTCTAAGCTTCATCTACATCTTTTGTAAGAAGAGGAGAAGTGTTGTAAAGGAAAGCTTCATAGTGGTATTGATTAGGGTTGATCCATCTCAAGGATCACCGTGGAGTAGGAGCGCTATCTCCGAACCACATAAAAGAATCGTGTTAGCATTGTTTTTCATTTGTGTTATTATTATTTTTGTTTTGCTTCTGCTAATATTTTTGTAGAGATGAAAAACAAGCTATTCACCCCCCCTCTAGCTTCAAATCGATCACCAACACCGATCACCCTCTGATCTCGAGGACTATAAAACAAACAACCTTTTGTTCCTCTAGGATTGCCAACAAACATGTGCACTTCTATACGAGGTTCCAACTTACCAACATCTTCCTTCATCACATGTTCTGGACTCCCCCATATCCGAATATGTCTCAGACTAGGCTTTCGCCCAGTCCACAATTTTGTGGGAGTAGAAGGCACTGATTTAGATGGTACCAAGTTCAGAATATACACTGACGTATCTAGAGCATATCCCCAGAATGAATCTGGCAACTCAGAATAACTCATCATCGATCTAACCATCTCCATAAGAGTCCTATTCCTTCGCCCTACTACACCATTCTGCTGGGGTGTGCCAGGTGCAGACAATTGGGATTGAATCCCAGCCTCTATAAGTAATTCCTAAACTCTCCCAAGAGGTACTCACGACCACGATCAGATCGTAGTGTCTTGATACTTTTACCCTGACATTTCTCCACATCAGCCTTAAATTGTTTGAACTTGTCAAAGCATTCAGACTTGCGGCGCATCAAGTAAATGTATCCATACATTGAATAATCATCTATAAAAGAGACAAAATATTCAAAACCACCTCTTGCCTGGATAGACATAGGACCACACAAATCAGAATGAACCAATTCCAACACATCTTTGGCTCTATACCCCTTGGTCTTAAAAGGCCTCTTGATCATTTTACCCTCCAAGCAAGATTCACAGGTTGGGAAATCTTCCACCACTAATGAACCCAGAGGTCCATCAGCTATCAACCTTTGAATTTTGCTTAGGTTAATATGACCTATCCTTAGATGCCAAAGATATGTTTGGTTCATCTTCGAAGGTTCTTTTCTCTTATTGGAATTAGAAGATGAGTTATTTACTTCTATTTGCATGGTGGGAGCTTTTGGTTCGAGTGTATACAAATTTCCTATCAATGCACCAGAATAGATAATCTCCCTATTCCTTTTTATAACAACTCTATCATTAAAAAAAATAGAATATCCATCCATAAACAATTTAGAAATCGAAATCAAATTCTTTCTAAATAAAGGTACATAAAGGCAATTTTTCAAAACCAAAACTTTATTCCTTTCAAAAGACAAATAAACATCTCCCACTACAACAGCCGCTACCTTCGTAGCATCACCCAAGTAGACAGTAATCTCCCCTTTAGCCAGTCGTCTGGTTTCGTGGAACCCCTGCAAAGTATTGCAGACAAGATCAGTGGATCCCATATCTACACACTAGGTGCCGGTAGATAACACCGCTAAACATGTTTCAACGACTAGACCAAAAGATATACCTTTGTTCTGCTTGCAGTTGGGGCACTCCTTCTTCCAGTGTCCAGTATGCTTGCAAGTGAAGCACTTGCCTTTCGGCTTATTCACTCCTCCCTGAGATCCTCCCGCCACCTTTACCCCAGCTTGTTTCTTCTTCTTCTTGCCTTTCGGCCAGTAGAGAAACTTTTGGCAACCATGGCTGCTGAGCACTAAAATAGCCCCTCTGCCTGGAGAGAAGCTCCACGAATACAACCTTTTATTCATGTTGTAGTTCAGAAGAAACTGCTCAAAACTCCTAGGTAGAGACTGGAGAATGATATCGACTTGGGTTTCCCTATCGATCTCAGCTCCGAGGACTTCCAGCTCATTCAAATGAGCCATCATCTTGAGAACATGATCTCTCATGGGTGTTCCCTTGATCATGGTGGTCGTCATCAAGTTTCTCATGGCTTCCTGCCTACTAGCCTGATTCTGGTGTCCGAAAAGCTCTTTGAAATTGAGCATCATGTCATAAGCAGTGGGCATGGCTTGATGCTGATGTTGCAGTACATTTGACATAGAAGCCAAAATGTAACATCGCGCTATCTCATCAACCTTGATTCACTTCTTATAACTCTCCTTCTCCTTTTCCCCAGAATCATCCGCAGGCTTAGGAGGGCACTCTTCGAGGAGTACATATTTGTATTCATCAACAGTCAATACAATGTCAAGATTCCCCTTCCAATCAATATAATTGGGTCCAGTAAGTTTATTTTCTTTCAGTATCACAACAAGTGGGTTGAAAGTCATTTTAAAAAACCTAAGAATCACATAGATCAAAACATTAGATTTCAAAAAATTATTGATTCCTCAAACAATAAAATTTTAAAATCAACCAACACCTCAAAATACTGAGAATATCGTATACCACGATAGTGTGGACGTATATGAATTCTACATTTGTAAGAGGAGGTTTTTGCCCATTAATTTTACTATCTTGTCAACCTAACTTTTTGACAAATAAAATTAATAGTTGGTTCCTCTTCAGCTTTACAAATAAAAGCAGTGACTCCGATGGAGAGGATACTCCTATTTGCATCTAAGTGTTCACCATTACTCTGTACCAAGGCAATTATCTCGGGTTATGTGCCTTCCAATGGGGAATTACACACGCTCCTTAATAATTTCCTATAACCATATTCGATCCTGTGATTCGCAAACAAACTCATCTGATGGGGAGGAAGGCACTCAGAGCCGACGCGCAAGTTTGTTTGCATCACATGTCAAATCGTAATAGAGGCCGTGAGAATTTATAACAATATCCCTCTCCCACTTAGTAATTTAAAATTGAAGAATTTTCCTAGCCTACAACATGCATATCAAACAAGAAGCAATAAATATGACAAAAAATATTTTCCAACTATTATGGCTTTTGTCTCCAATATACCTCCCGTCGTATCGTCATCTCGTCCACTCCTCCCTACGCAATGTACAAGCCATCCGGAGATCCGAGCCGAGAAAAATTATTTTAATTTACATCCATCGATCCTATACTCCACGAAGGAGTGTACATGTAATCTAGATCAAAAGTAAACTAAAATAAAAGAGTGGATAAAAAATGTCATACTTAATTAAAAAAATTAAATACTAGCCTCGTCAACCCCGAGGATTCAAATAATATAGAATTACACACATACAATCACATACACACATATGGCCATAATAGTTGGATCCTATGCCTGCAACCAAAAAGTTAACCTACACACATCCTACTATTATCCGACACATATAATATATGAAAAGTGCATAAAAGTAACTGAATCCTAAACACACAAAACTGGAAACTGTGGCTCTGATACCACTTGAAGGTAGGAAGCTTCGCTTCCCACTTCAACTCGGTTGCTTGTTCATGGCGATCCCATCTTCGTCCCCGGATTAAAAAAAATTAATCCATGACAATTAGGGATTACCCAAGCTACCGTTCCATCGTCGTGCTATCCGATTAGAGTGGTCACTTGAACAAACTTGTTGTTCAAGCAACCTACCTCTATTCTTCGAATAGTCGCGGAATAGACGATGTACGGATCACCGGTTTTTTTTTTTGTATTCGGGGTCAAAGTAAATTAGCCACATAATAAAAATATACAACATATAAAGAAAAAAAAGGAAAGCAAAACAAGATTTATACCTCTTGTTTACCTCAAGGTCTTATATCGTATGACCTATCCTCCTCTTGGACGTTGTGTGGGCAATGATCCTCCAAGAGATGAAGCCTCCTAGATCACAATCTTCCTTTCCTTGCTCGCTCTGGACAAGAGGAAGTATAGAAACAAAACTCTTCTCCTATCTGTGTTGGGATGTATACTGAAAAGTCTATCTTTTGTACGAATATCTTTATTTTGAAATAATAATCACATGATCATTGTTTGCATATTTATGGTGATGCATATTGTCTAATACATTACATTGTAGATAACATGGTGTGTGGGGTCACACGGGAGATCATGTTATCGGCTCCTTATAAAGTATAAGTAAAGGCTCAAAATTGAGATGACTTTGGACAAACAATTGGTATGGTTGTAGTGTGATTTGGTATTGGTTTGTCTTGACCATAGAATCACACTAGTACACTTTGTGTGTATTGAGCAGAACCAACTTAGAGGTGATTCGATTTATTGCTGACTACATAATCGAATCGGACCTCAGATATTATATTGTACATACTCTTAATCCCGATATAATAATGGGTACATATACTTAGTATTCATTTCTTTGATTTACCAATGGGCGAGATTTATAGATTAAATCGATAGGGTAGGTAAGTTGGGAAATGATATTATTTATATGGTGTGTCATTGATTATAAAAGGAAATTGTGTCCTATATATTAGGATGATGATGTCCCCTTGAGGAGCTCATAAGGTTCATTATGTAAACCCTGCAAGTGGACTTGGTCCGACATGATGAAAAGGTTGAGTGGTACTACTCATGAAGTTAGATGTTGATTAATTAATGGTCAATAAAATAATTAATCAACGGACATTCAAGATCTTAAACACGGGGAGAAAAATGTACAAATAATATATGGAGCCCATATTAACTTATGGGGGTTTGTGAAGTAGATCAATGATAATCCTTTAGTGGATTGGATTATCATTAATGGATCGGACTTTATGTGGGCTTGATCCATTGGTGGCAAAGATCCAACTCCTCCTCATAGTCTCTTTTGTAGCCTATTAAAACCTCATGAAGCCTAGATCCAATGGATGAAAACAAAACTCTAGATCCAAAGGTAGAGATTAAATCTCTAGATTCGACGGTTGAGATTAAATCTCTAGATCTGACGGTTGAGATTAAATCCCTAGAACCAATGGTGGAGATTAAAACAAGGATTATCCCTAACTCTATAAAAAGGGGCCTTAGGGTGGGCGGTAAGAAGAATCAAGAGCAAGGTGGCTTAGGGTTTTGGGCGGCAAGGAGGATTAGGGCTTTGGGCGGCCACAATTAAGGAAAGATTTTCATTTCTCTTCTTCTTCTTCTTGTTGGCCGGTGCCCAAGGCTTGCTTCTCCCCTCTTTGGTCGGCGTTCAAGCCCTCCTTCTCTTCTCCTTGGCCGGTGGAAACAAGAGTTAGGGTCTTCCCTTGGAGTCTTGGTCGGTTTCCATCTTATTCTTCATCTCCTTCTTGGCCGGTGGCAAGCACCAAGCTTGGAGCTTGGTGGTTGGTTGAAATAAGGAGAAGTGCTTTGTTTGTTAGTCTTCCTCTTGTTCGGAGTGAGCAAGGAAGGAAGATTGGTGATCTAGGAGCTTCAACTTTTGGTAGATCGCTGCCCACACGACGTCCAAAAGGAGGGAGGACATACGATAGAAGATCGAGAGGTATAATACTTGTCTATTTTCTTATGTAACATATTTATGATTGTTTTCAATTATATATGCATGATATATTCTGTTTTGTGGCTAATATAACTTTGACTCCAAACATAAACACAAAAGTTGGCGATCCGTACATCGTCTATTCCGCGACTATTCATAGAATAGAGGTTGGTTGCTTGAACAACAAAGTTTGTTCAAGTGACTACTCTAATCGAATAGCATGACGATAAAACCGTTGCTTGGGTAATCCCTCTTGTCAAGGATGAATTTTTTTATCCGGGGACGTAGAAGGGATCGCCTAGAACAAGCGACCGAGTTGAAGTGGGAAGCGAAGTTTCCTACCTTCAAGTGGTATCAGAGCCATGGTTTTTGGTTTTGTGTGTTTAGGATTCGGTTACTTTTATGCACTTTTCATATATTATATGTGTCGGATAATAGTAGGATATGCGTAGGTTAACTCTTTGGTTGCAGGCATAGGATCCAACTATTATGGCCATATGTGTGTATGTGATTGTATGTGTGTAATTGTATACTTTGTTGAATCCTCGGGGTTGACGAGGCTAGTATTTAATTTTTTATAAATTAGATATGACATTGTTTAGCCACACTTTTTATTTTAGTTTACTTTCGATCTAGATTTCATGTACACTCCCTCGTGGAGTATAGGATCGATGGATGTAAATTAAAATATTTAGTCTCGGCTCGGATCTCCGGATGGCTCGTACATGGCGTAGGAGGAGCGGACGAGATGGTGATACGATGGGAGACATATTGAAGACAAAAGCCATAATAGTTGGAAAAAATTTTATTTTTCATATTTATTGCATATTGTTTGATATGCATGTCATAGGCTAGAAAATTCCTCAATTTCAAATTACTAAGTGGGAGAGGGATATTTTTTTAAATTCCCACGACCTCCATTACGATTTGACATGTGATGTAAACAAACTTGCACGTCAACTCTAAGTGCCTTCCTCCCCATCGGATGAGTTTGTTTGCGGATCACAAGGTCAAATATGGTTATAGAAAATTATTAAGGAGCTTGTGTACTTCCCCATCCGAAGGCACATAACCCGAGATAATTACCTTGGTACCGAATAATGGTGAACACTTAGATACAAATATAAGTATCCTCCCCATCGGAATCACTGCTTTTATTTGTAGGGCCAAAGAGGAACCAACTATTAATTTTACTTGTCAAAAAGTTATGTTGACAAGATAGTAAAATTAATGGGTAAAACCTCCTCTTACAAATGTAGAATTCGTATACGTCCACACTATCGTGGCATACAATATTCTCGGTGTTTTGAGGTGTTGGTTGATTTTAAAATTTTATTGTTTGAGGAATCAATAATTTTTTGAAATCTAATGTTTTGATCTATGTGATTCTTAGGTTTTCTTTCAAAATGACTTTCAACCCACTTGCTGTGATACTGAAAGAGAATAAACTTACTGGACCCAACTATGTTGATTGGAAGAGGAATCTTGACATTGTCTTGACTGCTGAGGAATACAAATATATACTCCTCGAAGAGTGCCCTCCTAAGCCTACGGATGATTCTGGGGAAAAGGAGAAGGAGAGTTATAAGAAGTGGATCAAGGCCGATGAGATGGCGCGGTGTTACATTTTGGCATCTATGTCAAATGTACTACAACATCAGCATCAAGTCATGCCAACTGCTTATGACATGAAGCTCAATCTCAAAGAACTTTTCGGACACCAGAATCGGGCTGCAAGGCAGGAAGCCATGAGGAACTTGATGACGACCACCATGATCGAGGGAACACCCGTGAGGGATCATGTTCTCAAGATGATGGCTCATTTAAATGAGTTGGAAGTCGTCGGAGCTGAGTTCGATAGGGAAACCCAGGTCGATATCATTCTCCAGTCTCTACCTAGGAGTTTTGAGCAGTTTCGCCTCAACTACAACATGAACAAGAGGTTGTATTCGTTAGCGGAGCTTCTGACAGAACTCCAAATGGTAGAGGGGCTGTTTCGTCAGAGTGCTCAGGCGCATGCCATGGTCACCCAAAAGGTTTCTACTTCTAAGTCAAAAGGAAAGAAGAAGAAGAAACAAGCTGGGACAAAGGCGGTGGGAGGAACTCAGGGAGGAGTGAAGAAGTTGAAAGGCAAGTGCTTCACTTGTAAGCAGACTGGACACTAGAAGAAGGACTACCCCAACCTCAAGCAGAACAAAGGTATATCTTTTGGTCTAGTCATTGAAACATGTTTAGCGGTGTTACCTACCGGCACTTGGTGTGTAGATACGGGAGCCACTGATCATGTCTGCAATACTTTGCAGGGGTTCCAGGAAACCAGACGACTGGCTGAGGGAGAGATTACCGTATACTTGGGCGATGCCACAAAGGTGGAGGTTGTTGCAGTGGGAGATGTTTATTTATCTTTTGAGAAAAATAAAGTTTTGGTTCTTAAGAATAGCCTTTATGTACCTTTATTTAGAAAGAAATTAATTTCGGTTTATGGATGGATATTCTATTTCTTTTAATGAAAGAGTTGTTATAAAAAGGAATAGGGACATTATCTGTTCGAGTGCATTGATAGGAAATTTATACACAATTGAACAAAAAGCTCCCATGATGCAAATAAAAGTTAATAACACATCTTCTAATTCCAATAAGAGAAAAGAACCTTCGATGATGAACCAAACATATCTTTGGCATCTTAGGCTCGGTCATATTAACCTAAGCAAAATTCAAAGGTTGATAGCTGATGGACCTCTTGGTTCATTAGTGGTGGAAGATTTCCCAACCTGTAAATCTTGCTTGGAGGGTAAAATTACCAAGAGGTCTTTTAAGGCCAAGGGGTATAGAGACAAAGATGTGTTAGAATTGGTTCATTCTGGTTTGTGTGGTCCTATGTCTATCCAGGCTAGAGGTGGTTTTGAGTATTTCGTCTCTCTTATAGACGATTATTTCAGATATGGATACATTTACTTGATGCACCGCAAGTCTGAATGCTTTGATAAGTTCAAAGAATTCAAGGCTGATGCGGAGAAACATCAAGGTAAAAGTATCAAGACACTACGATCTGATCATGGTGGTGAGAACCTCTTGGGAGAGTTTAGGAATTACTTATCAGAGGCTGGGATTCAATCCCAATTGTCTTCACCTAGCACACCCCAGCAGAATGGTGTTGTAGAGCGAAGGAATAGGACTCTTATAGAGATGGTTAGATCGATGATGAGTTATTTTGAGTTGCCAGATTCGTTCTGGGGATATGCTCTAGATACGACGGTGTACATTCTGAACTTGGTTCCATCTAAATTAGTGCCTTCTACTCCCACAGAATTGTGGACTGGACGAAAGCCTAGTCTAAGACATATTTGGATTTGGGGGAGTCCAACACATGTGTTGAAGGCAGATGCTGGTAAGTTGGAACCCCGTACAGAAGTGCGCATGTTCGTTGGCTATCCTATAGGAATGAAAGGTAGTTTGTTTTATAGTCCTAGAGATCAGAGGGTGATCACTAGCACGAATGCCAGATTTCTAGAGGAAGACTATGTGATGAACCACAAGCCCATGAGTAAAATTGTTCTGGAGGAATTAAAAGGGGAAGTCGCTTCTTCAGTACCATCGGTACAAGAGGATATACCACAAGTCACTGCATCGCATGTCACAGAGGATACACAGGTGATACCTCGTCATAGTGGGAGGGTTGTGAGATAGCCTGATAGATTCATGTTCTTGGGAGAATCTTCTGATTTAATCTATGGTGAACATGAACCTGATCTCTGAACATATGACGAGGCAATCCAAGATAAAGATGTCATATCTTGGCAAAGTGCAATGAATACTGAGATTGAATCTATGGATTCGAATCAGGTCTGGGAGCTAGTAGAACCACCCGATAGTGTAAAAACCATTGGATGCAAGTGGATCTACAAAAGAAAGAGAGGAATAGATGGGAAGGTTGAGACCTTCAAAGCGAGGCTTGTTGCGAAGGGGTATACTCAGAAAGAGGGAATCGATTATGAGGAGACCTTTTCACCGGTAGCCATGCTTAAGTCTATCTGGATTCTCTTATGCATTGCTGCTCATATGGATTATGAGGTATGGCAGATGGATGTCAAGACAGCTTTCCTTAATGGAAGTCTTGAGGAAAACATCTATATGAAGCAACCAGAGGGATTCATTGCGAAGGGCAAAGAGCATCTTGTATGTAAGCTTAATAGGTCCATTTATGGATTGAAGCAAGCTTCGAGGTCTTGGAACATCCGCTTTGATGAAGTAATCCAGTCTTATGGATTTATTTAAAGTCTGGATGAGTCTTGTTTGTACAAGAGATGTGATGGAAACGTAGTGGTATTTCTTGTTCTATACATAGATGACATTTTGTTAATTGGCAACAATGTCAAGATGTTATCAGACGTAAGGGTATGGTTGTCCAAATAGTTTGATATGAAGGACTTGGGAGATGTGGGACACATCCTTGGGATCAAGGTTATAAGGGATCGCAGGAAAAGGATGTTGTGCTTATCTCAAGCTTCATACATAGACACTATTATGGATCGTTTTAGCATGCAAAACTCCAAGAAAAGTTTTCTACCTTTCAGGCATGGAGTTCCTTTATCTAAGAAGATGTGTCCTAGAACATCTGAGGAGATAGAGGAGATGAAGGCGGTTCCTTATGCTTCGGCAGTAGGAAGCCTCATGTATGCGATGCTATGTACGAGACCAGATATCTGCTTTGCCGTGGGCATAGTCAGCAGATATCAGAGTAATCTAGGACAGGGACATTGGATTGTGGTAAAGCATATATTGAAGTACCTGAGAAGGACTAGGGATTATATGCTAGTTTACCAGGCAGACCAATTACTCCCTGTGGGTTATACAGATTTCGACTTCCAATCAAATAGGGATAACAATAAGTCTACCACAGGTTTTGTGTTTACTTTGGGAGGTGCAGCCATTGTATGGAGGAGTGTCAAGCAGAAATGCGTGGCGGACTCTACCATGGAAGTTGAGTATGTGGCAGCCTCTGAGGCGGCCAAAGAAGTTGTGTGGCTCAGGAACTTCCTGATGGACTTGGATGTGATTCCTGGTTTGCCCAAAATTATCACAATTTATTGTGATAATAGTGGTGCAGTTGCAAACTCGAAGGAACCACTAGCCCATAAGGCAAGTAAACACATAGAGCACAAGTACCACCTGATACAAGAAATTGTAAAGAGAGGAGAAGTTGTTGTGGCCAAGATTGCATCGGAGGAGAACCTGGCAGATCCTTTCACTAAGGCCCTTCCGGTGAGAGCTTTTGATAGGCATGTGGAGGGAATGGGAATCAGATGTATGGCAGTTTGAGGACAACATAGTCTTTTAGTATAAGTGGGAGATTGTTGGGATGTATACTGAAAAGTATATCTTTTGTATGAACATCTTTATTTTGAAATAAGAATCACATGATCATTGTTTGCATATTTATGGTGATGCATATTGTCTAATACATTACATTATAGATAACATGGTGTGTGGTGTCACACTGGAGATCATGTTATCGGCTCCTTGTAAAGTATAAGTAATGGCTCACAACCGAGATGGCTTTGGACAAACTATTGGTATGGTTGTAGTGTGATTTGGTATTAGTTTGTCTTTACCATAGAATCATACTAGTACACTTTGTGTGTATTGAGCAGGACCGACTTAGAGGTGATTCGATTTATTGCTGACTACATAATCGAATCGGACCTCAGATATTATATTGTACATACTCTTAAACCCGATATAATAACGGGCACATATAATTAGTATTCATTTATTTGATTTACCAATGGGCAAGATTTATAGATTAAATCGATAGGCTCGGTAAGTTGGGAAATGATATTATTTATATGGTGTGTCATTGATTATAGGAGGAAATCATGTCCTATATATTAGAATGATGATGTCCCCTTGAGGAGCTCATAAGGTTCATCATTTTTTTTTTTTGATGAAAGGTAAATATATATCATCAAAGATTGCACGTACATACAAAATCCTGGGATGCATTCTCATGTCATGTCTGACGATGTGTCAGATCTGAGATGCATGCAGGTGGTGTACATGTGCTCTCATGGGTATCTGAACTCTCATGTATACTACATCTCTCATGCCCACATAGCCCCATACATGTGTCCATATTCCGCCCTTTCTCTTGCACAGTGCAAGTGTATCTCCTGTGTTTCCTTCTCTCATCCATACTATCTCTTTGCGTCCGCCGCTTCATGTGTTCCTTCTCGCATTGTCTATCCATGTCCATCTTCGCCGCGAAGTTTGTGCACTCAATCGTCAAATATTTGTCACTTTTGGTAAGTGACCAACCAGTAGCCTTGTCTTTACTAGATAGAATCAGTCATTTGGCTTGGCCTATTCACCTCTACTAGGCTTATTGGCCAAGCCTCAGCCATAAACGGATTTAGAGTGTCTTTACCGTAGCCGTTTGCTACGGACTAGATAGGCTATTATAGGTTGGCCTATTCACCGTTTTTTTTTTTGATCAAATCTGTCCTGAAGTTACACTAGTCATCTTGATAAAATTGTCCTGGCATCTTGAATCCATGGAGATGACACTAGTCTGGTCTGCATTTGGGAAGGTTGATCTGGTCGAACCACCCCGGAAAGTCCCCGCTTTGCGCTGGTCCGCCTGCTGACTTCGGGCTTGAGGGAAAGGGCGTCAAAACCACCTCGCCAAAACCGCCTGGTCTTCTGGTCTTCCTTGTGTAAACCCGCCATACAGCAACCCCTCAAAAGCGCCTCGAGTTGAGCAGATCGCCCTGGGGTTGAAACAAACCGCTCTGGCGCCATACCACTCTGATTGCTCTGGATTTGGGGAAGGCACGCTCGAAATTTACCCTGACGCCACCTTTGAAAACCTCCCTGGGAGGTTACTCTATGCGCAAAACCTCCCTGGAACAATACCGCCCTGAGAGGTTTGTCTTTGCGCAAAACCACCTGGGTCAAAATCGCCAGTGGGCAATACCGCTCGATTGCTCTCGAGTTTGACTGCGCTCGGAGTTGAGAAAATCGCCTAGCGCTTTGCAAAACCGCTCGAACAATACCGCCGGGACAATACCGGGAGGTAACTCTCTCGCAAAACCACCAATAATACCACTGATTGCTCTGAAGTTAGGCGCCTGCTTTGAGAAAACCGCTGGCGGGCTCAAGACCCCTCGACTTTGAGAAAACCGCCTGGCTTTGACAAAACCGCCTCGAGGTAACTTCTACGCAAAAACCACCCTGAATAATACCGCTCGCCAATACCGCTCTAATTGCTCAAGTTGGGCGACCGCCTGCTTGAGGAAACCGCCGGGCGCCGCCAAGACCCTCCCGGCTTTGAGAAAACCACCTGCTTTGTTTTTTTTTGAAACACATTTCCTCGGAGTTGAGCAAACCGTCCCAAATTGAGATAGGAAAGAAAGAAAAAGCGGAGGAATCGCCTCGCCTTGGCTTGGGGTTGATGGAAGGATTGTAGTATAGGAGACGGTTTGCCGAACTGAGTAGAGAGAATAGGATAGGAAACAGACGTCCTGGGATTGGAATAAATAGAGGAACTGCTCTAGGATTAAGTAGAAGCTTTGTGGAGTGGGGTGTTTTGGAGTTAGGAAGTAACCCAGATGTAAGGAGAGGCAATGCGGATGATGTGCCTTGGACAGGAACTTCAAGATTTCTTGAGTAGGGGGTGAGAGATTATGAGGCGGGTGGGGTGGAGGCAGGTGAATTATTACCTTGGTTTCATGTGATCTCTACTGGCAGTGATATGTTGTTGTCCTCCATCGTTGTATACACATGGATCTGCACCTTGCGAAAGATTAGGTCTCCATCAAACTTCGCATCTTCAAATCTGCTTGAGTTTCTCTGCCTCCAGACTATGTGGATTAGTGCTGACATTGCTAGGTGTCGGGCTCAATTCATAGGCGTATCTTTCTTGTACCGCGATCTGAAAATTTTGAACATACATCGGTAAGTTACCATCGCTCCTGTCATCCTTAGCCATCCTCTAATCCTGCTCCATAGAAGCCGTATTTGTTCACATTTGAAGAAAATGTGTTCCATGGTTTCCTCCTCTTGTTTACAGAAAATGCATTGTTTGTCCTCCATATATTCTTTTCTGCCTCGACTGTAATTTGCCATTGCCCAAAGATCCACAAAGGTGTGAATCTGTGACTAGGTTGTATATCTTCTGCCAAACTATTTTTGTCCAAGGCTTTTGTCTCCACTTTGCTCAAGTAGTCATATGCCTTCTTAACCCCTTTGCCTCGCCTAAACCATCATCGGACATCGCTTGCTGCCACTGCAGTATTTGTCGTGCTTAGGATGGTGTTTTTGATCCATATTAATTTCTTCATGAGCGGTGAGTATATCTGTTTACTTTGCCATCCCCAGATGTCTCCTCCCTGTATGTACGCATGATGAACCCACCGTATCCACAGCATGTCTTGCTTTTCTTGTATCCGCCATAGGACCTTGGCTAGTAATGCCATATTCCATGCCTTCAGGTCTCTTAGTCCTAATCCTCCTTCATCCTTGGGTTTTCACATTATCTTCCAAGCTACCGGAGGATTCTTCATATTCCACATAAGTGATCAGTAGATACCATATATCTTTTCTATTACTCCTATCGGGATTGGCAGGATTGACATCCAATAGCATTCTATTCCTTGTAAAACTGAGGTTCATCATGTAAACTCTGCAAGTGGACTTGGTCCGACATGATGAAAAGGTTGAGTGGTATTACTCATGGAGTTAGATGTGGATTAATTAATGGTCAGTAAATTAATTAATCGACGTACATTCGAGATCTTAAACACGGGGAGAAAAATATACAAATAATATATGGAGCCCATATTAACTTATGGGGGTTGGTGAGGTAGATCAATGATAATCCTTTAGTGGATTGGATTATCATTAATGGATCGGACTTTATGTGGGCTTGATCCATTGGGTGGCCAAGATCCAACTCCTCCTCATGGTCCCAATTGAAGCCTATTAAAATCTCATGAAGCCTAGATCCAATGGATGAAAACAAAACTCTAGATCCAAAGGTAGAGATTAAATCTCTAGATCCGACGATTGAGATTAAATTGCTAGATCCGACAGTTGAGATTAAATCCCTAGAACCAATGGTGGAGATTAAAACAAGGCTTATCCCTAACTCTATAAAAAGGGGCCTTAGGGTGGGCGGCAAGATGAATCAAGAGCAAGGCGTTCGGTTACGTATTGCTGGTTTTGAGGAGGATTAAGCTTTAAATGGCCTTTAAGGAAGATTTTCCTTTCTCTTCTTCTTCTTGTTGTTGGCCAGAGCCCAAGGCTTGCTTCTCCCCTCTTTGGCCAGCGTTCAAGCCCTCCTTCTCTTCTCCTTGGCTGGTGGAAACAAGACTTAGGGTCTTCCCTTGGAGTCTTGGTCGGTTTCCATCTTATTCTTCATCTCCTTCTTGGCCGGCATCAAGAACCAAGCTTGGTGCTTGGTGGTTGGTTGAAAGAAGGAGAAGTGATTTGTTTCTTAGTCTTCCTCTTGTTCGGAGCGAGCAAGGAAGGAAGATTGGTGATCTAGGAGCTTCAACTTTTGGTAGATCGTCGCCCACACGACGTCCAAAAGGAGGGAGGACATACGATAGAAGATCGAGAGGTATAATACTTGTCTATTTTCTTATGTAACATGTTTATGATTGTTTTCAATTATATATGCATGATATATTCTATTTTGTGGCTAATATTACTTGGACCCCGAACATAAATGTTAGTGAAAGCCCTAGAGCCAATCATGTGATGATTGTTGTATGGACTTTATTGTATCATATTCTTATTTATAAAGGCATGGTTATTATATTTACTTGTATTGGTGCCAAATAACTAAATATAATAATGTCCTTGAGTAGTAGGTTCTTATCTATATCAATCGATTGGTTGAATCGATAATGAGATGATATAGAGAACACTACTCTTAATCATTCCTAGTCAAGTAATAACATTCAGGGACAATGTTAATGCATAAAGACTAGCATGTAGGACAACACGATGACTTGATCTCACAAGTCATGAATATGAGATATCAAGTTGACACATGGGTATGCATTGGAGTATGTATACTGAATGACCCGCCATGAGAAAGTATCATGGATCATTATATGAGTGTCATATACTTTCTCATGTGGCTATTAGTATGACTATTAGTCCTTAGACCTGAAGTCACCATAGTTCCCTACATAAGGAGTTGCATACTTTGGCTTCGTCAAATGTCACCCGTAAATGAGTGGACTATAAAGGCGATTACTGGGTATGTAACAAATTATGCGGAGGGATGTGAGTGATGTAGATGGGATCTATCCCTCCTATATGACGGGGGTGACATCGATATTCTTGATAGAGTGAGACTACGAAGTGCATGGTCATGCCCAAATGAGTCAATATGAGATATTGAGCTCATTTGATTAGAGTGAGTCTACATGGAGTTCAAGATATAGATTGTACCGAGGATGACACGGTCTATGCTTCAATAGGTCAATCTAGATGTCAAGGATAGAGGGACATTGTCACATATTGTGAGAGTCACAATTAATAGTCACAAAGGTGATGTTAGAGCTCAACATTCTTGTAACTTGGGTAGCAATGATGTGTTGCTAGATACAACTCATTGCTTATGTTCATAAATCGGTTAAGGGACATTGCCAACGTTACAAAAACCTATAGGGTCACACACAAAGGGCAATTAGATGGAGATTAGGTTCATATGATGAACCATGAGGATTAGGTTCATGGGATGAACCAAATTGGATTAAGAGTAATCCTAATTAGACTAATTGAGTTGGACTCAATTTGATTCAAGTGTTGAATGAGTCTAATTTAGATTTGATTCATTTAGTCAATTTAAATTAATGAATAGAGATTCATTAAATCAAATTGACTTGAGTTAAGTGGTTATATTTGATCAACCATGGGAGATAAGAGGTCAAGTTTTACTTGACTTGAGAGGGAAGATGAAAGGTCAAGTTTGACTTGACCAAATGCCATGTCATGATGATGACTTGGCATGGTCGGCCAATGATGATGCTCCACATCATCATTGACTTATCAAGTGGTGCCACCTCATAAGGGAGACCAAGGGACATTGTCTCTTGGAGTTACATGCATGCATGTAACCCCCCCTTCCATGAAGTGGCCAACCACTTATTCCATTAGATGGAATTGATTTTGTGAGTTACTCTAACTTCATCTTCCTCCTTTGATCATCCTCTCAAGCTCCCCTCTCCTCCTTGGCCGAAATTCCTAAAGAGTGCTAGCACACTCTAAGGTATTTTCTCCACCAATTTGTCCGTGTGGATACCAATAGATGAGTGTTCACTTGACACTCTTGAGTTCCGACTATACGTTTGGACGAGCGGGATAAGCGAAGGGCGTCGCTACGAGGGTAATACTCTCAACTTCTAGATCTAAGGTAGATCTAGTTTTACTTAGCACATACATGTTTTTTTTATTTTAATATATCTTCGCACGGATCCGTGGCCGGACTTCTGGGGTTTCCGCAACGCAAAAAGCGGTTTTTGCGGCTCGGAAAGTCCAACAGTGGTATCAGAGCCATGTGCGAAGCATGTATGTGTTTTGTTTTTGTAGTTTTTATATTAGATATAAAAATTACATATTTTTATGTTTCTTTAAATTTCCTATTTTTATAGAATTTTTGGTATTTTTCTCGAAGAGTCGAAGCAACGAGTGTTGGGACACTTGTCGGCTTCAACCATCGAGAAAAACTCTTCGAAACGGCGAGTTCTCGCTTTAGGTTTTTGGGACAGCAACTTAATTCACTGTAAGATCATAGTAGGAACACTCGCAAAGTTTATTTTGCGAGTATGGGCGCTGCCCGTAACCCCGAAAGGGGCCTTGTCCCGCGATCGCACCCGGAAACCGCTTAGCGGGATCGTTACGGAGAGGTGACTCATAAAATTAAAAAAAAATAGGAAAAATTATAGAAATTTTCTGTAAAATACATAATTTAGAATTATGTATAATTCTGTGATTGTCATGGCCCAATGAACCCCAATGTGATTGGACTCAATGTGTTGTAATTCATAATACGGCCTGCATGCCGTTTTTGTGGTTGTGCGTGTTGTATAGTGTATGCGACCTACATGTCGTACCTCTTCTTTTTGAAATTCTAGTTGTAAATAGTTTTAGACTCGAATGTAACTCGAGTTTAATATTTGTAATATACAAAATGGAGTGGTGGAAAGTCCACTTGTAGACGAAGTTACGAGAAGAGTGCCGACGACACATGGCGGTCAAAGGAAGCGCTAGGAGAAGCCGCTAGCCCTAGGTTGACCGTCCGATCTTCTCATTGGCTTGAGAAGATCTTAGTAGGGCCATGACCACATCACAGTTGATTTTATATATATATATATATATATATATATTTATATACACATTTGATGTTTCTTGTATGTATGAGATGCATGCTAGTAGAATAATGCTTGTATGTATATGATGCATGCTAGGATAATTTTTTTGTATGTATATGATGCATACTAGAATAATGTATGTATGTATGTGATGTATGCTAATATAGGATTATAA
This sequence comes from Wurfbainia villosa, assembly GCA_025175895.1. Taxonomy (NCBI): domain Eukaryota; kingdom Viridiplantae; phylum Streptophyta; class Magnoliopsida; order Zingiberales; family Zingiberaceae; genus Wurfbainia; species Wurfbainia villosa. The sequence continues at coordinate 37,779,433 of CM045988.1, forward strand.
AAGCCTTAATGCGTATAAGATCTAATTGAATCAACTCGTAAATGCCTACCAGGTCCTTGATACCCATCACTACCTCGATCATTTGTAGTTGTTGAATCTGCCAAAGCAGAGCAACACATATTATCTTGGTAGGGTGCGGAGGGACAATCTTGGTCCCGCCTATCACGGCTTGGGTTAGAGTAAGCTCAATTAGATTGAGTAAAACTAGTTAACTCAATTGGATCGAGTAGAACTATAGGCATATTCCAATCGTTGGAAAGATAGGATAAGATCGCATTTACACTAAATCTTGGGCGATTTAGCCAAAGCTAACTCAAGGTCTTTTGTAAATGTGGGTCTTGATCCTATAAACAAGAGTTGCATAGAGATGTAATCGGTAATTTGTTACCCACCGATCGTACTAAGTCTTGGGCGATTTAGCCAAAGCTAACTCAAGGCTTAGTATGATGTGGATCTTGTCCCGCAAGAATTATAGCTAGTTTGTATGAATCTAGTAATGTGGTTTGACCACATCCATAACTCGATTCTACAAAATTCCTATAATTCAGTGGGAGCATCATTTGATTAAAGGCCTAAATAAATGATAAAAGGAATATGATATTAATTCTCTGCATTGTATGTTGTAGATTACTATGTCGACAAACACGAACACTCTCTCTCTACATTCTGTCCTTGAGAAGGACAAGCTCAATGGAGCAAATTTCTTGGACTGGTACAGGAACCTGAGAATTGTTCTCACCCAAGAAAGGAAGTTGTACGTGTAGGGAGTCGCTTCGGAGGCTCATTGGCTCCCATGTCCCCGGATTAAAATTTTCACTAATGAAAGAATTAATCCGGATGGGATGAGCTTCCTTAGCACAACCATTTCGTTGTCGTGATAACAACTTGAGTGGTCGCTTGAACAAACTAGTTGTTCAAGCAACACAACTCTTCTAGTTGGTTAGCCGCGGAAGAGACTACGGACGGATCGCCGGTTTTTGTGTTTGCCTTCGGGGTCCATGATTATACAATATATTTACTAATTCACACATGCATAATCAAAACATAAAAGAACACGCTCAGATCTATAAATAAAGTTAAAATAACTTTATACCTCACGATCTTCTACCGTATGTCCTATCCTTCTCGTGGACGACGTGTGGACGAAGATCCTCCACGAGTAGAAGCCTTCTAGATCGCGTTCTTCCCTTCCTTGTCCATTGTGAACAAAGAGAAGAACTAACAAAACCTTTCCTTTCTAGAACCGGCCACCAAATTAGGAATTTGGTGCAACCGCCGCCAAGGAACAAGTGGATGACCGCCGCCAACTTAAGGAAGTTGCCACCGGCCACCTAGAGAAGGGGAGGAGGAAGCGCCACCGCCACCAATGGAAGGAGAACCGCCCACCAAGGAAGAAGAGGAGAGGAAGAAAGCCCCAAGAGAGGAGAAGAGAATGGGCGCCACCAAGGAGCAGAAGGAGGAAGAAAAGTTGCGCCACTTCTTGCTCCAAAACCCTAGCCAAAACCCTATAGCAGCACTTGAGAGCCAAAACCCTAATCCAAGTGAATCTCTTGCCGCCCAACCTAAGCCCTCTATTTATAGAATTAGGCTTAAGCCTCCTTTAATCTCCACCGTCGGATCTAGGGATTTAATCTCCACCGTCGGATCTAGGGTTTTATCCCAACCGTCGGATCTAGGGTTTAATCCCAACCATCGGATCTAGGATTTCATCCCAACCTTCGGATCTAAGGTTTCATCCCAACCGTCGGATCTAGGGTTTTATCCCAACCGTTGATCTAGGGATTTAATCCCAACCGTCGATTCTAGGGTTTCATCCTAACCATCGGATCTAGGGATTTAATCCCAACCGTTGGTTCTAGGGTTTCATCCAACCATCGGATCTAGGGATTTAATCCCAACCGTTGGTTCTAGGTTTTGTTTTACATTCTTGGATCTAGACTTCATAAGGATTATATTAGGCTACGATAGGGACCATAAGGAGGAGTTGGGTCTCGGCCACCCGATGGATCGGAACCACACAAACTTGATCCATCAATGATGTTCCATTCCACTAGAGGATCATCATTGAACTACCTCACCAACCCCCATAAATTAATATGGGCTCCATATATTATTCGTACATTAATCTCCCCGTGTTTAAGATATCGAATGTCCGTCAATTAATTGATTTACTGACCATCAATTAATTAACATCTAATTCCTCGAGTAGTACCACTCAACCTTATCATCACGTTGACTAAGTCAACCAGCTGGGTTTACATGATGAACCTTATGAGCTCCTCAAGGGGACATCATCAACCTAATATATAGGACACGGTTTCCTCCTATAATCAACGGCACACCATGTAAATAATATTATTTCCCAACTTACCGGGCATATTGATTTAATCCATCTAAATCTCACCCACTGGTAAATCAAAGAAATAAATACTAAGTACATGTGCCCGTTATTATATCGGGATTAAGAGCATGTACAACATAATATCCGAGGTCCGATTCAATCATGTAGTCAGTTCTAAATTGAATCACCTCTATGTTGGTCCTGCTCAATACACCTATGTGTACTAGTGTAACTCTATGTTCAAGACAAAACAATACCAAGCTACACTACAACCATGCCAATGGTTTGTCCAAAACCATCTTGGTAGTGAGCCTCTACTTATATTTTACAAGGAACTGATAACATGATCTTCTGTGCCACACCAAGCATCATGTTATCTACAATGTAAAATATTAGACAATATGCACACATATATAAAGTGCAAACAATGATCATGTGATTCTTATTTCAAAATAAAATGTTCATACAAAAAGAGCTAGGCTTTCAATATACATTCCAACAATCTCCCACTTATACTAAAAGACTATGCCGTCATCACTCTGCCATACATCTGATCCCCATGTCCTCCACATGCCTATCAAACACTTTCGCTGGAAGGGCCTTAGTGAATGGATCCGCCAGGTTATCCTCTGATGCAATCTTGGCGACAGCAACTTCTCCTCGCTTTACGATCTCTCGTATGAGGTGGTACTTGTGCTCTATGTGTTTACTTGCCTTATGGGCTCGTGGTTCCTTCGAGTTTGCAACTGCACCACTGTTATCACAATAAATTGTGATAGTTCTGGGCAAACCAGGAATCACATCCAAGTCCATCAAGAAGTTCCTGAGCCATACAGCTTCCTTGGCTGCCTCAGAGGCTGCCACATACTCAGCTTCCATGGTAGAGTCCGCCACGCATTTCTGCTTGACACTCCTCCATACTATGGCTCCACCTCCAAAAGTAAACACAAACCCCGAGGTAGACTTACTGTTGTCCCTATCTGATTGGAAGTCAGAATCCGTGTAACCCATGGGGACTAATTGATCCGCCAGAAACCAAAGATATAATCCCTAGTCCTTCTCGTGTACTTCAATATATGCTTTACCGCATACCCAATGTCCTCGTCCAGATTACTCGATATCCGCTAACCATGCCCACAAGAAAGAGATATCCAGTCAGCATATAGCATAGCATACATAAGGCTTCCTACTGCCGAAGCATAAGGAACCGCCTTCATGTCACTATCTCCTTTGATGTTTTGGGACACATCTCTTTAGATAAAGGAACTCCATGCCTAAAAGGTAGAAAACCTTTCTTGGAGTTCTGCATGCTAAAACGAGCAAGGATAGTGTCAATGTATGAAGCTTGAGACAAGCACAACATCCTTTTCTTGCGATCCCTTATAACTTTGATCCCAAGGATGTGTCCCACTTCTCCCAAGTCCTTCATATCAAACTGTTTGGACAACCATACCCTTACATCTGATAACACTTTGATATTGTTGCCAACTAATAAAATGTCATCTACGTATAGTACAAGAAACACCACTACGTTTCCGTCACATCTCTTGTATACACAAGGCTCATCCGGACTTTGAATAAATCCATATGACTGGATTACCTCATCAAAGCGGATGTTCCAAGATCTAGAAGCTTGCTTCAATCCATAAATGGACCGATTAAGCTTACATACAAGATGTTCTTTGCCTTTAGCAATGAATCCCTCTGGTTGCCGCATATAGATGTTCTCCTCAAGACTTCCGTTAAGGAAAGCTGTCTTGACATCCATCTGCCAAATCTCATAATCCATATGAGCAGCTATAGATAAGAGAATCCGAATAGACTTAAGCATAGCTACCGGCGAAAAGGTCTCCTCATAATCGATACCCTCTTTCTGAGTATACCCTTTCGCAACAAGCCTAGCTTTGAAGGTCTCAACCTTCCCGTCTACTCCTCTCTTTCTCTTGTAGATCCACTTGCATCCAATGGTTTTTACACCATCGGGTGGTTCTACTAGCTCCCAGACCTGATTAGAATCCATAGATTCTATCTCTGAATTCATCGCTCTTTGCCAAGATATCGCATCTCTATCTTGGATTGCCTCGTCATATGTCCAGGGATCAGGTTCATGTTCACCAGGGACTAAGTCCGAAGACTCTCCCAAAAACATGAATCTCTCGGGTTGTCTAACAACCCTCCCACTACGACGAGGTGCCTCCTGTGTATGCTCTGTGACACGCGGTGTAGTGACTTGTGGTGTCTCCTCTCGTACCGGGGGTACTGAAGTCGGGACTTCCCCTGTCAACTCCTCAAGAATAATCCTACTCGTGGGCTTGTGGTTCATCACATAGTCCTTCTCTAGAAATCTGGCATTCGTACTCACGATCACCTTCTGATCTCTAGGACTATAGAATAAACCACCCTTCGTTCCCTTAGGGTAGCCAACAAACAAGCATACTTCTGTACAAGATTCCAACTTACCAGCATCTCCCTTCAGCATATGTGCTGGATTACCCCAAATCCAAATATGTCTTAGACTAGGCTTACCACCACAACTCTGGGAGTAGAAGTGCGACTTAGATGGAACCAAGTTCGAATGTGTGCTTAGCAAACCCCGTAATCTAATCAGGTAACTCAGAATAACTCATCATCGATCTGACCATCTCCATAAGAGTCCTATTCCTTCGCTCCGCCACACCATTCTGCTGGGGTGTGCTAAGTGCAGACAATTGGGATTGAATCCCAGCCTCTGATAAGTAACTCCTAAACTCTCCCAAGAGGTACTCGCCACCACGATCAGATCGTAATGTCTTGATACTTTTACCTTGATGGTTCTCCACATCACCTTGAATTCTTTGAACTTGTCAAAGCATTCAGACTTATGCGCGCATCAAGTAAATGTATCCATACCTTGAATAATCGTCTATAAAAGAGAGTATTCAAAGCCACCTCTTGCCCGGATAGACATAGGACCACACAATCAGAATGAACCAATTCTAACACATCTTTGGCTCTATACCCCTTGGCCTTAAAAGGCCTCTTGGTCATTTTACCTTCCAAGCAAGATTCGCAGGTTGGGAGATCCTCCACCACTAATGAACCCAAAGGTCCATCAACTATCAACCTTTGAATTCTGCTTAGGTTAATATGACCAAGCCTTAGATGCCAAAGATATGTTTGGTTCATTTTCAAGGTTCTTTTCTCTTATTAGACTTAGAAGATGAGTTATTGATTTCTATATGCATCGTGGGAGTTTTTGGTTCAAGAGTATAAATTGCCAACCAATGTACCAGAACAGATAATCTCCCTATTCCTTTTTATAACCACTTTGTCATTAAAAGAAACAGAATATCCATCCATAAACAATTTAGAAATTGAAATTAAATTCTTTCTAAAAGTAGGTACATAAAGACAATTTCTCAAAACCAAAACTTTATTCCTATCAAAAGATAAATAAACGTCTCCCCCGCAATAGCCGCCACCTTCAAGCATTGCCCATGAAGACTGGTAATCTCTCCCTAGTCGTCGGTTTTCTGGAACCCCGCAAAGTATTGCAGACATGATCATGGCTCTGTATCTACACACCGTAATCGGTAGATAACACCGCTAAACATGTTTCAACAACTAAACAAGAAGATATACTGTTCTTCGGCGAGGGCCCGCCTTCCAATGTCCAGTCTGCTTGCAAGTGAAGCACTTGCCTTCCGACTTCTTCACTCCTGCCCGCGGTCCCACTGCCACTTTCTTCGTTCCACCTTGTTTCTTCTTCTTCTTACCTTTCGGTTTAGAGGAAGAAACCTTCCGGCAGACATGGCTTGATCACTGACGAAAAAGCCCTCTGCGCTGGAGTTCACGAAGCTCCGCCAACGAATACAACCTTTTGTTCATGTTGTAGTTGAGGTAAATCGCCAAAACTCCTAGGCAGAGACTGGAGAATGATATCGACCTGGGTTTCCCCATCGATCTCAGCTCCTAGGACTTCCATCTCATTAAGATGAGCCATCATCTTGAGAACATGATCCCTAACGGGTGTTCCCTGGATCATGGAGGTCGTCATCAAGTTTCTCATTGCCTCCTGCCTAGTCGCCCTACTCTGATGTCCGAAAAGTTCCTTAAGATTGAATATCATGTCATAAGCAGTGGCTATGACCTGATGCTGATGTTTCAGCACATTTGACATAGATGCCAAAATGTAACAACGCGCCATCTCATCGGCCTTAACCCATTTCTTATAACGTTCTTTCTCCTTTTCATCAGAGTCATCGGTGGGCTTAGGAGGACAGACCTCGAAGAGTACAAATTTGTACTCCTCCGCAGTTAAGACAATATCCAGGTTTCTTTTCCAATCAATGTAGTTTGGACCAGTAAGTTTGTTTTCTTTTAAAATCACAGCAAGTGGGTTGAAAGCCATTTGAAAATCCTAAAAATCACAATGATCAAAATATTAGATTTCAAATATTATTGATTCCTCAAAAACAATAAAATTCCGAAATCAACCAACACCTCAAAACACCGAGAATATCGCATGCCACGATAGTGTGGACGTATACGAATTCTGCATTTGTAAGAAGAGGTTTTACCCATTAATTTTATTATCTTGTCAACCTTACTTTTTGACAAATAAAATTAATAGTTGGTTCCTCTTTGGCCCTACAAATAAAAGCAGTGACTCCGATGGGGAGGATACTTTTAATTTGCATCTAAGTGTGCACCATTACACAATACTAAGGGAATTATTTCGGATTATGTGCCTTACCGATGGGGAAGTACACACGCTCCTTAATAATTTCCTATAATCATTATTTGAACTAGTGATCCACAAACAAACCCATCCGATGGGGAGGAAGGCACTCAGAGCCAATGCGCAAGTTTGTTGCATCACACGTCAAATTGTAATGGAGGCCGCGGGAATTAATTAAAATGTCCCTCTCCCACTTAGTAAATTAAAATTCAGGAATTTTAAAACATACACAACATGCATATAAAACAAATAAGCAATAAATATGGAAAAAAACAGAATTTTTTCCAACTATTATGGCATTGTCCTCCAATATGCATCCCGTCGTGTCGCCACCTCATCCACTCCTTCTTTTCCCGTACGCAAGTCACCAAAGAGTTCCGAGCCGAGATAAAACATTTTAATTTACATCCATCGATCCTATACTCCACGAAGGAGTGTACAAATCATCTAGATCGAAAGTAAACTAAAATGAGCGGCTAAACAATGCCGTATTTAATTACAAAAATTAAATACTAATCTAGCCTCGTCAACCCCGAGGATTCAAATAATAAATTTTTACACACATCCATTCACATACACACACATGGCCATAATAGTCGGATCTTATGCCTGCAACCAAAGAGTTAAACTACGCATATCCTACTATTATCCGGCACATATAATATATGAAAAAGTGCATAAAAAATTAACCGAATCCAAAACACACAAAACCGGAAACCGTGGCTCTGATACCAATTGTAGGGAGTCGCTTCGGAGGCTCATTGGCTCCCATGTCCCCGGATTAAAATTTTCACTAATGAAAGAATTAATCCGGATGGGATGAGCTTCCTTAGCACAACCATTTCGTCGTCGTGCTAACAACTTGAGTGGTCGCTTGAACAAACTAGTTGTTCAAGCAACACAACTCTTCTAGTTGGTTAGCCGCGGAAGAGACGACGGACGGATCGCCGATTTTTGTGTTTGCCTTCGGGGTCCATGATTATACAATATATTTACTAATTCACACATGCATAATCAAAACATAAAAGAACATGCTCAGATCTGTAAATAAAGTTAAAATAACTTTATACCTCACGATCTTCTACCGTATGTCCTATCCTTCTCGTGGACGACGTGTGGACGAAGATCCTCCACGAGTAGAAGCCTTCTAGATCGCGTTCTTCCCGTCCTTGTCTGCTCTGATACCATCTGTTAGTAATATATGAGAGATGTCCTAAGGCAATCGCCTTATGTATGAACCATTTATATGATAAATGAAGATTCACTATTTGAGTATACATGTTTTATGTATTTGATTGGATCTTAAACTCATTTACTGAATGTCCACGATACGATTCACAGCATGAGAGAATTTGTGATTGGATCACAACTAGTGAGTATCTCTACATGTGTAATTGTGATGTATCGAAATTATCCCTAGTCGATGAATTGATGAATCTGGACACCATCAATTCTGTTGAGACTAGCACGAGGTATACTCCTTGGTGTATCCAAGCAGCTGATTCTCACTGGCTGGAGACATAGTGATGTCCGGAGTTAATCGTGGATGCTAGTTATGGTAACTAGTTCATTGGAGTGACCAGCCGTAAGACTTCATATGGTTCTCTGCATATAAAGATATGTCAATGAAGTTCTTACTGTGTCTTAAGTGCGATGTTCCTTTGACTTGCGGTATTCAAGTCATCTTGATCATGGAGACTTATGCTTTGACATCTTAAGCAAACATCTCCGAGGAGATGTGGACCCGGGATGATTGGGTATAAGTCGAAGTGATCGAAGGTGTTTGAATAGCCTATAAAGGATTCACCACTCCTTGCGAGGAGATGTATACCCATGGCCTCTCGTCGGATTGTTACTAAAGTCTTTGGCCAAAGCATTACATGTTTAGAGTAAAGTACTCTTCGATACATGTGGAGTAACTAGAATCCGTAGGACGAGGAAATGATACTTGGGCTAGGTGTGACGTAGTCAGCCTAGTGGGGACTGACACAATAGACCATGTCCTGAACCAAGTGGGTATAAGATGAGTGAAGGGAATGGGGCACGATTCATTCGAGCCATCAAGGGTTTCAAATAGTTACGGATCAACCGTTGATCTTTTCGGTTAATTGGGGATCATGATGTACTACTAGGTGCCACTCATGATCGTTCTATAATTAATGGTTAATTATAGACGGCCAACATAAACCGAGAACCTATTTGGTCACACGCACAACGAGTGTAATCCAAAGGTTTTAAAACGAGCTTGAGAATGGGATTCTCAGACCGAGAGAAACTATGTTTGGTTGGACCAAATATAAAGCGAGCATGAAATTATTTCAGTCGCAATGGAAGCGTGGATGGGCATTGTCTTATGAAGACGTAATGGATGGACCAAAATGGTTTGGTTCTAATCCAATGGATAAGAATAAACCAAAGGGTTTGGTTTATTTTAAACGAATGAACCAAAAGTTGGTTCGGTTCGTTTTAACTTAAAATAAACCATCATGGTTTGGTTTATTTTAACTTATCTTAATGGAGCGGGTTAACGGGCTTTATGGATATGATCCATTAACCATTAAGAGAATTAGTTCTCTATAAAAGTGGGCTTAAGGGATTGTTAAACCCTAATCCAAAATCAAAAACCTAGCCTCCAAGGAGTTGCCGCCCAACCTGGTTGTGCCGCCCAACCTCCTTGCTGGCCAGCTTGATTGTGCTGCCGTCAAGACCCTTGCCGGCGTCCAAGCTCCAGCCGGTGAACCTCCGGCGACCCTCCGTGATCCTAAAGGTTCGGCATCAAGGTGAGCTTTTGTCTCCTTGTTTTGGCCGGCGCCTATCTCTCCACCAAGCTGTCCAGTTTTCTGGACAGCTTCTTCCTCTCGTCCGGAGCGTCGTTTGACGGTTAGTGCTCCGACAGCGGCTAACTTACCGGGGATTTGATCTCCGGTAATCCTCTGAGGTGGAGGACGAAGGATTCGTCAAACGGTTGACGAACACCTCTCCGGAGAAGCGAGTTTTGAGAACTCGTTTTGGATCCGAATTTGGATTCGGATCGTGATCATCTCTCGATCACGTCGTCTTCAACACGAGGCTAGTAACCCGTACGAAGACGAAGCTCGTGACTTAGCGAAGTCATCCCGAGGAGCTCGGCGTGGATACGGATAGAGACGATTCTTACGAGGATCGTTCCGGTTGATGCCGTTCCCGCTACACGTCATACGGAAGGTATAACGTAGTTTAATTTCCTTTTATTGCAATTTTAATTTACGGTTATGTCTACACTTGTTGTAATAGCATGCGTGTGTTGTGTGTGTTGTAATAAATAGGAGTATTTATTATTTTTATTGCTTCCGCTGTGCTCATGTTTACGAAACATGATCGAACACACACACGCCGCGGTGCCGGAAACCCAACAGTGGTATCAGAGCCCAGGTTGTGTTTCGACATAATCGTAAAAATGGTTTTGCGATAGTCATAATGTATTTCTGGAAATTTTCTAAATTTTGGAAATTTAGAAGTATTTATGGAAATTTTTCAATTTTGGAAAGTCTAGAAGTATTTATGGAAATCTTCCACTTTTGGAAAGTTGGAAGTATTTATGGAAATTGATATTTTCCATAAATAAAATATTTGATTAGATTCTGGAAATTTGTTTCCTAATTTAATCATGATTTGATTTGGGAAATCAAATCTTAAAATATTTTATTTCCATAAGTAGTTTTAATGATTTAGGAAATTGGTTTCCTAAATAGATTTTCCTTAATCAAATAATTCCATGAATAAAATATGTGATTAGATTTGGAAATTTTTTTCCTAATTTAATTATGATTTGATTTGGAGAATCAAATCTTAAACATATTTTATTTCCATAAATAGTTATGACATATAAGGAAATATATACATGACATAATTGTATGCCATGTAATTGCATTAGATGCATAACATTATGCCATGCGTGTCGTGACATGTAGATGTATGCCATGTATGCCATGCCATGTAGATAATAGTTATTTGCATGTAAAGAGGATGAGACATAAAAACCCTTAATCAATATTAAAGCCTACACCTTCCATTAATATGGTTAGAACCAGAGTTCTGTTTCTTGTTTGGGTTGTTGGACTCTCTCCAAGCCTCTAACAACTAATATGTTCAAACCATGGAATAGTTTAATACTAATATGGTAAGAGTCAGAGGTCAATCGTTAGCTTTGGTTGTTGGACTCTCTCCAAGCTGGGCTAATTGGTTGAATGCGCTCTAACCATATTAAAACTATGTCCTGATTAATGGGTTGGCTTTAACCTGGAGCATCGGTTTGATGGACTCTCTCCAAGGTCGATGTAAAGGGAGGTGAAGTTGGGTGCTATGCATATGATGCATACTTGTTAATGTGTTAACAACCCGATGTATGTGTGAACATTCAATTAGTTGATAGCACATTGTGATAGTTGCATATACGTGATATGCAATCGGTATAGAAGATACCTACCGTCGTAGTTATGAATGGCTTGTTGGACTCTCTCCAAGGTTGTTCATAACTATGATGGATATCAACCCATTCGGAGATGGACCTACAATCTCCCGAAGTGATTTTGGGGTTTTTGAAATTCAAAAATGAATGGAGATTTATAAATGTATATTGATGCATTTTAAAATCATTTTCTCCGCTTTTGTATTTCTAGGTCAATAAATTAATCATGATGTGTTTGAATTTGCGTTCCATTTTGGATTCAAATAAATTGACTGGGCCGAACTTCTTGGACTAGCTTAGAAACTTGAGAATTGTTCTCAAGGTGGAAAAGCTTGCGTATGTCCTCAAAGCGCCTCTTCCCGCCCGTCCTAGTGACGATGCAACTCTGGACCAATTGTTGGCCTATCAGAAACATGTGAGTGATTCTGAACAAATGAGTTGCATCATGCTAGCCGCGATGGAACCCAAGCTCAAAGCAGCATGAGCATATGGATGCTCATATCGTAGTCCTTCATCTTTGTGAGTTGGTTGATGAGCAAGTGAGATTCGAAAGGTTCGAAGTCTCAAATCTCCTCTTCACCTCTGAGATGCTAGGAGGTTCATCTGTGATCGCTCAATACGTCAAGACCGTGGAGTCTTCGAGAAGCATGAGCGGGGGGACGGTCTTTGTTTGATTCCTCGAAGAAAGGTTCTAAGAGGAAGTCAAAGGAACATAAGAAGGAAAGAAGAGAAGGGCTAAGAAGGTAGAACTAGCACAAAAAGGAAACTTGCCATCATCATGGCAAGGAGAGACATTTTGAAGAAAGTGCAAGATTTATCTTGAGTCCATGAAGAAGGATAAGGCATCGGATGCCCCATCTTCTTCGTAAATCTTCTTTATTGATTGTCATTCTATTTCCTCGGACACTTGGGTATTTGATATCGGTGTGGCTCACATATATGTAATGACATACATGGGCTAAGGAATAGAAGAAGACTCGCCAAAGGAGAGTCAAATTTACGTGTTGGGAATGGAGCAGGCGCACTCGCCATCGAATTGTTGGAACTCCCTGTAGGACTTGTCTTAGAACTGGACAATTGCTTGTATGTTCCTTCGTTGATAAAGAACATCATTTCTATTTCTTGTCTAAATAGAAATGGGTTCCATTTGACTTTTAGTAACAATTGTTGTTACATAACTTTGAATGGAGTTCTTTATGGGATTGGAACTTTAAGCAATGGTGTTTATACGTTGGACGTATCCAGTGACGATTTCAATATCGAAGCGAGCAACACTAGGGCTCGAAAGGATAATCAAATAGACTCCTATATGTGGCATTGTTGTCTTGGCCATATAAGCAAGAAACGCATGTCCGAATTACACCGATGTGGAATTCTGGAATCGTTTGAATTGGATTTATACGATACATGCGAATCATGCTTAAAAGGCAAGATGACTAAGTTACCTTTTACGGGAAAAGGTGAACGAGTGGGAGAGTTACTAGGTCTAATACATACTGATGTATGTGGACCTATGTCAACTCAAGCATTAGGAGGCTATAGCTACTTCATTACCTTCACCGATGATCACTCACGGTTTGGGTATGTGTTCTTGATGAAACACAAGTCTGAAGCCTTTGAAAGGTTCAAAGAATTCAGAAATGAAGTAGAGAAACAACATGACAAGAGTATTAAAATACTTCGATCGGATCGAGGTGGTGAATACTTAAGTCAAGAGTTTCTTGATTATCTAAGAGACAATGGCATATTGTCTCAATGGACTCCGCCCTATACACCACAGCATAATGGTGTATCTGAGAGGCGTAACCGGACCTTGTTGGACATGGTCAGGTCAATGATGAATCATGCAACTCTTCCCAAGTCCTTTTGGGGCTATGCACTTCAGACAGCTGTTTACTTGTTAAACAGAATGCCTACCAAGGTAGTCTCAACTACTCCATATAAGATATGGAATAGTAAGAAACCTCAAGTATCTTACTTGAAGATATGGGGTTGTCCTGCTTATGTGAAGCAGACTGTATCAGACAAATTGGATGCTAAGTCTGATAAATGTCTATTTATTGGATACCCTAAGGAAACAAGGGGTTACCAATTCTATCATCCTGTGGAACAAAAGGTGTTTGTTTCAAGGCATGCTGTGTTTCTAGAGAAAGAGTTTCTCTTGCAAGAAAACAGTGGGAGTATCGTCGAGCTTGAGGAGGCTCGAGAGACTCAAATAGACATTGATGAGATACCTGGTGAAGCACAACAGCCGACAACTCATAGTGATGAGCAATCGACTGGACCTATTGTAACACCACATCTTCGTAGATCTGGCAGAACACGCAATATTCCTGAGAGATATGGATTTCTCGTAAGTGAATCGAACGACGTGTTACTCATTGATAATGAGGAGCCTACCAGTTATGAAGAAGTGCTGACAAGTTCAGAAAGGGATAAGTGGCTTGGTGCCATGAAGTCGGAAATGGATTCCATGTATGAAAACCAAGTTTGGAACTTGGTTGACCCACCTGAAGGCATAAAGCCTATATGGTGCAAGTGGGTTTTCAAGAAGAAAACCGACATGGATGGTAATGTGATTACCTATAAGGCTAGATTGGTGGCGAAAGGATATCGTCAAAAACAATGTGTTGATTATGACGAAACCTATTCGCCTGTAGCTATGCTTAAATCCATTCGGATGCTCCTGGCCATAGCGGCTCATTATGATTATGAGATATGGCAGATGGATGTGAAAACAGCTTTCCTTAATGGAAACCTGCTCGAGGACGTGTATATGATACAGCCTGAGGGTTTCACATCGGTTGATAAAACAAAGGTATGCAAATTGCGACGATCCATTTATGGATTGAAGCAAGCATCCAGGAGTTGGAATATCCGTTTTGATGAGACAATCAAAAGTTTGATTTCTCACAAAATCCAGACGAACCTTGTGTGTACAAGAAGGTTAGTGGGAGTGCAGTCGTGTTCCTAGTATTGTATGTCGATGACATACTACTTATAGGAAACGATGTTTCAATCTTACAGTCAGTGAAGGTTTGGTTATCCAAGACATTCTCCATGAAAGACCTGGGAGAAGCAACCTACATCCTCGGGATTAAGATCTATAGAGATAGATCGAAACGGTTGCTTGGTCTTTCGCAGTCTACATATATAGACCGAGTGCTAAAGAGGTTTAGCATGTCGGAATCCAAGAAAGGTTATCTGCCCATCAGGCATGGGGTACACCTTTCGAAGTCTATGTGTCCGCGCACAGAAGACGAGAGGATTTGCATGAGTAAGATTCCCTATGCATCCGCAATAGGATCTATCATGTATGCTATGTTATGTACGAGGCCCGATGTATCGTACGCTCTGAGTGTCACGAGCAGATACCAATCTGATCCAGGAATGGATCATTGGGCGGCTGTTAAGACAATCCTTAAGTACTTGAGAAGAACTAAGGATGTGTTCCTAATATATGGAGAAGGGTACATGGTGATACGTGGGTATACGGATGCCGGCTC
The DNA here is from genome assembly GCA_025175895.1 of Wurfbainia villosa. Taxonomy (NCBI): domain Eukaryota; kingdom Viridiplantae; phylum Streptophyta; class Magnoliopsida; order Zingiberales; family Zingiberaceae; genus Wurfbainia; species Wurfbainia villosa. The sequence goes on from CM045988.1 coordinate 37,794,447, forward strand.
CAGACAGACAAGGATGACTCCATGTCTTTGTCTGGGTATGTATTCACCTGGAATGGAGGCGCAATGAGTTGGAAAGGTTCCAAGCTTGACACTATAGCGGATTCTGCCACTAAGGCAGAATACATTGCAGCTTTGGAAGCAGCAAAGGAAGCGGTTTGGATCGAGAAGTTCATCTCTGAACTTGATGTGGTCTCATCAATGATCCAAACATGTGCTTCGCCGCTATCATCTTATCAGAGAGATCATAAGTAGGAACGAAATACAAATCGAGAAAATTCCCACTGAAAGGAACTTAGCGGATCCTTTGACTAAAGCATTACCTCAAAGTAAGTTTGAGGGTCATGTTGGTGCTTATGGTATTGGATACCGTAGCGATTGGCATTAGGCCAAGTGGGAGTCTGTTAGTAATATATGAGAGATGTCCTAAGGCAATCGCCTTATGTATGAACCATTTATATGATAAATGAAGATTCACTATTTGAGTATACATGTTTTATGTATTTGATTGGATCTTAAACTCATTTACTGAATGTCCACGATACGATTCACAGCATAAGAGAATTTGTGATTGGATCACAACTAGTGAGTATCTCTACATGTGTAATTGTGATGTATCGGAATTATCCCTAGTCGATGAATTGATGAATCTGGACACCATCAATTCTGTTGAGACTAGCACGAGGTATACTCCTTGGTGTATCCAAGCAGCTGATTCTCACTGGCTGGAGACATAGTGATGTCCGGAGTTAATCGTGGATGCTAGTTATGGTAACTAGTTCATTGGAGTGACCAGCCGTAAGACTTCATATGGTTCTCTGCATATAAAGATATGTCAATGAAGTTCTTACTGTGGCTTAAGTGCAATGTTCCTTTGACTTGCGGTATTCAAGTCATCTTGATCATGGAGACTTATGCTTTGACATCTTAAGCAAACATCTCCGAGGAGATGTGGACCCGGGATGATTGGGTATAAGTCGAAGTGATCGAAGGTGTTTGAATAGCCTATAAAGGATTCACCACTCCTCAGGAGATGTATACCCATGGCCTCTCGTCGGATTGTTACTAAAGTCTTTGGCCAAAGCATTACATGTTTAGAGTAAGGTACTCTTCGATACATGTTCAGTAACTAGAATCCGTAGGATGAGGAAATGATACTTGGGCTAGGTGTGTGAGTCACTAGTGGGGACACACAATAGACCATGTCCTGAACCAAGTGGGTATAAGATGAGTGAAGGGAATGGGGCACGATTCATTCGAGCTCAAGGGTTTCGTAAATAGTTCGGATCAACTGTGATCTTTTCGGTTAATTGGGGATCATGATGTACTACTAGGTGCCACTCATGATCGCTTCTATAATTAATGGTTAATTATAGGCGGCCAACATAAACCGAGAACCTATTTGGTCACACGCACAACGAGTGTAATCCAAAGGATTTAAAACGAGCTTGAGAATGGGATTCTCAGACCGAGAGAAACTATGTTTGGTTGGACCAAACATAAAGCGAGCATGAAATTATTTCAGTCGCAATGGAAGCGTGGATGGGCAGTGTCTTATGAAGACGTAATTGATGGACCAAAATGGTTTGGTTCTAATCCAATGGATAAGAATAAACCAAAGGGTTTGGTTTATTTTAAACGAATGAACCAAAAGTTGGTTCGGTTCGTTTTAACTTAAAATAAACCATCATGGTTTGGTTTATTTTAACTTATCTTAATGGAGCGGGTTAACGGGCTTTATGGATATGATCCATTAACCATTAAGAGAATTAGTTCTCTATAAAAGTGGGCTTAAGGGATTGTTAAACCCTAATCCAAAATCAAAACCCTAGCCTCCAAGGAGTTGCCGCCCAACCTGGTTGTGCCGCCCAACCTCCTTGCTGGCCAGCTTGATTGTGCTGCCGTCAAGACCCTTGCCGGCGTCCAAGCTCCATCTGGTGAACCTCCGGCGACCCTCCGGTGATCCCCTAAAAGGTTCGGCATCAAGGTGAGCTTTTGTCTCCTTGTTTTGGCCGGCGCCTATCTCCTCCACCAAGCTGTCCAGTTTTCGGACAGATTCTTCTCTCTCTCCGAGCGCGTCGTTTGGATGACGGTTAGTGCTCCGACAGCGGCTAACTTACCGGGGATTTGATCTCCGGTAATCCTCTGAGGTGGAGGATGAAGGATTCGTCAAACGGTTGACGAATACCTCTCCGGAGAAGCGAGTTTTGAGAACTCGTTTTGGATCCGAATTTGGATTCGGATCATGATCATCTCTCGATCACGTCGTCTTCAACACGAGGCTAGTAACCCGTACGAAGACGAAGCTCGTGACTTGGCGAAGTCATCCCGAGGAGCTCGGCGTGGATACGGATAGAGACGATTCTTACGAGGATCGTTCCGGTTGATGCCGTTCCCGCTACACGTCATACGGAAGGTATAACGTAGTTTAATTTCCTTTTATTGCAATTTTAATTTACGGTTATGTCTACACTTGATGTAATAGCATGCGTGTGTTGTGTGTGTTGTAATAAATAGGAGTATTTATTATTTTTATTGCTTCCGGTGTGCTCATGTTTACGAAACATGAACGAACACACACACGCCGCGGTGCCGGAAACCCAACACTTCTCGTGGACGACGTGTGGACGAAGATCCTCCACGAGTAGAAGCCTTCTAGATCACGTTCTTCCCGTCCTTGTCCGCTGCGAACAAAGAGAAGAACTAACAAAACCTTTCCTTTCTAGAACCGGCCACCAAGCAAGGAAATTTGATGCAACCGCCGGCCAAGGAACAAGTGGATGAGCGCCGGCCAACTTTGTTGCAAGGTTGCCGCCGGCCACCTAGAGGTTGGAGAAGCGCCGGCCACCAATTGTTGGAGAACCGCCGGCCACCAAGGTGCAAGGGAGGAGGAAGAAAGCCGGCAAAAACCAAGGAGGAGAAGAGAATGAGCGTCGACCACCAAGGAGCAAAGGAGGAAACCCTAAACTCCCTTCTAGTTGCCGCCCAAACCAAAACCAAAACCCTAGCCGCCTATAGCACTTGAGAAACAAAACCCTAATCCAAGTGAACCCCTACTTGCCGCCCAACCTAAGCCCCTATTTATAGAATTAGGCTTAAGCCTCCTTTAATCTCCAACGTCGGATCTAGGGATTTAATCTCCACCGTCGGATCTAGGGTTTTATCCCAACCGTCGGATCTAGTGTTTAATCCCAACCATCGGATCTAGGATTTCATCCCAACCTTCGGATCTAAGGTTTCATCCCAACCGTCGGTTTGAGGGTTTCATCCCAACCGTCGGATCTAGGGATTTAATCCCAACCGTCGATTCTAGGGTTTCATCCTAACCATCGGATCTAGGGATTTAATCCCAACCGTTGGTTCTAGGGTTTCATCCAACCATCGGATCTAGGGATTTAATCCCAACCGTTGGTTCTAGGTTTTGTTTTACATTCTTGGATCTAGACTTCATAAGGATTATATTAGGCTACGATAGGGACCATAAGGAGGAGTTGGGTCTCGGCCACCCGATGGATCGGAACCACACAAACTTGATCCATCAATGATGTTCCATTCCACTAGAGGATCATCATTGAACTACCTCACCAACCCCCATAAATTAATAAGGGCTCCATATAGTATTCGTACATTAATCTCCCCGTGTTTAAGATATCAAATGTCCGTCAATTAATTGATTTACTGACCATCAATTAATTAACATCTAATTCCTCGAGTAGTACCACTCAACCTTATCATCACGTTGACTAAGTCAACCAGCTGGGTTTACGTGATGAACTTTATGAGCTCCTCAAGGGGACATCATCAACCTAATATATAGGACACGGTTTCCTCCTATAATCAACGACACACCATGTAAATAATATTATTTACCAACTTACCGGGCATATTGATTTAATCCATCTAAATCTCACCCACTGGTAAATCAAAGAAATAAATACTAAGTACATGTGCCCATTATTATATCGGGATTAAGAGCATGTACAACATAATATCCGAGGTCCGATTCAATCATGTAGTCAGTACTAAATTGAATCACCTCTATGTCAGTCCTGCTCAATACACCTAAGTGTACTAGTGTAACTCTATGTTCAAGACAAAACAATACCAAGCTACACTACAACCATGCCAATGGTTTGTCCAAAACCATCTTGGTTGTGAGCCTCTACTTATATTTTACAAGGAACTGATAACATGATCTTCTGTGCCACACCAAGCACCATGTTATCTACAATGTAAAATATTAGACAATATGCACACATATATAAAGTGCAAACAATGATCATGTGATTCTTATTTCAAAATAAAATGTTCATACAAAAAGAGCTAGGCTTTCAGTATTCATTCCAACAGTACGTCCTAGAGCAGCCCATTCCAGAGGCACCTCCTGCCACTGCCTCCCGAGTTGACAAAGATGCTTACAAGAAGCATCAAGATGATGCATTAGATGTGTCATGTCTAATGCTCGCGACCATGAACTCTGAGCTTCAGAAGCAACACGAGTTCATGAATGCTTATGATATGGTTGGACATCTTCGTCAACTATATCAAGGACAAGCAAGGCACGAGAGATATGAAGTCTCTAAGGCATTGTTTGGGTCCAAAATGCAAGATGGGACTCCCGTAGGTCCATATGTACTCAAGATGATTGGGTACGTAGAAAACCTACAAAGGCTGGGATTCCCACTTGGCCAAGAGCTGGCCACTGACCTAATCTTGCAATCTTTACCACAAGCCTACAATCAATTTGTCATGAATTATAACATGAATGAAATTGATAAGCCACTGCCTGAGATGCTCAACATGTTGAGAACTGCTGAGCTTAACCTTAAGAAGGGAAAATCTGACACCATTTTGATGGTGCAAAAGAAGAAAGGCAAGGGCAAGCCTAAAGGTAAGGGAAAATCCCAAGACAAGGGCAAAGGCAAAGAACTTAAACCCAAAGGACGGGTAGCCAAAAAAGGGGCTTGCTTCCACTGCAAGGAAGCTAGACACTGGAAGCGTAACTGCAAAGCTTACCTGGAAGATCTTAAGAAGAAAAGAAGTGAGACTTCTACTTCAGGTATAAATGTTATAGAAGTCAATCTATCTATTTCTTTATCATGGGTATTAGATACCGGATGTACATCTCACATTTGTACCAATCTTCGTTCCGGTTACGTATTGCTGCAGGCATTGTGAAGGCGAGAGTGGACCTGCAGTGACAATGGAGCAAAAGTTGCTCTTTAACCATTTGTAGGAACAGATATCTACTGCCCTCTGGAAGCATGCTGCAATTAGATGAATGTTGTTATGTGCCTGCCTTAACTAAGAACATAATTTCGGTTTCTTGTTTAGACAAGAAAGGATTTACATTTATAATAAAGAACAAATGTTGTTCAGTTTATTTAAATGATATGTTCTATTGTAGTGTACCTCTAATGAACAGACTCTACTTTCTAGACTTAGAAAGCCCTATCTATAACATAAGTACCAAAAGGTTCAAGTCAAATGAGTTGAACCAAACCTATCTCTGGCATTGTCACTTAGGTCACATAAATGAGAGTCTCTTATCTCAGCTCCATAAGGATGGGTTGCTAGACTCATTTGATTCTGAATCATATAAGACATGCGAGTCTTTCCTTTTAGGCAAGATAACCAAGACTCCCTTTAGTGGACACAGCGAAAGAGCAAAAGACTTGTTAGGACTTATACATAGTGATGTATGTGGACCTTTCAATGTTGCTGCTAGAGGTGGTTACAGGTACTTCATTACATTTACTAATGACTTCAGTAGATATGGTTATGTGTATCTTATGACACATAAATCAGAATCCTTTGAAAAGTTCAAAGAATTCAAGAATGAAATACAAAACCAGCTTGGCAAGAGTATTAAGATACTTCGATCAGATCGAGGTGGTGAATACCTTAGCCATGAGTTTCGTGACTATCTAGCTGAGTGTGGGATTCTATCCTAACTCACTCCTCTTGGAACACCACAGTGGAATGATGTATCCAAAAGGAGGAATCATACCCTATTAGATATGGTACATTCTATGATGAGTCACACAGATCTTCCTATATCCTTTTGGGGATATGCTCTAGACACAGCAACTTTTACCCTTAACCGTGTACCATCCAAGGCTGTCATAAAGACACCATATACGATATGGACAAGGAGAAATCCCAAGATGTCTTTCATGAGGATTTGGGGTTGTGAGGCTTACGTTCGACGTCAAGTCTTAGACAAACTGGGACCCAAATCCGATAGGTGCTATTTTGTTGGATATCCCAAGGATACAAAGGGATATTACTTCTACATTCCCAGTCAGCACAAAGTGTTTGTGGCAAAGACTGGAGTTTTTCTAGAAAGGGATTTTGTTTCTAGAAAAACTAGTGGGAGTACCTTCGATCTTGAAGAAATTCAAGATAAGGACCATAGCACTGAGGCCTTGATGGAGGTTGAACAGGAACCACAAAGTGTTGTGGGTGATGAGGTTGTTGCACAAAGAGTTGTGGAACAACCACCTGTTCAGGTAGACCTACCTCTTCGCAGATCTGATAGGGTACGTCGTCAGCCTGAGAGATACTCATTTCTCTTGTCTGACCATGATGATGTTATGCTCATTGAGAATGAGCCTACCTCCTATCAGGAAGCTGTGATGAGCCCAGATTCTGAGAAATGGCTAGAGGCCATGAGATCCGAGATGGAATCCATGTACACCAACCAAGTATGAACTTTGGTTGATCCACCTGAAGGGGTCACACCCATTGGGTGTAAGTGGGTCTTTAGGAGAAAGATTGACATGGATGGACTTACGCATACCTATAAGGGCCGATTGGTGATTAAAGGTTTCAAGCAAATTTATGGTATTGACTATGATGAAACCTTTTCTCTAGTGGCGATGTTTAAGTCCATTCGGATCTTACTTGCTATTGCAGCATACCACGATTATGAGATCTGGTAGATGGATGTTAAAACTGCATTTCTGAATGGAAACTTACTCGAGGATGTGTACATGACACAACCTGAGGGATTTAAAGATCCACAGCATACTGGGAAAGTATGCAAGCTGCAAAGGTCCATTTATGGGCTAAAGCAAGCTTCTCGAAGCTGGAATATTCTATTCGATGATGCGATCAAACAGTTTGGTTTCATCAAGAATGAAGATGAACCCTGTGTCTACAAGAGGGTTAATGGGAACAAAGTTGTCTTCCTTGTATTGTATGTGGATGACATACTACTCATTGGGAATGACATCCCTTCGCTACAGTCTGTGAAGACTTGGATGTGGATGTGCTTCTCAATGAAGGACTTAGGTGAAGCATCCTGTATTGTAGGGATCAAGATCTATAGAGATAAATCTAAGAGATTGCATGGCCTAAGTCAGAGTACATACATTGACACGGTATTACTACGGTTTTGTAGGGAGTTGCTTCGGAGGCTCATTGGCTCCCGTGTCCCCGGATTAAAATTTTCACTAATGAAAGAATTAATCCGGATGGGATGAGTTTCCTTAGCACAACCTATTCGTCGTCGTGCTAACAACTTGAGTGGTCGCTTGAACAAACTAGTTGTTCAAGCAACACAACTCTTCTAGTTGATTAGCCGCGGAAGAGACGATGGACGGATCGCCGGTTTTTGTGTTTGTCTTTGGGGTCCATGATTATACAATATATATACATACGCACACATGTATAATCAACACTAAAAGGAACATGCTCAGATCTGAAAATAAAGTTATAAAACTTTATACCTTACGATCTTCTACCATATGTCCTATCCTTCTCGTGGACGACGTGACGAAGATCCTCCACGAGTAGAAGCCTTCTAGATCACGTTCTTCCCTTCCTTGTCCGCTGCGAACAAAGAGAAGAACCAACAAATACCTATCCTTTCTAGAACCGGCCACCAAATTAGAGAATTTGATGCAACCGCCGGCCAAGGAACATGTGGATGAGGCGCCGGCCACCAATGGAAGGAGAACCGCCGGACACTTTGGAGAGTATGGAGGAGTGAACGCCGGCCACCAATGGAAGGAGAACCGCTGGCCAAGGAATAAGAGAGAGGCTTAGAGGATGGGCGCCGGCCAAGTCTTGATGGAGGAAGATGGGCGCCGACAACAAGGAGAAGGAAGATGGTTGTCGCCCAAGCTTTTGCTCCAAACCCTAGCCGCCCACTTTGAGAAGAGCCAAACCCTAACTCCAATTCAATTATTCTTGCCGCCCAAGCTTAAGCCTTCTATTTATAGAATTGGGCTTAAGCCTCCTTTAATCTCCACCATCAGATCTAGGGATTTAATCTCCACCGTCGGATCTAGGGTTTTATCCTAACCGTCGGATCTAGGGTTTAATCCCAACTGTCGGATCTAGGATTTCATCCCAACCGTCGTATCTAGGGTTTCATCCCATCCGACGGATCTAGGGTTTTATCCCAACCTTCGGATCTAGGGATTTAATCCCAACCGTCGATTCTAGGGTTTCATCCTAACCATCGGATCTAGGGATTTAATCCCAACCGTTGGTTCTAGGGTTTCATCCTAACCATCGGATCTAGGGATTTAATCCCAACCGTTGGTTCTAGGTTTTGTTTTACATTCTTGGATCTAGACTTCACAAGGATTATATTAGGCTACGATATGAACCATAAGGAGGAGTTGAATCTTGGCCACCCGATGGATCAGAACCACACAAACTTGATCCATCAATGATGTTCCATTCCACTAGAGGATCATCATTGAACTACCTCACCAACCCCCATAAATTAATAAGGGCTCCATATATTATTCGTACATTAATCTCCCCGTGTTTAAGATATCGAATGTCCGTCAATAAATTGATTTATTGACCATCAATTAATTAACATCTAATTCCTCGAGTAGTACCACTCAACCTTATCATCATGTTGACTAAGTCAACCAGCTGGGTTTACATGATGAACCTTATGAGCTCCTCAAGGGGACATCATCAACCTAATATATAGGACACGGTTTCCTCCTATAATCAACGGCACACCATGTAAATAATATCATTTCCCAACTTACCGGGCATATTGATTTAATCCATCTAAATCTCACCCTCTGGTAAATCAAAGAAATAAATACTAAGTACATGTGCCCATTATTATATCGGGATTAAGAGCATGCACAACATAATATCCGAGGTCCGATTCAATTATGTAGTCAGTACTAAATTGAATCACCTCTATGTCGGTCCTACTCAATACACCAAAGTGTACTAGTGTAACTTTATGTTCAAGACAAAACAATACCAAGCTACACTACAACCATGCCAATGGTTTTTGCAAAACCATCTTGGTCGTAAGCCTCTACTTATATTTTACAAGGGACTGATAACATGATCTTCTGTGCCACACCAAGCACCATATTATCTACAATGTAAAATATTAGACAATATGCACACATATATAATAAATATATAAAGTGCAAACAATGATCATGTGATTCTTATTCCAAAATAAAATGTTCATACAAAAAGAGCTAGGCTTTCAGTATACATTCCAACAATCTCCCACTTATACTAAAAGACTATGCCGTCATCACTCTGCCATACATCTGATCCCCATGTCCTCCACATGCCTATCAAACGCTTTCGCTGGAAGGGCCTTAGTGAATGGATCCGCCAGGTTATCCTCTGATGCAATCTTGGCGACAGCAACTTCTCCTCGCTTTACGATCTCTCGTATAAGGTGGTACTTGCGCTCTATGTGTTTACTCGCCTTATGGGCTCGTGGTTCCTTCGAGTTTGCAACTGCACCACTATTATCACAATAAATTGTGATAGTTCTGGGCAAACCAGGAATGACATCCAAGTCCATCAAGAAGTTCCTGAGCCATACAGCTTCCTTAGCTGCCTCAGAGGCTGCCACATACTCAGCTTCCATGGTTGAGTCCGCAACACATTTCTGCTTGACACTCCTCCATACTATGGCTCCACCTCCAAAAGTAAACACAAACCCCGAGGTAGACTTACTCTTGTCCCTATCTGATTGGAAATCCGAATCCGTGTAACCCACAGGGACTAATTGATCTGCCCGGTAAACCAGCATATAATCCCTAGTCCTTCTCAGGTACTTCAATATATGTTTTACCACAGTCCAATGTCCCTGTCCAGAATTACTCTGATATCTTCTAACCATGCCCACGGCAAAGCAAATATCCAGTCTCGTACATAGCATAGCATACATAAGGCTTCCTACTGCCAAAGCATAAGGAACCGCCTTCATGTCCTCTATCTCCTTTGATGTTTTGGGACACATCTCTTTAAATAAAGAAACTCCATGCCTAAAATGTAGAAAACCTTTCTTGGAGTTCTGCATGCTAAAACGAGCAAGGATAGTGTCAATGTATGAAGCTTGAGATAAGCACAACATCCTTTTCTTGCGATCCCTTATAACTTTGATCCCAAGGATGTGTCCCACTTCTCCCAAGTCCTTCATGTCAAACTGTTTGGACAATCATACCCTTACGTCTGATAACACTTTGATATTGTTGCCAACTAACAAAATGTCATCTACGTATAGTACAAGAAACACCACTACGTTTCCGTCACATCTCTTGTATACACAAGGCTCATCCGGACTTTGAATAAATCCATATGACTGGATTACTTCATCAAAGTGGATGTTCCAAGATCTAGAAGCTTGCTTCAATCCATAAATGGACCGATTAAGCTTACATACAAGATGCTCTTTGCCTTTAGCAATGAATCCCTCTGGTTGCCGCATATAGATGTTCTCCTCAAGACTTCCGTTAAGGAAAGCTGTCTTGACATCCATCTGACAAATCTCATAATCCATATGAGTAGCTATATATAAGAGAATTCGGATAGACTTAAGCATAGCTACCGGCGAAAAGGTCTCCTCATAATCGATACCCTCTTTCTGAGTATACCCTTTCGCAACAAGCCTAGCTTTGAAGGTCTCAACCTTCCCATCTACTCCTCTCTTTCTCTTGTAGATCCACTTGCATCCAATGGTTTTTACACCATCGGGTGGCTCTACTAGCTCCCAGACCTGATTAGAATCCATAGATTCTATCTCTGAATTCATTGCTATTTGCCAAGATACCGCATCTCTATCTTGGATTGCCTCTGTTAGGGATCATTAGAATGGCTAGAGGGGGGTGAATAGCGTCAATAGAATTCTTTCGCGTTTGTTTCTACAATTTCGTTAGCGCAGCGGAAATAGAAAAGTAATAACGATAACGAAATGCACAACACGCTAACACAACGATATAACGTGGTTCGGAACCGCACGGTTCCTACTCCACGGATCGAGCTCTACGAGCTCTAGTGATGCACACACACTCACTAATGACAAATACTCCTTCTCGACACAAGTCGGAGGTGGAGAAACCCCTTACAAGTAATCTTACAACAATAAGATATAAATACAAGCAATATACAATAATACAATGCAAAACTAGTAAAGAAAACAACTTTACAAATGCCATTGGATTTCTTGCTTGTTGATCGCTTGAATCATGGTTGAAGACCCTGATTTGCAACAGCAAATCGCCTCAAGACGTCCAAGAAATTGATTGGTTTTTTCTCCATCATGAGCTCCATATATAGCTTCAACCTGTGCTGGAAAAAGTCTATCAGTCGACTGATCGGGACCATCAGTCGACTGATGCCACTGTTGTCGTGAGACAACGGCTAGATCCACATTGGATAAGTCCAACGGATCTACCATCAGTCGACTGATTGTGACCATCAGTCGACTGATGGAGTCCTCACTCGACCAGTCGAGTCTCGACTCCATTCTGTGGTCGATTTCTCGAGCACCAGTCGACTGATCACACGATCGGGCCATTGCTCAGCTCATCGATCAGCCCACCTCTGCCGATCATTGCTAGGCCATAACCCGCAGTCAAACCCTAGTTGACTCGGTCCAGTCGACTGCCACATGGCACCAGTCGACTGGCACACCTCAAACATGAGGTTTTAACCCAAGTATGGTTCCCCCATACTTGCTAGACCACCCTTAGCCTAGACCTAAGCCTTCTAGCCACCTCCATCAGCCTCACGCCTCTCGGATCCCTCCAAGTCATCCATGACTTGTTCATCCATCGCGCTAGCCTTCAGGTGCTTCCATCGGCTATGTCATGCTAACGGTGTCTACACCGCCAAGGCACATTGGACTTACGCCGCCAAGACTCCGCTTGGACTTTACGCTGCCAACCATTGGTCTTATGCTGCCAAGACTCCCGCTTGGACTTTACGCAGCCAACCATTGGTCTTATGCTGCCAAGACTCCCGCTTGGACTTTACGCAGCCAATATCAAACCCCTTGGACTTCTCATGCCAAGACTCAAACTTGGACTTTCCCTTGCCAACCCATGTTGGACTTCTCATGCCAAGACCATGCTTGGACTTTCCTTGCCAACCCATGTTGGACTTTCCATGCCAAGTACTCAAGACTTGGACTTTACTTTGCCAAGACCCATGCTTGGACTTTCCATTTACCAAGACTCATGCTTGGACTTTTCTCAAATGCCAAGTGTCCCACTTGGACTACCCATGCCAAGTACCTATGAATTGGACTTTCCCATGACAATTACATTGTCATATGTTTTTGTCGAAACATCAAAACATCACTCGAGTCAAACTCGAGTCCTGGTCAATCGTGACCTAGGCCGATTGTACCAATAGCCTCGTCATATGTCCAGGGATCAGGTTCATGTTCACCAAGGACTAAGTCCGAAGACTCTCCCAAAAACATGAATCTCTCGGGTTGTCTAACAACCCTCCCACTACGATGAGGTGCCTCCTGTTTATGCTCTGTGACACGCGGTGCAGTGACTTGTGGTGTCTCCTCTTGTACCGATGGTACTGAAGTCGGGACTTCCCCTGTCAACTCCTCAAGAACAATCCTAATCTTGGGCTTGTGGTTCATTATATAATCCTCCTCTAGAAATCTGGCGTTCGTGCTAACGATCACCCTCTGATCTCTAGGATTATAAAACAAACCACCTTTCGTTCCCTTAGGGTAGCCAACAAACATGCACACTTCTGTACGAGGTTCCAACTTACTAGCATCTGCCTTCAGCACATGTGCTGGACTCCCCCATATTCGAATATGTCTCAGACTAGGCTTTCGCCCAGTCCACAATTCTACAGGGGTAGAAGGTACTGATTTAGATGGAACCAAGTTAAGAGTGTACATTGTCGTATCCAGTGCATACCCCTAGAATGAAACAGGTAACTCAGAATAACTCATCATCGATCTGACCATCTCCATAAGAGTCCTATTCCGCTCCGCTACACCATTCTGCAGGAGTGTGCCAGGTGCATACAATTGGGATTGAATCCCAGCCTCTGATAAGTAATTCCTAAACTCTCCCAAGAGGTACTCGCCACCACGATCAGATCGTAATGTCTTGATACTTTTACCTTGACGGTTATCCACATCAGCCTTGAATTCTTTGAACCTATCAAAGCATTCAGACTTGCGGCGCATCAAGTAAATGTATCCATACCTTGAATAATCGTCTATAAAAGAGACAAAGTATTCAAAACCACCTCTTGCCTGGATAGACATACGACTGCACAAATTAGAATGAACCAATTCTAACACATCTTTGGCTATATACCCCTTGGCCTTGAAAGGCCTCTTGGTCATTTTACCTTCCAAGCAAGATTCGCAGGTTGGGAGATCCTCCACCACTAATGAACCCAAAGGTCCATCAGCTATCAACCTTTGAATTCTGCTTAGGTTAATATGACCAAGCCTTAGATGCCAAAGAAATGTCTGGTTCATTTGTGAAGGTTCTTTTCTCTTATTAGACTTAGAAGATGAGTTATTTACTTCTATATGCATCGTGGGAGTTTTCGGTTCAAGAGTATATAAATTGCCAACCAATGTACCAGAACAGATAATCTCCCTATTCCTTTTTATAACCACTTTGTCATTAAAAGAAACAGAATATCCATCCATAAACAATTTAGAAACTGAAATTAAATTCTTTCTAAAAGTAGGTACATAAAGACAATTTCTCAAAACCAAAACTTTATTCCTATGAAAAGATAAATAAATGTCTCCCACTGCAATAGCTGCCACCTTTGAAGCATTGCCCATGAAGACGGTAATCTCTCCCTCAGCTAGTCGTCGAATTTCCTGGAACCCCTGCAAAGTATTGCAGACATGATCAGTGGCTCCTGTATCTACACACCATGCACTGGTATATAACATCGCTAAACATGTTTCAACAACTAAACAAGAAGATATACCTGTGTCCTTTCGGCGAGGACAGTCCGCCTTCCAATGTCCAGTCTACTTGCAAGTGAAGCACTTGCCTTTCGGCTTCTTCACTCCTTCACGAGGTCCCACTTGCCACCTTCTTGCTCCACCTTGCTTCTTCTTCTTCTTACCTTTCGGTTTAGAGGAAGAAACCTTACGGCGACCATGGCTTGCACTCTGAAAAAGCCCCTCTGCCACTGGAGTTCATCGGAAGCTCCGCCAACGAATACAACCTCTTGTTCATGTTGTAGTTGAGGCGGAACTACTCAAAACTCCTAGGCAGAGACTGGAGAATGATATCGACCTGGGTTTCCCCATCGATCTCAGCTCCGAGGACTTCCATCTCATTAAGATGAGCCATCATCTTGAGAACATGATCCTTAATGGGTGTTCCCTCGATCATGGTGGTCGTCATCAAGTTTCTCATTGCCTCCTGCCTAGCCGCCCTACTCTGATGTCCGAAAAGTTCCTTGAGATTGAACATCATGTCATAAGCTGTGGCTATGGCGATCGATGTTATGACACATTTGACATAGATGCCAAAATGTAACACCGCGCCATCTCATCTGCCTTGACCCATTTCTTATAACGTTCTTTCTCCTTTTCATCAGAGTCATCGAAGGGCTTAGGAGGATAGACCTCGAAGAGTACAAATTTGTACTCCTCCGCAGTTAAGACAATATCCAGATTTCTTTTCCAATCAATGTAGTTTGGTCCAGTAAGCTTATTTTCTTTTAAAATCACAGCAAGTGGGTTGAAAGCCATTTGAAAATCCTAAAAATCACAATGATCAAAATATTAGATTTCAAATATTATTGATTCCTCAAAATAATAAAATCCCGAAATCAACCAACACCTCAAATCACAGAATATATCGCATGCCATTTGTGTGGGCGATATCTGAATTCTACATTTGTAAGAGGAGGTTTTACCCATTAATTTTATTATCTTGTCAACCTTACTTTTTGACAAATAAAATTAATAGTTGGTTCCTCTTTGGCCCTACAAATAAAAGCAGTGACTCCGATGGGGAGGATACTTTTATTTGCATCTAAGTGTGCACCATTACACGATACAAAGGGAATTATTTCGGATTATGTGCCTTACCGCTGTGGAAGTACACATGCTCCTAGATAATTTCCTATAACCATTATTTGACCTAGTGATCCACAAACAAACCCGTCCGCAGGAAGGAAGGCACTCAGAGCCAACACACAAGTTTGTTGCATCACACGTCAAATTGTAATGGAGGCCGCGGGAATTAATTAAAATGTCCCTCTCTCACTTAGTTAATTGAAAATGAGGAATTTTAAAACATACACAACATGCATATAAAACAAATAAGCAATAAATATGGAAAAAACAGAATTTTTCCAACTATTATGGCATTGTCCTCCAATATGCATCCCGTCATGTCGCCACCTCGTCCGCTCCATCTTTTCCCGTGCACAAGTCACCAAAGAGATCCGAGCCGAGATGAAACTATTTTAATTTACATCCATCGATCCTATACTCCACGAAGGAGTGTACAAATAATCTAGATCGAAAGTAAACTAAAATGAGTGGCTAAACAATGTCGTATTTAATTACAAAAATTAAATACTAATCTAGCCTCGTCAACCCCGAGGATTCAAATAATAAATATTTACACACATCCAATCACATACACACATATGGCCATAATAGTCGGATCTTATGCCTGCAACCAAAGAGTTAAACTACGCATATCCTACTATTATCCAGCACATATAATATATGAATAAGTGCATAAAAATTAACCGAATCCTAAACACACAAAACCGGAAACCGTGGCTCTGATACCACTTGTAGGGAGTTGCTTCGGAGGCACATTGGCTCCTATGTCCCCAGATTAAAATTTTCACTAATGAAAGAATTAATCCGGATGGGATGAGTTTCCTTAGTACAACCTATTCATCGTCGTGCTAACAACTTGAGTGGTCGCTTGAACAAACTAGTTGTTCAAGCAACACAACTCTTCTAGTTGATTAGCCGCGGAAGAGACTACGGACGGATCGCCGGTTTTTGTGTTTGTCTTCGGGGTCCATGATTATACAATATATATACATACGCACACACGTATAATCAACACTAAAAGGAACATGCTCAGATCTGAAAATAAAGTTATAAAACTTTATACCTTACGATCTTCTACCGTATGTCGTATCCTTCTCGTGGACGACGTGTGGACGAAGATCCACCACGAGTAGGAGCCTTCTAGATCGCGTTCTTCCCTTCCTTGTCTGCTGCGAACAAAGAGAAGAACAAACAAATACCTATCCTTTCTAGAACCGGCCACCAAATTAGAGAATTTGATGCAACCGCCGGCCAAGGAACAAGTGGATGAGGCGCCGGCCACCAATGGAAGGAGAACCGCCGGCCACTTTGGAGAGTATGGAGGAGTGAACGCCGACCACCAATGGAAGGAGAACCGCTGGCCAGGGAATAAGAGAGAGGCTTAGAGGATGGGCGCTGGCCAAGTCTTGATGGAGGAAGATGGGCGCCGGCAACAAGGAGAAGGAAGATGGTTGCCGCCCAAGCTTTTGCTCCAAACCCTAGCCGCCCACTTTGAGAAGAGTCAAACCCTAACTCCAATTCAATTATTCTTGCCGCCCAAGCTTAAGCCTTCTATTTATAGAATTGGGCTTAAGCCTCCTTTAATCTCCACCGTCGGATCTAGGGATTTAATCTCCACCGTCGGATCTAGGGTTTTATCCCAACCGTCGGATCTAGGGTTTCATCCCAACCGTCGGATCTAGGATTTCATCCCAACCGTCGGATCTAGGGTTTCATCCCATCCGTCGGATCTAGGGTTTTATCCCAACCGTCGGATCTAGGGATTTAATCCCAACCGTCGATTCTAGGGTTTCATCCTAACCATCGGATCTAGGGATTTAATCCCAACCGTTGGTTCTAGGTTTTGTTTTACATTCTTGGATCTAGACTTCACAAGGATTATATTAGGCTATGATAGGGACCATAAGGAGGAGTTGGATCTTGGCCACCCGATGGATCGGAACCACACAAACTTGATCCATCAATGATGTTCCATTCCACTAGAGGATCATCATTGAACTACCTCACCAACCCCCATAAATTAATATGGGCTCCATATATTATTCGTACATTAATCTCCCCGTGTTTAAGATATCGAATGTCCGTCAATTAATTGATTTACTGACCATCAATTAATTAACATCTAATTCCTCGAGTAGTACCACTCAACCTTATCATCATGTTGACTAAGTCAACCAGCTGGGTTTACATGATGTTCCTTATGAGCTCCTCAAGGGGACATCATCAACCTAATATATAGGACACGGTTTCCTCCTATAATCAACGACACATCATGTAAATAATATCATTTCCCAACTTACAGGGCATATTGATTTAATCCATCTAAATCTCACCCTCTGGTAAATCAAAGAAATAAATACTAAGTACATGTGCCCATTATTATATCAGGATTAAATGCATGCACAACATAATATCCGAGGTCCGATTCAATTATGTAGTCAGTAATAAATTGAATCACCTCTATGTCAGTCCTGCTTAATACACCTAAGTGTACTGGTGTAACTTTATGTTCAAGACAAAACAATACCAAGCTACACTACAACCATGCCAATGGTTTGTCCAAAACCATCTTGGTCGTGAGCCTCTACTTATATTTTACAAGGGACTGATAACATGATCTTTTGTGCCACACCAAGCACCATGTTATCTACAATGTAAAATATTAGACAATATGCACACATATATAATAAATATATAAAGTGCAAACAATGATCATGTGATTCTTATTCCAAAATAAAATGTTCATACAAAAAGAGCTAGGCTTTCAGTATACATTCCAACAGGTTTGCCATGCAGAATTCTAAGAAGGGACTTCTGTCGATGTCACATGGTGTGAGTCTTTCGAAGACTCAAAGTCCCTCTTCTAGAGAGGAGAGATACCGCATGGATATGATCCCTTACGCATCTGCTATAGGATCTATCATGTACGCCATGCTATGTACTCATCCTGATGTCTCGTATGCTTTGAGCATGACGAGTAGATACCAGTCAGATCTAGGTGAGCGTCACTGGATAGCAGTTAAGAATATTCTTAAGTACTTGAGATGGACTAAAGAATATTTCTTGATATTTGGAGGCGATGAGGAGCTAGCTGTAAAGGGTTACAGCGATGCCAGCTTCCAAACTGACCAGGATGATTATAGATCGCAGTCAGGGTTCGTGTTTTGCTTGAATGGTGGTGCTGTGAGCTGGAAGAGTTCCAAGCAGGACACAGTTGCTGATTCTACAAAGGTCGAATATATCGGTGCTTCCATCTCATTCGAGAGATTATCGATAGAGGAGATGTGAAGATTTGCAGAGTACCCACAGAGGCTAACATCGCAGATCTCTTGACCAAGGCTTTGGCACAGAAAAAGCATGATGGTCATACTAGGTCATTGGGTATTAGATACTACGGTAATTGGCACTAGTGCTAGTGGGAGATTGTTAGTGAAATCCCTAGAGTCAATCATGTGATGATTGTTGTATGGACTTTATTGTATCATATTCCTATTTATAAAGGCATGGTTATTATATTTACTTGTATTGGTGCCAAATAACTAAATATAATAATGTCATTGAGTAGTAGGTTCTTATCTATATCAATCGATTGGTTGAATCGATAATGAGATGATATAGAGAACACTACTCTTAATCATTCCTAGTCAAGTAATAACATTCAGGGACAATGTTAATGCGTAGAGACTAGCATGTAGGTCAACACGATGACTTGATCTCACAAGTCATGAATATGAGATATCAAGTTGACACATGGGTATGCATTGGAGAATGTATACTGAATGACCCGCTATGAGAAAGTATCATGGATCATTATATGAGTGTCATATACTTTCTCATGTGGCTATTAGTATGACTATTAGTCCTTATACCTGAAGTCACCATGGTTCCCTACATAAGGAGTTGCATACTTTGGCTTCGTCAAACGTCACGCATAAATGGGTGGACTATAAAGGCGATTACTGAGTATGTAATAAATTATGCGGAGGGATGTGAGTGATGTAGATGGGATCTATCCCTCCTATATGATGGGGGTGACATCGATATTCTTGATAGAGTGAGACCACGAAGTGCATGGTCATGCCCAAATGAGTCAATATGAGATATTGAGCTCATTTGATTAGAGTGAGTCTACTTGGAGTTCAAGATTTCAAGATATAGATTGTACTGAGGATGACACGGTCTATGCCTCAATAGGTCAATCTAGATGTCAAGGATATAGGGACATTGTCACATATTGTAAGAGTCACAATTAGTAGTCACAAAGGTGATGTTGGAGCTCAACATTCTTGTAACTTGGGTAGCAATGATGTGTTGCTAGATACCGCTCATTGCTTATGTTCATAAATCGGTTTAGGAACATTGCCAACGTTACAAGAACCTATAGGGTCACACACAAAGGGCAATTAGATGGAGATTAGGTTCATATGATGAACCATGAGGATTAGGTTCATGGGATGAACCAAATTGGATTATGAGTAATCCTAATTAGACTAATTGAGTTGGACTCAATTTGATTCAAGTGTTGAATGAGTCTAATTTAGATTTGATTCATTTAGTCAATTTAAATTAATGAATAGAGATTCATTAAATCAAATTGACTTGAGTCAAGTGGTTAGATTTGATCAACCATGGGAGATAAGAGGTCACATTTGACTTGACTTGAGAGGGAAGATGAAAGGTCAAGTTTGACTTGACCAAATGCCATGTCATGATGATGACTTGGCATGGCCGGCCAATGATGATGCTCCACATCATCATTGACTTATCAAGTGGTGCCACCTCATAAGGGAGACCAAGAGACATTGGCTCTTGGAGTTACATGCATGCATGTAACCCCCCCTTCCATGAAGTGGCCAACCAATTATTCCATTAGATGGAATTGATTTTGTGAGTTACTCTAACTTCATCTTCCTCCTTGGATCATCCTCTCAAGCTCCCCTCTCCTCCTTGGCCGAAATTCCTAAAGAGTGCTAGCACACTCTAAGGTATTTTCTCCACCAATTTGTCCGTGTGGATACCAATAGAGGAGTGCTCACTTGACACTCTTGAGTTCCGGTGATACGTTTGGACGAGCTGGATAAGCGAAGGGCGTCGCTACGAGGGTAATACTCTCAACTTCTAGATCTAAGGTAGATCTAGGTTTACTTAGCACATACATGTTTTTTTATTTTAATATATCTTCGCACGGATCCGTGGCCGGACTTCCGGGGTTTCCGCAACGCAAAAAGCGGTTTTTGCGGCTGGGAAAGTCCAACAATAAACACAAAAGTCAGCGATCCGTACATTGCCTATTCCACAGCTATTCATAGAATAGAGATTGGTTGCTTGAACAACAAAGTTTGTTCAAGTGACTACTCTAATCGAATAGCATGACGATGAAATGGTTTCTTGGGTAATCCCTCTTGTCAAGGATAAATTTTTTTATTCGGGGACGTAGAAGGGATCGCCTTGAACAAGCGATCGAGTTGAAGTGGGAAGCGATGTTTCCTACCTTCAATCTAGGACTGGCCACCAAGTCAATGGACTAGATGTTTGTCGCCGGCCAAGGAGGAGATGTGGGGCGCCGGCCAACCTTGAAGAAAGGTTGCCGCCGGCCAACCTAGAGAGAGAGAGAGAATGGGAGGAGTATCTAGAGAGGGAGATGGTGGTTGTGTTGCCGTCGGCCAAGAGGATCACCAAAAACCCTAATGTTGTTGTCGCCGCCCACAAGGAAGAGGAAACCCTAGGGTTGCCGCCGCCCACCTCTCCTCACAAGCCAAGCTCCAAAACCCTAATCTCTCAAGTTGTTCTCCACGCCCAAGCCTTGGCCTCCTTTTATAGAGTTAGGCTTAAGCCTCCTTTTAATCTTCACCAAAGGATCTAGGGATTTAATCTCAACCGTCGGATCTAGAGATTTAATCTCAATCGTCGGATCTAGAGATTTAATCTCCACCGTCGGATCTAGAGTTTCATTTTCCATCATCGGATCTAGACTTCATGAAGGTTTTAATAGGCTACGATAGGGACCATGAAGAGGAGTTGGATCTTGGCCACCCAATGGATCAAGCTCACATAAAGTCCGATCCATTAATGATAATCCATTCCACTAGAGGATTATCATTGATCTACTTCTCCAACCCCCATAAGTTAATATGGGATCCGTATATTATTTGTACATTTATCTCCCCGTGTTTAAGATCTCGAATGTCCGTCAATTAATTAATTTACTGACAATTAATTATTCAACATCTAACTCCATGAGTAGTACCACTCAACCTTATCATCAAGTCGGACCAAGTCCACTTGCAGGGTTTACATGATGAACCTTATGAGCTCCTCAAGGGGACATCATCATCCTAGTATATAGGACATGGCTTCCTCCTATAATCAACGACACACCATATAAATAATATAATTTCCTAACTTACCGGGCCTATCGATTTACTCTATAAATCTCGCACAATGGTAAATCAAAGAAATGAATACTAAGTATATGTGCCCGTTATTATATCGAGATTAAGAGCATGTACAACATAATATCTGAGGTCCGATTCAATTATGTAGTCAGCAATAAATTGAATCACCTCTAAGTCGGTCCTGCTCAATACACATAAAGTGTACTAGTGTGATTCTATGGTCAAGACAAACCAATACCAAATCACACTACAACCATTCCAATAGTTTGTCCATAACCATCTCAGTCATGAGCCTTTACTTATACTTTATAAGGAACTAATAACATGATCTCCCGTGTGACACTACACACCATGTTATCTACAATGTAATGTATTAGACAATATGCAAAACCATAAATATGCAAAAAATGATTATGTGATTCTTATTTCAAAATAAACATGTTTATACAAAAGATAGATTTTTCAATATACATCCCAACAAAGATCTCCTTGGAACTAGATGGGGAGATCATCATCTTCAATCTGTCAGAGTGTAGAGCTCCCTTCCAAGACGGTTATACTTTCAGTAGGGTAGAGCTAAACCCACTGGATGTCAACTCTGAGACGGATGAATGGAGCTTTATAGAACCTCCGGAGCCAAGTTTAGACAATGGAGTAGGGTCGAGCTAAAAGACCTTAAAAAAAGTGCTCCTTGGGAGGCAACCCAAGTTTAGTTTTTATGTTTTTTTTTTCATTTGTTTAATTTAATCTTTGGATTCCATTCATTTAGCATTTTTAACATGAATTCAGACTAGAAAGAATCTACTAGGTAAAAATAAAAATCACTTTGAACCTACACGACTGAACAAGTAAGGAGAAGTCGACCATGTTGGGTTTCCGGCACCGCGGTGAGTGTGTGTTCGAACATGTTTTGTAAACATGTGCACAGCGGAAGAAATAAAAATAATAAATCTATATTTATTACAACACACACATCGCATGCATGCATAGTACAATATTTGTAGACATAACTGTAAATTTAAATTTGCAATAAAAGGAAATTTAACTACGTATACCTTTCGTATCACGTGTAGCGGGAACGGCATCAACCGGAACGATCCTCGCTAGAATCATCTCTATCCGTATCCACGCCGAGTATCTTTGGGATGACTTCACAAAGTCACGAGCTTCGTCTTCGTACGGGTTACTAGCCTCGTGTTGAAGACGACGTGATCGAGAGAGGATCACGATCCGAATCCAAATTCGGATCCAAAGACGAGTCCTCAAAACTCGCTTCTCCGGAGAGGTATTCGTCAACCGTTTGTCGAATCCTTCGTCCTCCACCTATGAGGATTACTGGAGATCGAATCCCCGGTAAATTAGGCGCTGTCGGAGCTCCAACCGTCGTCCAAACGACACTCCGACGAGAGGGAAACAAGCTGTCCAGAAAACTGGACAGCTTTGGTGGAGGAATTAGGGCCGGCCAAAAAGGTAGGATGAAGCTCACCATGATGCCAAACCCAATGGAGATCACCGGAGCTCCTCCGGCAACAGCTCGACGCCAGCAAGAGTGAAGGTCAGCACCTTCTGGACGCCGGCCAAGGAGCTTCAAGGTGGGTGGCGGCAAGGAGGAGGGTTGGCGCCGAAATCTCCAAGGGAAGGTGGGCGGCAACTATTAGGTTAGGGGTTTTTGGATTAGGGCTTAACAACACCTTAAGCCCTCTTTTATAGAGAACTAATTCTCTTAATGGTTATTGGATCATAACCATAAGGCCCGTTAACCCGGTCCATTAATATAAGTTAAAATAAACCAAACCATGATAGTTTATTTTAAGTTAAAATGAACCGAACCAACTTTTGGTTCATTCGTTTAAAATAAACCAAACCCTTTGGTTTATTGTCCTCCATTGGATTAGAACCAAACCATTTCGGTTAATCCATTATGTCTTCATAAGACACGGCTTATCCACGCTTCCATTGCAACTAAAATGATTTCATGCTCGCTTCTTGTTTGGTCCAACCAAACCTAGTTTCTCTCGGTCTAAGAATCTCATTCTCAAGCTCGTTTTAAATCCTTCGGATTACGCTCGTTGTGCGTGTGACCAAATAGGTTCTCGGTTTATGTTGGCCGTCTATAATTAACCATTAATTATAGAACGATCATGAGTGGCACCTAGTAGTACATCATGATCCCCAATTAAGCGAAAAGATCAACGGTTGATCCAGAACTATTTCTGAAACCCTTCAGTAGCTCGAATGAATCGTGCCCCATTCCCTTCACTCATCTTATACCCACTTGGTTCGGGACATGGTCTATAGTGTCTGTCCCCACTAGGTTGACTACGTCACACCTAGCCCAAGTATCATTTCCTCATCCTACAGATTCTAGTTACTGCACATGTATGCAAGAGTACCTTACTCTAAACATGTAATGCTTTGGCCAAAGACTTTAGTAACAATCCGACGAGAGACCATGGGTATACATCTCCTCGCAAGGAGTGGTGAATCCTTTATAGGCTATTCAAACACCTTGGATCACTTCGACTTATACTCAATCATCCCAGGTCCACATCTCCTCAAAGATGCTTGCTTAAGATGTCAAAGCATAAGTCTTTATGATCAAGAAGACTTGAATACCGCAAGTCAAAGTAACATCGCACTTAAGCTGCAGTAAAAACTTCATTGACATATCTATATATGTAGAGAACCATATGAAGTCTTACAACTAGTAACCCCAATGAACTAGTTACCATAACCAGCATCCACGATTAACTCCGGACATCATAATGTCTCCAGCCAGTGAGAATCAGCTGCTTGGATACACCAAGGAGTATACCTCGTGCTAGTCTCGACAAAATCGATGGTTTCCAAATCCATCAATTCATCGACTAGGGATAATTCTGATACATCACAATTACACATGTAGAGATACTCACTAGTTGTGATCCAATCACAAATTCTCTCATGCTGTGAATCGTATCGTGGACATTCAGTAAATGAGTTTAAGATCCAATCAAATACATGAAAACATGTATACTCAAATAGTGAATCTTCATTTATCATATAAATGGTTCGTACATAAGGCGATCGACTTAGGACATCTCTCATATATTACTAACAGACTCCCACTTGGCCTAATGCCAATCGCTACGGTATCCAATACCATAAGCTTTAACATGACCCTCAAACTTACTTTGAGGTAATGCTTTAGTCAAAGGATCCGCTAAGTTCCTTTCAGTGGAAATTTTCTCGATTTGTATTTCGTTCCTACTGATGATCTCTCTGATAAGATGATAGCGGCGAAGCACATGTTTGGATCATTGATGAGACCTTGGCTCTTTCGCCTGTGCAATTGCTCCATTGTTGTCGCGATGGGCCGGTATTGCTTCAACAATGGCTGGAATCACACCAAGTTCATAAATGAACTTCTTGATCCAAACCGCTTCCTTTGCTGCTTCCGAAGCTGCAATGTATTCTGCCTCAGTGGTAGAATCCACTACAGTCTCTTGTTTGGAACTTTTCCAACTCACTGCGCCCCCATTCAAAGTGAACACGTATCCAGACTGAGACCTGGAATCATCCTTGTCTGTCTGGAAGCTGGCATCCGTATACCCGCGTATCACCATGTCCCCTTCTCCATATATTAGGAACACATCCTTAGTTCTTCTTAAGTACTTAAGGATCGTCTTATGACCACCCAATGATCCATTCTGGATCATGTAGTATCTGCTCGTGACACTCAGAGCATACGATACATCGGGCCTCGTACATAACATAGCATACATGATAGATCCTATTGCGGATGCATAGGGAATCTTACTCATGCAAATCCTCTCATCTTCTGTGCGCGTACACATAGACTTCGAAAGGTGTACCCCATGTCTAATGGGTAGGAAACCTTTCTTGGATTTCGACATGCTAAACCTCTTTAGCACTCGGTCTATATATGTAGACTGCGAAAGACAAAGCAACCGTTTCGATCTATGTCTATAGATCTTAATCCCGAGGATGTAGGTTGCTTCTCCCAGGTCTTTCATGGAGAATGTCTTGGATAACCAAACCTTAACTGACTGTAAGATTGAAAAATCATTTATATAAGTAATATGTCATCAACATATAATACTAGGAACATGACTGCACTCCCACTAACCTTCTTGTACACACAAGGTTCGTCTGGATTTTGTGAGAAATCAAACTTTTTGATTGTCTCATCAAAACAGATATTCCAGCTCCTGGATGCTTGCTTCAATCCATAAATGGACCGTCGCAATTTGCATACCTTGGTTTTATCAACCGATGTGAAACCCTCAGGCTGTATCATATACACGTCCTCGAGCAGGTTTCCATTAAGGAAAGCTATTTTCACATCCATCTGTCATATCTCATAATCATAATGAGCTTCTATGGCAAGGAGCATCCGAATGAATTTAAGC
The DNA here is from genome assembly GCA_025175895.1 of Wurfbainia villosa. Lineage (NCBI taxonomy): Eukaryota > Viridiplantae > Streptophyta > Magnoliopsida > Zingiberales > Zingiberaceae > Wurfbainia > Wurfbainia villosa. The sequence goes on from CM045988.1 coordinate 37,820,585, forward strand.
ATAGCTACAGGCGAATAGGTTTCGTCATAATCAACACCTTGCTTTTGACGATATCCTTTCGCCACCAATCTAGCCTTATAGGTAATCACATTACCATCCATGTCGATTTTCTTCTTGAAAACCCACTTGCATCCTATAGGCTTTATGCCTTCAGGTGGGTCAACCAAGTTCCAAACTTGGTTTTCATACATGGAATCCATTTCCGACTTCATGGCACCAAGCCACTTATCCCTTTCTGAACTTGTCAGCACTTTTTCATAACTGGTAGGCTCCTCATCATCAATGAGTAACACGTCGTTCGATTCACTTACGAGAAATCCATATCTCTCAGGAATATTGCGTGTTCTACCAGATCTACAAAGATGTGGTGTTACAATAGGTCCAGCCGATTGCTCATCACTATGAGTTGTCAGCTGTTGTGCTTCACTAGGTATCTCATCAATGTCTATTTGAGTCTCTCGAGCCTCCTCAAGCTCGACGACACTCCCACTGTTTTCTTGCAAGAGAAACCCTTTCTCTATAAACACAGCATGCCTTGAAACAAACACCTTTTGTTCCACAGGATGATAGAATTGGTAACCCCTTGTTTCCTTAGGGTATCCAATAAATAGACATTTATCAGACTTAGCATCCAATTTGTCTGATACAGTCAGCTTCACATAAGCAGGACAACCCCATATCTTCAAGTAAGATACATGAGGTTTCTTACTATTCCATATCTCATATGGAGTAGTAGAGACTACCTTGGTTGGCATTCTGTTTAACAAGTAAACAGCTGTCTGAAGTGCATAGCCCCAAAAGGACTTGGGAAGATTCGCATGATTCATTATTGACCTGACCATGTCCAACAAGGTCCGGTTACACCTCTCAGATACACCATTATGCTGTGGTGTATATGGTGAAGTCCATTGAGATAATATGTCATTGTCTCTTAGATAATCAAGAAACTCTTGACTTAAGTATTCCCCACCTCGATCCGATCGAAGTATTTTAATACTCTTGTCATGTTGTTTCTCTACTTCATTTCTGAATTCTTTGAACCTTTCAAAGGCTTCATACTTGTGTTTCATCAAGAACACATACCCAAACCGTGAGAGATCATCGGTGAAGGTAATGAAGTAGCTATAGCCTCCTAAAGCTTGAGTTGACATAGGTCCACATACATCAGTATGGCTTTAAGCATGATTCGCATGTATCATATGAATCCAATTCAAATGATTCCAGAATTCCACATCGGTGTAATTCGGACATGCGTTTCTTGCTTACATGGCCAAGACGACAATGCCACATGTAGGAGTCTAATTGATTATCTTTTCAAGCACGCTTGTTGCTCGCTTCGATATTGAAAATGTCACTGGATACGTCCAACGTATAAATGTCATTGCTCAAAGTTCCAGTTCCATAAAGTACGCCATTCAAAGTTATATAACAACAATTGTTACTAAACGTCAAATGGAAACAATTTCTATTTAAGCAGGAAATAGAAACAATGTTCTTTATTAGAGAAGAAACACAATAACAATTATCCAGTTCCAAGACTAGTCCACTAGGGAGCTTCAGCAAATAAGTTCCGATGGCGACCGCAACAACCTTTGCTCCATTGCCAACTCGCAAATTTGACTCCCCTTTGACGAGTCTTCTTCTATTCCTTAGCCCCTGTATGTCATTACATATATGTGAGCCACACCCAGTATCCAATACCCAAGTGTCTAAGGAAATAGAATGACAATCAATAACGAAGATACCTGAAGATGATGGGGCATCAGATGCCTTCTTCTTCTTCATGGACTCAAGATAAATCTTGCAGTTTCTTCACCAGTGGCCTTCCTTGCCACAGTGATGGCAAGTGCCCTTTTGCGCTGGTTCTGCCTTCTTTGCCTTCTTATTCTTCCCTTTCTTCTGTTCTTTTGCCTTCCTCTTAGAACCTTTCTTTGAGGAATCAACTAACATAACCGCCTTCTCCTCATGCTTCACAGAAGGCTCCACAGTCTTCAGCATATTGAGGAGCTCAGGAATAGTGGATTCTAATTTGTTCATCCGATAGTTCATCACAAATTGTGAGAAACTCTTGGGCAAACAATGCAGAATTAAGTCAATACTTAATTCATGATCCATCACAAACCTGAGGGTAGCTAGCCACTCGATGTACCCATTCATCTTTAGCACAAACTGCACTACAGACGAACCTTCTTGCATCTTCGTGGTGAAGAGCCTGGAGACTTCGAACCTTTCGGATCTCGCTTGCTCATCGAACAACTCATGAAGATGGAAGACCATAGTATTAGCATCCATATGCTCATGCTGCTTTTGCAACTCATGTACCATCGCCGCTAGCATGATGCAACTCGCCAGCTCAGAATCTGCCACATGCTTCTGATAGACCAACATTTGGTCTGGAGTTGCATCGTCCTTAGGATGGTTGGGAAGAGGCTCTTCAAGGACATATGCAAGCTTTTCTGCCTTGAGAACAATTCTCAGGTTTCTAAGCCAGTCCAAAAAGTTAGGCCCAGTCAGTTTGTTTGAATCCAAAATAGTGCGCAAATTCAAAGACGTCATGATCAATCGATTGACCTAGAAATACAAAACGAGCATATATGAGAAAATGATTTTAAAATGCAATAATATACATTTATAAATCCCATTCATTTTTTGAATTTCAAAAACCCCAAAATCACTTCGAGAGATCATAGGTCCATCTCCGAATGGGCTGATATCCAACATAGATATGAACAATCTTGGAGAGAGTCCAACAAACCATTCATAACTACGATGGTAGGTATCAACTATACCGATTGCATATCACGTATATGCAACTATCACAATGTGCTATCAACTAATTGAATGTTCACACATACATCAGGTTGTTAACACATTAACAAGTATGCATCATTTGCATAGTACCCAACTTCACCTCCCTTTACATCGACCTTGGAGAGAGTCCAACAAGCCGATGCTCCAGGTTAAAGCCAACCCATTAATCGAGAAATAGTTTTAATATGGTTAGACCGCATTCAACCAATTAGCCTGGCTTGGAGAGAGTCCAACAACCAAAGCTAACGATTGACCTCTGACTCTTACCATATTAGTATTAAACTATTCCATGGTTTGAACATGTTCGGGTTCGAGCCGGGCTTGGAGAGAGTCCAACAACCCGAACAAGAAACGGAACTCTGGTTCTAACCATATTAATGGAAGGTGTAGGCTTTAATATTGAGTTAGGGTTTTTTTTTGTCTCATCCTCTTTGCATGCAAATAACTATTATCTACATAGCATGGCATACTTGATGGTAGTTGCTTCGGAGGCTCATTGGCTCCCATGTCCCCGGATTAAAATTTTCACTAATGAAAAAACTAATCCGGATCGTCGTGCTAACAACTTGAGCGATCGCTTGAACAAACTAGTTGTTCAAGCAACACAACTCTTCTAGTTGGTTAGCCGCGGAAGAGACGACGAACGGATCACCGATTTTTGTGTTTGTCTTCGGGGTCCATGATTATACAAAATACATACAAATTCAAACTAGTATAATCGACACATAAAGAACATTCTAAGATCAGAAAAAGAAAGTTGTAAAACTTTTATACCTCTTGATCATCTACCGTATGTCCTATCCTCCTCGTGGACGTCATGTGGGCGAAGATCCACCATGAGTAGAAGCCTTCTAGATCACGTTCTTCTCTTCCTTGCTCGCTCCGACCAAAGAGAAGAACCAAACAAAACTCCTTCTCCTTTATAGAACCGGCCACCAAGCCAAGGAGCTTGATATAACCGCCGGCCAATGATTAGATGGTTGAGCGCCGGCCAACCTTTGTAACAATGTTGCCGCCGGCCACCAAGGAGAAAAGGAGGAGAAAGAAGGCTGGCCAAAGCAAGGAGGAAGATGGAGTGAGCGCCGGCCACCAAGGAGAAAAGGAGGAAACCCTAATCTCCTACCTTGTTGCCGCCCAAACCACTAACCAAACCCTAGCCGCCTAAACCCTTGAGAGGCAAAACCCTAATGTAAAAAACCATCCTTTCCGCCCAAGCCTTAGCCCTCTATTTATAGAATTGGGCTTAAGCCTCCTTTAATCTCCACCGTCGGATCTAGGGATTTAATCTCCACCATCGGATCTAGGGTTTTATCCCAACCGTCGGATCTAGGGTTTCATCCCATCCGTCGGATTTAGGGTTTCATCCCAACCATCGGATCTAGGGTTCTTGAGGATTATATTAGGCTACGATAGGGACCATGAGGAAGAGTTGGATCTTGGCCACCCGATGGATCAGAACCACACAAACTTGATCCATCAATGATGTTCTATTCCACTAGAGGATTATCATTGAACTACCTCACCAACCCCCATAAATTAATATGAGCTCCATATATTATTTGTACATCCATCTCCCCGTGTTTAAGATATCGAATGTCCGTTAATTAATTGATTTACTGACCATCAATCAATTAATATCTAACTCCTCGAGTAGTACCACTCAACCTTATCATCATGTTGACTAAGTCAACCAGCTGGGTTTACATGATGAACCTTATGAGCTCCTCAAGGGGACATCATCAACCTAATATATAGAACACGGTTTCCTCCTATAATCAACGGCACACCATGTAAATAATATCATTTCCTAACTTACCGGGCATATTGATTTAATCCATCTAAATCTCACCCTTTGGTAAATCAAAGAAATAAATACTAAGTACATGTGCCCGTTATTATATAGGGATTAAGAGCATGTACAACATAATATCCGAGGTCCGATTCAATTATGTAGTCAGCAATAAATTGAATCACCTCTATGTCGGTCCTGCTCAATACACCTAAGTGTACTAGTTTAACTCTATATTCAAGACAAAACAATACCAAGCTACACTATAACCATGCCAATGGTTTGTCCAAAACCATCTTGGTTGTGAGCCTCTACTTATATTCTACAAGGGACTGATAACATGATCTTCTGTGCCACACCAAGCACCATGTTATCTACAATGTAAAATATTAGACAATATGCACACATATATAAAGTGCAAACAATGATCATGTGATTCTTATTTCAAAATAAAAATGTTCATACAAAAAGAGCTAGGCTTTCAGTATACATTCCAACAATCGCCCACTTATACTAAAAGACTATGCTGTCATCACACTGCCATACATCTGATCCCCATGTCCTCCACATGCCTATCAAACGCATTCGCTGGAAGGGCCTTAGTGAATGGATCCGCCAGGTTATCCTCTGATGCAATCTTGGCGACAGCTACTTCTCCTCGCTTTACGATCTCTCGTATCAGGTGGTACTTGCGCTCTATGTGTTTACTTGCCTTATGGGCTCGTGGTTCCTTCGAGTTTGCAACTGCACCACTGTTATCACAATAAATTGTGATCATTCTGGGCAAACTAGGAATCACATCCAAGTCCATCAAGAAGTTCCTGAGCCATACAGCTTCCTTGGCTGCCTCAGAGGCTGCCACATACTCAGCTTCCATGGTAGAGTCCGCCATGCATTTCTGCTTGACACTCCTCCATACTTTGGCTCCACCTCCAAAAGTAAACACAAACCCTGAGGTAGACTTACTGTTGTCTCTATCTGATTGGAAATTCGAATTCGTGTAACCCACATGGACTAATTGATCTGCCCGGTAAACAAGCATATAATCCCTAGTTTTTCTCAGGTACTTCAATATATGCTTTACTGCAGTCCAATGTCCCTGTCCAGGATTACTCTGATATCTGCTAACCATGCCCACGGCAAAGCAGATATCTGGTATCGTACATAGCATAGCATACATGAGGCTTCCTACTGCCGAAGCATAAAGAACCGCCTTCATCTCCTCTATCTCCTTTGATGTTTTGGGACACATCTCTTTAGATAAAGGAACTCCATGCCTAAAAGGTAGAAAACCTTTCTTGGAGTTCTTCATGCTAAAACGAGCAAGGATAGTGTCAATGTATGAAGCTTGAGATAAGCACAACATCCTTTTCTTGCGATCCCTTATTACTTTGATCCCAAGGATGTGTCCCACTTCTCCCAAGTCCTTCATGTCAAACTGTTTGGACAACCATACCCTTACGTCTGATAACACTATGATATTGTTGCCAACTAACAAAATGTCATCTACGTATAGTACAAGAAATACCACTACGTTTCCATCACATCTCTTGTATACACAAGGCTCATCCGGACTTTGAATAAATCCATATGACTGGATTACCTCATCAAAATGGATGTTCCAAGATCTCGAAGCTTGCTTCAATCCATAAATGGACCGATTAAGCTTACATACAAGATGCTCTTTGCCTTTAGCAATGAATCCCTCTGGTTGCTGCATATAGATGTTCTCCTCAAGACTTCTGTTAAGGAAAGCTGTCTTGACATCCATCTGCCAAATCTCATAATCCATATGAGCAGCTATAGATAAGAGAATCCGGATAGACTTAAGCATAGCTACCGGCTAAAAGGTCTTCTCATAATCGATACCCTCTTTCTGAGTATACCCTTTCGCAACAAGCCTAGCTTTGAAGGTCTCAACCTTCCCGTCTACTCCTCTCTTTCTCTTGTAGATCCACTTGCATCCAATGGCTTTTATACCATCGGGTGGTTCTACTAGCTCCCAGACCTGATTAGAATCCATAGATTCTATCTCTGAATTCTTCGCTCTTTGCCAAGATACCGCATCTCTATCTTCGAGTGCCTCGTCATATGTCCAGGGATCAGGTTCATGTTCACCAGGGACTAAGTCCGAAGATTCTCCCAAAAACATGAATCTCTCGGGTTGTCTAACAACCCTCCCACTACGACGAGGTGCCTCCTGTGTATGCTCTGTGACACGCGGTGCAGTGACTTGTGATATATCCTCTCGTACCGGTGGTACTGAAGTCGGGACTTCCCTTGTCAACTCCTCAAGAACAATCCTACTCGTGGGCTTGTGGTTCATCACATAGTTCTTCTCTAGAAATCTAGCATTCGTACTCACGATCACCTTCTGATCTCTAGGACTATAGAATAAACCACCCTTCGTTCCCTTAGGGTAGCCAACAAATAAGCGTACTTCTATACGAGATTCCAACTTACCAGCATCTCCCTTCAGCACATGTGCTGGACTACCCCAAATCCGAATATGTCTTAGACTAGGCTTTCGCCCAGTCCACAACTCTGTGGGAGTAGAGGGTACTGACTTAGATGGAACCAAGTTCATAATGTGTGATGTTGTTTCCAGAGAAAACCCCCAGAACGAGTCAGATAACTCAGAATAAATCATCATCGATCTGACCATCTCCATAAGAGTCTTATTCCTTCGCTCCGCCACACCATTCTGCTGGGGTGTGCCAGGTGCGGACAATTGGGATTGAATCCCAGCCTCTGATAAGTAACTCCTAAACTCTCCCAAGAGGTACTCGTCACCACGATCATATCGTAGTGTCTTGATACTTTTACCTTGATGGTTCTCCACATCAGCCTTGAATTCTTTGAACCTGTCAAAGCATTCAGACTTGCGGCGCATCAAGTAAATGTATCCATATCTTGAATAATCGTCTATAAAAGAGATGAAATATTCAAAACCACCTCTTGCCTGGATAGACATAGGACCACACAAATCAGAATGAACCAATTCTAACACATCTTTGGCTCTATACCCCTTGGCCTTGAAAGGCCTCTTGGTCATTTTACCTTCCAAGCAAGATTCGCAGGTTGGGAGATCCTCCACTACTAATGAACCCAAAGGTCCATCAGCTATCAACCTTTGAATTCTGCTCAGGTTAATATGACCAAGCCTTAGATGCCAAAGATATGTCTGGTTCATTTTCGAAGGTTCTTTTCTCTTATTAGACTTAGAAGATGAGTTATTTACTTCTATATGCATCGTGGGAGTTTTCGGTTCAAGCGTATACAAATTGCCAACCAATGTACCAGAACAGATAATCTCCCTATTCCTTTTTATAACCACTTTGTCATTAAAAGAAACAGAATATCCATCCATAAACAATTTAGAACTGAAATTAAATTCTTTCTAAAAGTAGGTACATAAAGACAATTTCTCAAAACCAAAACTTTATTCCTATCAAAAGATAAATAAACGTCTCCCACTGCAATAGGCGCCACCTTTGAAGCATTGCCCATGAAGACGGTAATCTCTCCCTCAGCTAGTCGTCGGGTTTCCTGGAACCCCTGCAAAGTATTGCAGACATTGTCAGTGGCTCCTGTATCTACACACCAGGCACTGGTAGATAACACCGCTAAACATGTTTCAACAACTAAACAAGAAGATATACCTTTGTTCTTTCGACGAGGACAGTCCGCCTTCCAATGTTCAGTCTGCTTGCAAGTGAAGCACTTGCCTTTCGGCTTCTTCACTCCTGCCTGATGTTCCACTGCCACTTTCTTTGCTTCACCTTGCTTCTTCTTCTTCTTACCTTTCGGTTTAGAAGAAGAAACCTTCTGAGCAACCATGGCTTGAGCGCTTTGATGAAAAAGCCCCTCTGCCGCCTGGAGTTCTGTCAGAAGCTCCGCCAATGAATACAACCTTTTGTTCATGTTGTAGTTGAGGCGGAACTGCTCAAAACTCCTAGGCAGAGACTGGAGAATGATATCGACCTGGGTTTCCCCATCGATTTCAGCTCCGAGGACTTCCATCTCATTAAGATGAGCCATCATCTTGAGAACATGATCCCTAACGGGTGTTCCCTCGACCATGGTGGTCGTCATCAAGTTTCTCATAGGCTCCTGTCTAGCCGCCCTACTCTGATGTCTGAAAAGTTCCTTGAGATTGAACATCATGTCATAAGCTGTGGCCATGGCCTGATGCTGATGTTGCAGCACATTTGACATAGATGTCAAAATGTAACACCGCGCCATCTCATCTGTCTTGATCCATTTCTTATAACTTTCTTTCTCCTTTTCATCAGAGTCATCGGTGGGCTTAGGAGGACAGACCTCGAATAGTACAAATTTGTACTCCTCTGCAGTTAAGACAATATCCAAGTTTCTTTTCCAATCAATATAGTTTGTTCCAGTAAGTTTATTTTCTTTTAATATCACAGCAAGTGGGTTGAAAGCCATTTGAAAAACCTAAGAATCACAATGATCAAAATATTAGATTTCAAATATTATTGATTCCTCAAAACAATAAAATTCCGAAATCAACCAACACCTCAAAACACCGAGAATATCGCATGCCACGATAGTGTGGACGTATACGAATTCTACATTTGTAAGAGGAGGTTTTACCCATTAATTTTATTATCTTGTCAACCTTACTTTTTGACAAATAAAATTAATAGTTGGTTCATCTTTGGCCCTACAAATAAAAGCAGTGACTCCGATGGGGAGGATACTTTTTATTTGCATCTAAGTGTGCACCATTACACGATACTAAGGGAATTATTTCGGATTATGTGCCTTACCGATGGGGAAGTACACACGCTCCTAAATAATTTCCTATAACCATTATTTGACCTAGTGATCCGCAAACAAACCCATCCGATGGGGAGGAAGGCACTCAGAGCCAACGCGCAAGTTTGTTGCATCACACGTCAAATTGTAATGGAGGCTGCGGGAATTAATTAAAATGTCCCTCTCCCACTTAGTAAATTGACAATGAGGAATTTTCAAGCATACACAACATGCATATAAAACAAATCAGCAATAAATATGGAAAAAACAGAATTTTCCAAACTATTATGACATTGTTCTCCAATACGCATCCCGTCGTGTCGCCACCTCGTCCGCTCCATCTTTTCCCGTGCGCAATTCACAAAAGAGATCCGAGCCAAGATAAACTATTTTAATTTACATCCATCGATCCTATACTCCACGAAGGAGTGTACAAATAATCTAGATCGAAAGTAAACTAAAATGAGTGGCTAAACAATGCCGTATTTAATTATAAAAATTAAATACTAATCTAGCCTCGTCAACCCCGAGGATTCAAATAATATACATACAATCACACACAAAACAATCACATACACACAAATAGCCATAATAGTCGGATCTTATGTCTGCAACCAAAAAGTTAGCCTACGCACATCCTACTATTATCCGGCATACTCAATATATGATATGTGCATGAAAGTAACCGAATCCAAAACACATAAAACCGGAAACCGTGGCTCTAATACCACTTGATGGTAGTTGCTTCGGAGGCTCATTGGCTCCCATGTCCCCGGATTAAAATTTTCACTAATGAAAAAACTAATCCGGATGGGATGAGTTTCCTTAGCACAACCAGTTCATCGTCGTGCTAACAACTTGAGCGATCGCTTGAACAAACTAGTTGTTCAAGCAACACAACTCTTCTAGTTGGTTAGCCGCGGAAGAGACGACGGACGGATCGCCGGTTTTTGTGTTTGTCTTCGGGATCCACGATTATACAAAATACATACAAATGCAAACTAGTATAATCGACACATAAAGAACATGCTAAGATAAGAAAAAGAATGTTGTAAAACTTTTATACCTCTTGATCTTCTACCGTATGTCCTATCCTCCTCGTGGACGTCGTGTGGGCGAAGATCCTCCATGAGTAGAAGCCTTCTAGATCACGTTCTTCTCTTCCTTGCTCGCTCCGAACAAAGAGAAGAACCAAACAAAACTCCTTCTCCTTTCTAGAACCGGCCACCAAGCCAAGGAACTTGATATAACCGCCGACCAAGGATTAGATGGTTGAGCGCCGGCCAACCTTTGTAACAATGTTGCCGCCGACCACCAAGGAATGGGAGAAGCGCCGGCCACCAATGGATTGGAGAACTGCCGGCCACCAAGGAGAAAAGGAGGAGGAAGAGGGCCGGCCAAAGCAAGGAGGAAGATGGAGTGAGCGCCGGCCACCAAGGAGAAAAGGAGGAAACCCTAATCTCCTACCTTGTTGCCGCCCAAACCACTAACCAAACCCTAGCCGCCTAAACCCTCTAGAGGCAAAACCCTAATGCAAAAAACCATCCTTGCCACCCAAGCCTTAGCCCTCTATTTATAGAATTGGGCTTAAGCCTCCTTTAATCTCCACCATCGGATCTAGGGATTTAATCTCCACCGTCGGATCTAGGGTTTTATCCCAACCGTCGGATCTAGGGTTTCATCCCAACCGTCGGATCTAGGGTTTCATCCCAACCATCGGATCTAGGGTTCTTGAGGATTATATTAGGCTGCGATAAGGACCATGAGGAGGAGTTGGATCTTGGCCACCCGATGGATCGGAACCACACAAACTTGATCTATCAATGATGTTCCATTCCACTAGAGGATCATCATTGAACTACCTCACCAACCCCCATAAATTAATATGGGCTCCATATATTATTTGTACATCCATCTCCCCATGTTTAAGATATCAAATGTCCGTTAATTAATTGATTTACTGACCATTAATCAATTAACATCTAACTCCTCGAGTAGTACCACTCAACCTTATCATCATGTTGACTAAGTCAACCAGCTGGGTTTACATGATGAACCTTATGAGCTCCTCAAGGGGACATCATCAACCTAATATATAGGACACGGTTTCCTCCTATAATCAACGACACACCATGTAAATAATATCATTTCCCAACTTACCGGGCATATTGATTTAATCCATCTAAATCTCACCCTTTGGTAAATCAAAGAAATAAATACTAAGTACATGTGCCCGTTATTATATCGGGATTAAGAGCATGTACAACATAATATCCGAGGTCTGATTCAATTATGTAGTCAGCAATAAATTGAATCACCTCTATGTCGGTCTTGCTCAATACACCTAAGTGTACTAGTGTAACTCTATGTTCAAGACAAAACAATACCAAGCTACACTACAACCATGCCAATGGTTTGTCCAAAACCATCTTGGTTGTGAGCCTCTACTTATATTCTACAAGGGACTGATAACATGATCTTCTGTACCACACCAAGCACCATGTTATCTACAATGTAAAATATTAGACAATATGCACACATATATAAAGTGCAAACAATGATCATGTGATTCTTATTTCAAAATAAAAATGTTCATACAAAAAGAGCTAAGCTTTTAGTATACATTCCAACAATACATGGCATACATCTACATGTCACGACACGCATGACATAATGATATGCATCTAATGCATTTACATGGCATTCAATTATGTCATGTACAATATTTCCTTATATGTCAAAACTATTTATGGAAATAAAATATGTTTAAGATTTAATTCTCCAAATCAAATCATGATTAAAATAGGAAACAAATTTCCTAATCTAATCACATATTTTATTTGTGGAAATAGTTGATTAAAGAAAGTCAATTTAGGAAACCAATTTCCTAAATCATCAAAACTACTTATGAAAATAAAATATTTTTAAGATTTGATTTCCCAAATCAAATCATGATTAAATTAGGAAACAAATTTCCAAAATCTAATCAAATATTTTATTTATGGAAAATATCAATTTCTATAAATACTTCCAACTTTCCAAAATTGGAAGATTTCCATAAATACTTCTAGACTTTCCAAAATTGAAAATTTTCCATAAATACTTCTAACTTTCCAAAAGTAGAAAATTTCCAGAAATATCATTATAACTATAGCAAAACCATTTTACGATTATGTCGAAACACAACCTAGGCTCTGATACCACTGTTGGGTTTTCGGCACCGCGGCGAGTGTGTGTTCGAACATGTTTCGTAAACATGTGCACAGTGGAAGAAATAAAAATAATAAATCTATATTTATTACAACACACACATCACACGCATGCATAGTACAACATATGTAGACATAACTGTAAATTTAAATTTGCAATAAAAGGAAATTTAACTACGTATACCTTTCGTATCACGTGTAGCGGGAATGGTATCAACCGGAACGATCCTCGCTAGAATCGTCTCTATCTGTATCCACACTGAGTATCTTCGGGATGACTTCACAAAGTCACGAGCTTCATCTTCGTACGGGTTACTAGCCTCGTGTTGAAGACGACGTGATCGAGAGAGGATAACGATCCGAATCCAAATTCGGATCCAAAGACGAGTCCTCAAAACTCGCTTCTCCGGAGAGGTATTCGTCAACCGTTTGACGAATCCTTCGTCCTCCACCTATGAGGATTACCGGAGATCGAATCCCCGGTAAGTTAGGCACTGTCGGAGCTCCAACCGTCGTCCAAACGATGCTCCGATGAGAGGGAAACAAGCTGTCCAGAAAACTGGACAGCTTTGGTGGAGGAATTAGGGCCGACCAAAAAGGTAGGATGAAGCTCAGCTTGATGCCAAACCCAATGGAGATCACCGGAGCTCCTCCGGCAACAGCTCGACGCTGGCAAGAGTGAAGGTCAGCACCTTCTGGATGCCGGCCAAGGAGTTTCAAGGTGGGCGGCGACAAGGAGGAGGGTTGGCGCCGAAATCTCCAAGGGGAGGTGGGCGGCAACTATTAGGTTAGGGGTTTTTGGATTAGGGCTTAACAACACCTTAAGCCCTCTTTTATAGAGAACTAATTCTCTTAATGGTTATTGGATCATAACCATAAGGCCCGTTAACCCGGTCCATTAATATAAGTTAAAATAAACCAAACCATGATGGTTTATTTTAAGTTAAAACGAACCGAACCAACTTTTGGTTCATTCGTTTAAAATAAATCAAACCCTTTGGTTTATTCTCCTCCATTGGATTAGAACCAAACCATTTCAGTTCATCCATTATGTCTTCATAAGACACGGCCCATCCACACTTCCATTGCGACTGAAACGATTTCATGCTCGCTTCTTGTTTGGTCCAACCAAACCTAGTTTCTCTCAGTCTGAGAATCCCATTCTCAAGCTCGTTTTAAATCCTTCGGATTACGCTCGTTGTGCGTGTGACCAAATAGGTTCTCGGTTTATGTTGGCCGTCTATAATTAACAATTAATTATAGAACGATCATGAGTGGCACCTAGTAGTACATCATGATCCCTAATTAACCGAAAAGATCAACGGTTGATCCAGAACTATTTCTAAAACCCTTCAGCAACTCGAATGAATCATTCCCCATTCCCTTCACTCATCTTATACCCACTTGATTCAGGACATGGTCTATAGTGTCAGTCCCCACTAGGCTGACTACGTCACACATAGCCCAAGTATCATTTCCTCGTCCTACGGATTCTAGTTACTCCACATGTATCGAAGAGTACCTTACTCTAAACATGTAATGCTTTGGCCAAAGACTTTAGTAACAATCCGACGAGAGGCCATGGGTATACATCTCCTCGCAAGGAGTGGTGAATCCTTTATGGGCTATTCAAACACCTTCGATCACTTCGACTTATACCCAATCATCCCGGGTCCACATCTCCTCAGAGATGCTTGCTTAAGATGTCAAAGCATAAGTCTTTATGATCAAGATGACTTGAATACCACAAGTCAAAGGAACATCTCACTTAATCTACAGTAAGAACTTCATTGACATATCTATATATGCAGAGAACCATATGAAGTCTTACGGCCGGTCACTCCAATGAACTAGTTATCATAACTAGCATCCACGATTAACTCCGGACATCACAATGTCTCCAACCAGTGAGAATTAGCTGCTTGGATACACCAAGGAGTATACCTCGTGCTAGTCTCGACAGAATCAATGGTGTCCAAATCCATTAATTCATCGACTGGGGATAATTTCGATACATCACAATTACACATGTAGAGATACTCACTAGTTGTGATCCAATCACAAATTCTCTCATGCTGTGAATCGTATCGTGGACATTCATTAAATGAGTTTAAGATCCAATCAAATACATGAAAACATGTATACTCAAATAGTGAATCTTCATTTATCATATAAATGGTTCGTACATAAGGCGATTGCCTTAGGACATCTCTCATATATTACTAACAGACCATTGTGCATCATGAGAAGGAAACAGGGGGCACACATCTTGGCCATGTGTTTACACACGGTCGTGTCCCACCTTCCAATTGTGCACATGGCATGGTCGTGTGTTTCCACACGATCGTGTCGCACAGGGGTTGAATGGAACACACCATATGTTTTCGCCCCAAATGCGCCGTGTGATTTGATTCCTTTTGCCTTAGTTGTGTGAATCCCTCTTCCCCACCACCTAGAAGCCTTTCCAACCTTCAAGGAAGCCCAAAAGAAGTAATGATGAGGAGGACGAAGCAAGTGGCATCTCGATCCGATGCTTCGGAGCGAAGAACAAAGAGAACGGATGCCCCTCAAGCTTTGGAGGAAGGTAACGCTCTTCCAACCCTTCTTTTTTGAAATAATGAGCATATGGATAGATATGACATGCTTGTTACTAGAAGAATCACCGCAACTAGGTATCTTGATGAAGATTTATTAGAATCTTTAGGTTTGCTGGGTGATATTCAATCCCTATTTGTAAAAATGGGGTGGGGTGAGATAATGGGGATAAGATACCCAACCTACCCTAGGATAGTTTTAGAGTTTTTAAGTTCTTTAGAAGCTGAGGTTTTAACGAGTAGAGAGAGCGAAAAAGGTAGGATTACCTTTAGGTTATTTAACACTGAGCATGAATGGACATTAAACCAATGGAACACATGCTTTGGCTTGCCCAGTGGGGGGGAGAGAAGAACCCCTATTGGGTTTAACTCTCGGATCTTTTGGACCGAATTGACAAGAGAGCACGCGTACGACCCTTCTAGGGCCAAAGCATCGCGCCTTCAAAACCTCATTTTCCAGTACCTACACCAAATCATGGCAAGTACTATTTTTGGTCGTGGAAAGAGTGACGGTGTAGTGCAAGCTAGTGAGCTGCTTTTCTTGTGGGACATGCTACAAGAAAGAAGTAGCATTGATGTAGGGTCCCATTTCATTAGACACTTAGTGAAAATGGGCAAAGTGGTGAGAGGAGAGATTATTGTGGGGGGTCTACTTACCCACATTTGCCATAGGATGGGGTACGACTACACCGCGCTAGATAGCATAGAGGGGAGCCCTAGGATCGACTTAGAAGTGTGTATGGCCATGAAGATGATAGTGAGAGAGGGACACTCCTTGTGCTTTGTAAGGAAAAAACCTATCATCCCTTAGGCCCCCCAACCCCGATCGTACCACCATCACCACACTCGCCAACTGCCGCTTAGACCTGATAGTCGAGTCCCCGCCATATGAGGGACCATCCTCATCGGCACCCATCTTTCCCCCTTTACATCACTATCCCTCCAATCCACACATGCATAGGAGCCCACCTAGTCCACATTGACATGAGCTTGCACCTGCACCACCACCTTTTTCTACTTTTGAGCAGGATGCAGGTACATCTGCCTATTATTTTTCAAAGTTCCAATTACGCCTTGACGATATATATGCCGAGCAGCAGACGCAGAGCTAACGATGGGAGGAGTAGAGCGCTTACACATAGGCAGAGTTTCAGGGCTTCCGAGAGCACTTCCAGTGGGTTGAGAAGTTCTACGATGAGGCCTGCGTCTACTTCCAGGAGGAGGCTGCCCGTTGCCAGGATGAGGCCACCTACCGCCAGGAGATGTGGCAGCACATGCATGCCTAGTAGGCACAATGGACCCGGGAGGAGGAGCACAGAGCGGTCGCTGCATCCACCAGCTCTCAGATCGACCGCATGTACATGTGGCATCAGTGGTTGAGCACCAAGTTTGCCTAGGAGCCTGACATGCCAAGACTGCCGGACTTCCCACCTTGGCCACCATATTAGAGATACAGTCTCATATAAATCTGGGGGGACCCCAAGTTTTGATTTATTTTGTTTCTAGCAGTAGTTTCTTTCTTGATATTTGCATCTTAGTTAGCATTCATTTGTTCATGCATAGGTTGTTAAGTCTCTTTCAGCACTTAATTTTTGCTATCTTTAAGCTACATTAGTAGTATTTTTAAAGTTTTCTTCTTGAGTTGTTTCCATGGGTAGCTTAACTTTATTTACCTCGTGGTATTTTATTTTATTTGCTCTAATGAATGTTCTAGTCTTACACTGGTTAGCTTTAATTTTTACACCTACACATAATGAACATTCTAAAAGGGAGAGTTAGTACGTATCTAGTTATGATTCATCTCAGTAGTCTAATACTTTGGAATCTATAGGTGACCCTAAGTTTAGCATTTTAGTTATTGGAGATGCTCAGATTATAGAATCCCATTCGGAAAAATCAAAATAAAAAAAAACAAACAGTTGTCATGGGTGGAAATGGTCAGTACCCCTTTGAGACCGAGTTAGGTTACTGGAGAAACACCTATCAATTTCTCTCAATACCGAGCACGCCTTTAAAACTTTGTGCTAGATCTAGGGAACGACCCTCGCTTTGGGCAGGTAAGTGCCTAAGAGTTGGAGACCTTAGGAAAGCTATAGGATGACGACTTAACTTACCATGGAACGAGTATCCCCTAAGAAGATTGGCTTAGCACGAGCATGAGGAGCTAACTTAGTGAATTTTTAGAACATCTCTATTTTTTTTTTATTGCAAATACCACTTGATAAATCTAGTTAACATGCTAAGTATGGGACAATACCTTTTTAAAATTTCATGGCACTGAGATTTGCTTGAGGACAAGCAAAGACTTAAGTCTGGGGGAATTGATGTGAGCAAAATATATAGGATTTTAGGAGTAGTTTTCGCTCACATCTCATTACATTTTATATTTGTTTCATGCATATTTTACTTTGTTTTGCATGAATTTCCTATTTTCAAGTTTGGAGATCTACTCTTTGTACTTTTGTGTTCAGGATTACATTTCATGGGGAAAATGACGCACTTTTGGAGCAAACGAAGGACATTTTGCAGCTGGACGTAGAAAGGGACATGACCAGGGTGTATGGCTACACGCGGCCATGTCCAAGGGTCGAGATTGGCCACCACAGTGCCACACATGACCTGGCCATATGGAACACACGACCGTGTAGCACTATGTGATTCCGATGCGATTTGGTTATTTTCCAAGTTTCAAGGAAATCCAGGCCGATGTCTATATAAAGAAGGCTACGCCCAAACCCTAGGGGGGAGGCATGACGGTCGAGATGACACTCTGACGCCCTAAAAAGCTTTGGGAACTCGCAATGGGGAGGAAGAAAGTCATCGGAGATCCAAGTTCTGCACTTCAACGTCAGAGAGAAGAGCGACATTGCATTGTAATTTCTGTTATTTGCATAATATCTATTGTTTATACGAACATGATCATGCTTTGAATTTCTCCTCTCTTATTTATGGAGTAGACTCTCTGATTCTAGGACTAGGGAGTAGTTTGTGTTGAGTTAGAACATGTTGATTCAAATATCTTTTCGTTCTTGAATTTATATTTGCAATTGGCGTTTGGTTTAGATCTATAGCTATTGTTTTGGTTTTCTATCTACTATGCTAGCTAATACAAGGGGTGACAACCCTCGTATCTAAGATTTAGGAGAATTAAGGAGGAACCTAGGGGTTGGCCTCATCTCTCATAACAGTGGATAGAAGGATGTGATAGAGTAGAAAACGCACCCCATTTTTGACTTGTTGCAGGGATCGATTCGGCATCCTCATACCGACTATCCTATCCTAAGGCTAGGGGTCGACTTGGTATGGCAGAGGTTGCTTCCGATAGATGCGAAGTCTTATCGGGGGAGTGTATGATGTGCTTTCCACAAAACCGTAGCTAGAAACCTAGACAAAAACCCAATTGACAATGTGTTCTGCAACACAAATGCAACCGAAATCCTAAAATCCCTTCCAAATACTCACAACTAGTTTCTTTCTTCTTCCATGTGACACCGTATTGAGTTAGGACCATCATCAACCCTCACAATCACAACCCTTAAAACTGAATTCCGAACAATAACGTCCACTTAACAAATCGGTAATCGAATCTCAGTACCTGTGGGATCGATAATCTTTTTATTACTTGATGACATCTGTGCACTTGCGGTCATTGAGAGAGAGCGCACGCTTCGAGTCCTCAATGGTCTCCGTCATGAGATTTGAGGTCGCATTCGCGTGCATCAGTATCATCCCACAGAGCATCGTCTATTTGAGCACTATCTTCCTCTTGTACCCTGCCATCAATGGGCATGCGCAATAAGTGATCTGCAACGACGTTGTCTGAGGCCTTTTTATCCCTGATTTATATATCAAATTCTTGAAGTAGTAAAATCCAGCGAATAAGGCAGGGTTTAGCATCCTTCTTACTTAGCAAATAGCAAAATACAGTATGGTCAGTGTAAATAACCACCTTCGAACCTACTAAGTACTGTCTGAACTTGTCGAATGCAAACACGACTGCCAGCAATTCCTTCTCGGTCATGGCATAATTGATCTGTGCTTCATTCAACGTTTTACCGGCATAGTGTATGTGTTGGATCAATGCGGTTCGCTAGAGGGGGGGGGTGAATAGCGAAAGAAAAAACTTTTTCGAATTCGTTTCAAGACAAATATACGCAGCGGAAAGATAAGCAAAACAAAAAGTAAAGGAGACAATAGAAACAAGATATTTACTTGGTTCGTAGCCGAAGGCTACTACTCCAAGGCCCTAGTGGTCCTTGACCACGCACGGAGGGCAAATCACTAAACAAACTCCTCCTCGTTGGAGGTAGGAGTTAATCGATACAAAAAACTTGAGGTAGAGGGACACTCCCCCTCTCCTCGTTACGATAGAAAAATAGCTTCGAAGAATGTAAATGAGCAACGACACTAAAATTAAAACCGACGTACAAAAATAAAGGAAATGAAACCTAGACGTCGGAGAAGAAGAAGCACGTTGTTGTCGGTAGCTTTGCGGAGACTTTTTGGAAGCTTAGAATTGTTGTTCAAACCCTAGGTTTGGCCCTCCTTTTATAGCCTTTGAGCCCCTTTTCGAGTGGGTCTTCAACCAATCACAAATGGACACCAAACCGCTTTGAGGTGGAGTGATAAGCCTTGACTCCTCGAATCTGATCATTGACCATCGATGATGGCCATCATCGATCGTGATGCGATCGGTCGATTGATGACCTTCGACGATCGATCGATACGACGATCCGAGTCCTCCGTCGGGCAATCGGCCGATGCTTGCTGCAAGTCAAAGTTAGCTCAACAAAAACATAATTCCGACGGTCTTCGACCGTCCGATCTCGACCTAGACCACCTATGAGATGTCTTGGGTTGGATCTACGCTTAAGATCATCCCCGTAAAGAGGATACGACCTCACTTACGCTCACACACACGAGCTTACCTCGATGCTTACGTGTTGCTTTTGCTTCCGGCCTTCCACTCGATTCCATCGGCTCCCTCCGAAATCACTCGAGTGTCGCCCGACCACCGCGGCTTCCTCCGGGTGTCGCTAGCCTTCAGCTCCAGCTTTAGCAATCTTCTGCACACTTGATTCAGCTCGTGAGATAACGACATGAGCTTAACTTTGTATCGTTTGCTATAATCAAAACTCAGGTTCGACTTAGGTGCCTGCTGCACCAACAGTATGGTGTGTAGCTTCTTCTCCCTCCATTGCCCCAACACTTCCCCTACTGCATATTCACTAGCATCGCACATGACCTCGAATGGTAGGCTCCAGTCAGGGGGTTGTATTATCGGGGACGATACTAAGGCCTTTTTTATTTCTTCGAACACTACTAAACATTGCCGATCAAAAATAAACTCTGTGTCCTTAGCTAGTAGATTTGTCAGGGTTCTAGTTATCTGAGAGAAATTCTTTATGAACCTTCTATAAAAACCTACATTCCTAAGAAAGCTCTAGACCCCCTTCACATCCCTGGGTGGCGACAACTTTTCAATTACTTCTACCTTCACCTTGTCTACTTCGATACCATTCCCTGATATCTTATGTCCCAGAACTATACCTTCAGTTACCATGGAGTGACACTTTTCCCAATTCAGAATCAAGTTATTCTCCTCACATCTTTGCAGAACCCTTTCTAGATTTTTCAGACATGCATCGAAACTTGTTCCGTAGACTGAAAAATCATCCATTAACACTTCCATAATTTGTTCGATCATATCTAAAAAATAGCTATCATACAACGTTGGAAGGTGGCTAAGGCATTACATAGGCCAAAGGGCATTCTTCTGTAGGCGAAGGTTCCATACGGGCAGGTGATGGTGGTCTTCTCTTGGTTATTAGGGTGAATTGGGATTTGGAAAACCCCTGAGTACCCATCGAGGTAGCAAAAATAGGAATGTTTAGCGAGGTGTTCCAACATCTGATCGATAAATGGGAGTGGAAAATGATCCTTCTTTGTTGATTTGTTTAATTTACGATAATCTATACACATCCTCCACCCCGTTACTGTTCGCATAGGGATCAACTCATTCTCTTCGTTTTTGACTACTATAGTGCCGCCTTTCTTTGGAACTACGTGCACCGAACTTACCCACTCACTATCTGAAATTGGGTAAATTATTCCGGCATCCAAAAGTTTAAGCACTTCCTTCTTCACTACCTCCTGCAAGTGTGGGTTAAGTCGCCTTTGGTGCTCCACAGTTGACTACACCCATCCTCGAGTATTATCCTATGCATGCACAGCGATGGGCTTATCCCCTCTATATTATCGATAGTATACCCCAGCACTTTTTTGTATGTCCTGAGCACCCCCAACAACTTCCTTGTCTCTCCCTCACTCAAATTGGCATTTATTATCACTGTATGGGTTGAAGTCGGACCCAAAAATTCATACTTGAGATTCGGGGGAAGTGGCTTCATCTCAGGCCCTGTGTGTTTCTCTTCTTCCACCTGCCCCAACTCTTCCTCTTCTTCTGATTCCGAAGATAGGGAGGCTTCTTACATCCAGTCCTCTCTCTCTTTGTCCTCTTCCTGTACTTGGCAAGCTGCTTCAACTTTACCTACCCCTGTAATAGGGAGTGCCTCCTGAAAATCTTGCTCGTTGTTTGCCCACATTTCGAGAGTCCACACCACTATCTCGATAATGCGATATGCATCGTCTGTGGTCTTTTTCATCAGTACACCTCCGGCGGCTATGTCCAAAAGTTCTTTCGACGAGCTAGTGATCCCAGAATAAAAAACATGGAGAAGTAACCAATCCTGTAGTCAATGGTGTGGACAACAAATAACCAGTTCTTTTTTTTTTTTTTTGATGAAGGTAAATATATATCATCAAGAAAAGCACAATCATACAAAATCCTTAAATGCACACTCATGTCATGTCTGACGATGTGTCAGATCTGAGGTGTATCAAGGGCGTACATGTGCTCTCATGGGTACCTGACCTCTCATGTGTACTAATTCTCTCATGAGTACATACATTCATATATGCGTACATAGTCCACCTTTCCCTCTTGCAGAATGCAAGTCCATCTCACATTTCCTTTCACACATCCGTGTTATCGCTTTGTCTTCACCATTCCATGTGTTCTTTTATGTGTTGTCCATCCATGTCCTTCGTTGCCGTCACTCTTGTGTGATAACCATCCAATATTCGCCACTTTTGGTAAGTGACCAACCTTCAACGGATTTGCCTTGTCTTTACCGCAGCCGTTTGCTACGGACTAGATAGGCCATTCAGGTGGGCCTATTCACCTCTTTTAGGCTTATTGGCCAAGCCTCAGCCGTAAACGGATTTAAAGTGTCTTTACCGCAGCCATTTGCTCCGGACTAGAGAGGCTATTATTGGCTACCCCTTCACCTTTTTTTTTTTTTTTTTTTGCTGGCGAAATCTTGAGTTGGGCAAAACCGCTCTGGCGTTGAGCAAAACTGCCCTGGCAAACCGCTCCAAACCTGCCCTGGGGAGCTTGTCTTTCCGTAAAACCACCCTGGGCAGAGCCTCCTGGCAGGTTTATCTTTGCGCAAAACCCCCCTGGGACAACACCGCTCTGATGGTCTGGATTGGGCAAAACCGCCCTGGAGTTGCGTTAAACCGCCCTGCCCTCATACCGCTCTGATTTCTCTGGAATCTGCAGTTGCACAAAACCGCCCTGGAGCAATACCACCCTGAGGCAATACTACTCTGATGATCTGGATTGGGCGAACCGCCCTAGAGATAACGTAGAACCACCCTGGCCCAATACTGCATGGCCCAAGACCACCTTGAGCTAGACTCAAACCGCAAAACCGCCCCGAAAACCACCGCCAAACCACTCCTTTGCGCCAAAAACTACCCTGAACTAAACCGCCCTGCCAGCCACTCCTTTTGCACCAGAAACCACCCTGGACTAGAAACCGCCCTGGAAAACTGCCCTTGGAACACTCCTTTATCCAAACCACTCTGAAAGGAAACAAACCTAAACCAAAAACAAAAAAACCACCCTTAACTAAACCGCCTTGCCAGCCACTCCGTAGCGCCAAAAACTACCCTGACTAGAAACCGCCCTGGAAAACCGCCCTTGGAACACTCCTTTATCCAAACCACTCTGAAAGGACCAAAAACTACCCTGAACTAAATTTAAATTTTTTTTTTATCCAGAGCAAACCAACGCTCTGGTGTAAGGATTTCCAGGGCGAGTAGTGCCCTGTACAAACACAAAACCGAAGAAGTAAACAGAAATATAGAAAAAGAGATCAAAATAAAAATAAAAATAAAAATATAAAAGAACGGAAATACACTCATGTTATTCCTGGTGGGTATTGAATCCTTTTGTTCTCCGCTGTTCTGAAAACATGTATTTGGATCTTCCTGTAAAGCAAGTCTCCATCAAATCTTTCTCCTTGAGCACGCTTGCATTTCGAGCTCTCCATACTAGGTGGATCATTCCTGCCATGCCAAGGTGCCTAAATCGATTCATGTCAGTGGCCCTTTTGTATCTTGTTCTGAAAATTCTGAGCATGTGGCGGCATGTATTCATTTCTGTTCTCATCTTCAGCCATCGTCGGACTCGCCCCCATACTTGCTTGATCGGTGCACATTGAAAAAACAGATGGTCCATTGTCTCTTCCTCCTGGCCATAGAAAATGCATTGCCTGTCCTCCAAAAATTCCTGTCTTGCTCGCACAGGGAGTTTACCTTTGGCCAGCATCCATAGGGTGAAGGCATGACTTGGTTGTATGTCTTTATGCCATCTTGTTGCAACCCATGGCTTCTTTTCCCCTCTTTCCCGAAAAAAATCGTATGCACTTCGTGCTCCTTTATTCCTTTGCCTGAACCATGATGTAAGTAACTGCGCTGCTTGCTCCTTATCTCCCACAGAAACTAGTATTTTATCCTTGATGTAGATTAGTGTCTTGATAAGGGGTGAGTCCTTGTGTTTGCTTCGCCATTCCCATATTTCTCCTCCATCTATGTATGTGTGGTGTACCCATCTAATCCACAATGTGTCCTCCTTGCATTGTATCCGCCACAGTAACTTTGCTAGGAGGGCTAGGTTCCAGGCTTTCAGTTCTTGCAGTCCCATGCCTCCCTCCTCCTTCGGTTTGCACATTTCTGCCCATGCTATTGAAGGATTCTTGGTTGTCCACATGAACGCTCTACAGGTGCTATAGATTTTTTCAATGACTCCTATCAGCGGAGCGATATGGACATCCGGTAGCTTTGACACCTGAAGGACCGAGGTAATGGTGACTTTTCCTGCATATGAGGCGTGTTTCTTGGCGATTTTTATACACTGTCGGTGTGTCTGTGAGCGCACTATAGTCTGAAATTCTCAGTTTTTTTGATGCAATAGGAACCCCCAGATATCTGTAAGGCATGCGCCCTTCCTGGAACCCAATGATAGCCAGCAGTCTCTCCTTGATTGTCGTATGAACTCCTGCCAGGAAGATGTTAGATTTTGCCATGTTCTTGTAGTCTCTGTTGGAGGATCGGTGGCCGGCTAGAGGGGGGTGAATATCCCTTTTTGCATACGATGGAGATCGCTTGCATTTTTAATCGTCTACAAGCAAAGTTAGTGCAACAGAATAATAAAACTAAGGACAATTAAGACAAAACAAATGAAGAGAGGAAGCAAAACACAAACACACCGATGTAACGTGGTTCACGACTTTTGCCGCTAATCCATGGACAATTAGTTCGACGAATCACTCTAACCCAAATCCACTAATATCTCCTTCAAGTGGAGGTAAACCTTTCTTACAACATCACTCCTCTTACAATAAGATTGAATTAAACACAAGGAAGAGGAGTAGAGAACGTTTAGGCATTTGGGAGTATGTTTAGAGATGAAGCATTAACCTCCTAAAGTGACCCAAAGCCTCTTCTTATAAGGAAGAGGTCATTCTTCCCTATCAATCGATCCAGCCGTTGCCTCACAATGACTTTATTCATGTTGGCTTCACGGCTCCACATCCCGATCATCGATCGATCATCCCCATCACCAACCGATAGAGCCAATAGTGGTCGCGATCAGTTGACTCCAAAACCCTCTGTACCCGCAACACCCTTCATCAGTTGACTGTTGTCCCATGGCAGTCGATTGTTGTCGACATCAGTTAACTTCCAGGCCATAGAAAGTAGTCAAACACTGATCGAGTGCCATCAACCCAGAGCAGTCGACTGATATCTATATAAGTCGACTGGTGTCGAGTAAAACCTCAAACAAAACATTGTTTGAGCATCCGATGATCGGGTAAAACATCAACCAACTTGGTTGAGCATCCGACACTTAACTTATTCATTCAGCCAAGTCCACCTATGATCTACGTTACATTTCGCTCATTCTCTCATATCGCTTAAAGTCCCTCACCGAAGTTCTCTTCGTCCGACCACGTCCCTCGGATGCACCAAGTGAACGGCTTCGCAATACCATCCTTCGCGTCTTGCCCTGAAGTCTACTTCCTTGGCTTCACTCCAATGTTGCTCATCTGGCAGTCCCTTGGATGCACCAAGCGCACTACTTCGCAATGTCATCCTTCACCGACTCAAGGACCCAAGCCATGAGATGGTGAACCCACTGATGCTAACATCAAGCCAATCCATGTGTGAATTACTAAGTCCTACATGACTTCAACACACATATTAAAACAACATAACAATCCTAACTTAAACCCTTTGTCACACACATCAAAACCACATCATACATGGGTTGATTGCCCTAACAATCTCCCCCTTTTTGATGTATGACAATCCGTTTAAGTTAGGTAAAATAATATAAAACACATAAGAAAGATAAACATTTAAATCAAAATATGGAAATCAAACCTCCCCCTTAATACATGCAAACTCCCCCTTAACTCATGATAATTCTCTCTAGCATGATTAACTTAAACTCTACATTTCTCCCCCTTTGACACCATCAAAAACATCTAACACATGTTATACAAGAATGGAATCAAGTCTAGAGGAAGAAAATCACCAAAGTCAAACTCAAAACCTAAAATAGGTTACTATGCTCGTGCACAGTACATCAATCAACTGAATCAGAGCAGCAGTCGACTGACACAAGTAAAAATATAATTTCTGATTTTTTGAACGAAATTCATAAATGCACCAGAAATTAAAGAAAATTCAAAAAATTGTGAAATTTTGAAAACATATTTCTTGTAAGTCCCTTTATCAACAAAAAATAAGTTTTCACAAAAATTAATTTAATTTTCAAAAATTTGACAAAAACTCAAAAATTATAAAAACCTTCAATGGTGTATTAAGTTGAAAGCTAGTTTTGCCTTAGAAACTTTTCAAAACATGATCTCACAGATTATCAAACATAAAATGATTTTCAAATATTTGAAATATCCAACCATGATCTTTGGGCAATATGTCTATGAATTAAACATATGTTTTCTCCATGATTGGTCTATTATTCCTATCATGATACCTATAATGACTCATAAAAATGTTATAATCATAAGTGAGTCATTTGTATCATCCTAACATCTCACCCATACTATGTTTTTAATCAAGTTAGCCTATAGTGAGTGTGAGATGTGCCTAGAGGTATTTATAGTTAACCATCAATTTTCATGCAATTCTACCAAGGTTAAGTATCACTCAACATAATCATATTACTAATATGATCCTAATTGCATATTATGATCATAAGTCAAGTATAACATTTAATTCATAAATCATACATTATCATCACCCAACACTATCATCCAAATAATGAATCATGATTATAAACATGAATATTAAGTATATCAAGGATCATGATTCAAGCATTATTATCAAATCATCCACCATGCTCATAAATCAAAATTCATAAGTCTAAAACTAACATCCTCATCATCCTAAGTCATCCATTTAACATAATATAGTAAAGTCCAATTATGGTTGACTATGTTAGTGTCAGCCCTTAGTGACAATCATGAGATGATTAATTAGGAATCATATGTATCATATTTCATTAATAATAGGCAAAGATTGATTATTATATTTACTTTATGTGTATGCCAGTAAATAAATATAATAATGCCCTTGAATAGTAGGTTCTAATCTACAGTATATCAATTGGTAGAATTGATTATGAGAAGCTATAGAGAACACTATTCTTAAACATTCCTAGTCAAGTATTAAAAGACAAAGGGATATATTGACACATTGAGACTAGCATGTAGGTCAATAGATGACTTGATCTCACAAGTCATGGTTATGTGATATCACATTGACACATGGGTATATATATTGGAGAATATATGTACTAAATTGACCCACCATGAGAAAGTGTCATGGATCGTTATATGAGTGTCATATACTTTCTCATGTGACTATTGGAATGAATACTCTTTAAACCTGAAGTCACTACGGTTCCCTACATAAGGAGTTATGTACTTTGGTATCGTCTAACGTCACACCATAAAAGGGTGCACTATAATGGTGATCACTGGATATGTAACGAATTATGCGGAGGGATGTGAGTGATGTAGATGAGATCTATCCCTCCTATATGACAGGAGTGATATCTTTAGCCTCTTGATAGTGTAGGACCACGAAATACATGGTCATGCTCAAATGAGTCAATATGAGATATTGAGCTGATTTGTTTGAGTGTGTCTACTTGGGGATCAAGAAACATAAAGATCGATAAGGGGATGACACGGTCTATGCCTCATTGATCGATTTAAGATATCAGAGATAGAAGGACACCGTCATAAATGATAATAGCCATAGAAAGGTTGTCGGATCTCACTATCTTGTAGCTTGGGTAGCAATGATGTATTGCTAGATGTTGTTAGGGCAATCTCTTGCCGTGATATGGTTTTGATGTGTGTGGTAAAGGGTTTAAGTTAGGTTGTTATTATGATTTGATATGTGCATTGAAGTCTTGTAGGACTTAGTAATTTGCATATGGAGCCTTGGTGGGTTCACCACTCACAACCTCGTGCTTGAGTCGGAGAAGGAGCATTGCAGAGCTGTGCGCTTGATGCTACCGAGGGACCACCGAATGAGATGACTTGAAGCGAAGCCAAGGAAGCAGACTTCGAAGGCAAGAGATGTAAAGGAGCATTGCAGAGTCGTGCGTCATATGTTGCCGAGGGACGTGGCCACAAACGAAGAGAGCTTCGGCGAGGGACTTCGAGTGAGATGAGAGAATGAGTGAATTGTTAGTAGCTCATTAGGTGAACTTGGTCGAATGGATGAGTATCGGAGGCTCAACCGTAAGGGTTGAGGTTTACCTAACCGCCGGAAGCTCAAATGAATGTTAAGTTTGAGTTTCACACGGCACCAGTCGACGGCCATGAAATGGAAGTCGACTGCTCTAATTCGAACGCAGTTCGACTGGTATCCGACTGATGGGTTTATGTCGAGAAGTCATTGATCATCATAGAATGGCGGTCATTGCGAGGATGTCGCGAGTGAGAATCGCTCGTAGCCATTAGGCGTCGACTACAAAGCGAATCGGGATGTATCCATCACGATCGTAAGGATCGTTGGTCGCTATGTTCGGGATCGAGCATGTTACGGAAGAAATCAGCCCTCTCTATAAAAAGAGAGGGTGTGGGCTTGTGAATGCCTAATGCTTATGCTCTAAGTGATCATTCAAGTTCTGCGCAAGATTTAAACTCCTTCTCTTAGTTTTCTTTCACATCTATTGTAAAAGGAGTGTTCTTGAGTTGTAAAGGTTACCTCCACCTAGCTTGGTGCAAAGGAGAGACCAATAGTTGATTTGGTTGCGGAGTGATTCACCGAGGGCTAATTGGGGACCGTGGATTAGTGGCGTAGCCGTGAACCACGTTATATTATCTTGTTAGCATTGTTTTTACCTTTGAATTGTTTATTTGCTTGTCTTGTTTAGTATTCCGCTTGCGTTAACGATTGTGTAGACGAGCAAAATTCCACCATCCAAAGAGAAGAGGGCTATTCACCCCCCCCCTCTAGCCGGCCACATCCACACTTCATCGATCCAACAAGTGGTATCAGAGCCAAGGAAAGCTTGTCGAGGACTAACCGCCACAACAAGCACATTCAAGAATGGTCGGCTCTAATATTCATCCGCCAAAGTTCGAGGGGAAATTCTCTTGGTGAAAAAAGAGAATGGAGGTATTTTTCGAAACCGACTTTGAAATTCTTTTAATTATGGAAAACGGTTTCGAATTGCCTAGGAATGAAGATGGGGAGCCATTGGAGAAATCATGGTGGAGCAAGAGTCAAAGGGAAGAATACTTGGCAAATTCAAAGGCCAAGCACCACCTCTATAATGTACTCCCCCAACAAGAGGTGAATAGGATAGGGGAATGCTCTAGTGCAAAGGAGATGTGGGAGAAGCTAGTAGAGCTTCATGATGGTACCTCGGAGGCCAAACTTGCAAGAAGAGACCTCCTCCGCTCCCAACTATCAAACATCAAATTAGAAAAGGGAGAAAAGGTAACATCATTGCATTCTAGGTTTAAAGAAATTTTGATTGGACTAACAAGTGTAGGAGAAAGACTTTCGAACCGGGATATGCTCATGAAAGCAATCAATGCTTTTCCCCGGTCATCGAAATGGAGTTCAATGGTGGACTCCTTCTACATGTCAAAGAATTTAGAAGTGAGCACCTTGGAGGAGTTCTTCTCAACAATGGAGCTCCATGAAACGAGACTTGAAGGAATAAATGAAGAATCAAGCATCAAGCCATCAAGAGGAGTAGCCCTAGTAGCAAATAAGGGGAAGAAGAAGAAGATGGAGATCCCCTCCTCCTCCGATGAAGCATCTTCCTCCTCCTCTATGGATAGTACGGAAGAAGCCTATATGGTAAGGAGGGTAAGATGTGCATTAAAAGGTTTTAAATTCAATAACTCTAATGATAGGAGAAGAAGACCAAGGGGGAAGATTATTTGATACAATTGCCAAGGAGAGGGACACATAAGGGACAATTGTCCCCTCTTGAACAAAAGCAAGGAGGAGAAGAGAAAGAAGGAAGAAAAGAGGAAGAAGAAGGGGAGCAAGAAGAAAGAATAAGAGAAGAAGGCCAAAGAAAAAGGGAAGGCCAAGGCACTAAAAGTAAGGACATGGGATGACCCCTCTTCATCATCCTCATCATCATCGGAAGAGGAGAATACTTTTGTCACCAACCTTGCCCTAATGTCCTTTGACGACCTAGATTGCTCCTCCTCCGAAAATGAAGAAGCAAGCTCAAGTGAGGAGAGCTCGAGTGAAGGAGGAGCTTCTTCACCATCCTCATCCGAAGAAGAAGAAGACATGGAGAATATGGTAACGAATCTCTCACCAAGTAAAATAGTTTCCATGATATCTAGTCTCACTAAGGACTTATTTAGAGCCAAAAAGAAAAATAAGAGCATGCTAGATCAAATTAAGGACTTAGAAGAAAAGCTAGAAAAAGCATGCTTAAATGATAATGATAATATTTCTTCTAGCTTAAATGATGCATGCTCACATGAATATATGTCATTTAATGTTAGTGATGCATGTATGGATGAAAATAGGGCTCTAAGGGAAAAGGTAGATTATTTGACCAAGGCCCCAGAAAATTTTACTATAGGCTCCAATACTTTGAACATGATCATAGGGAGCCAAAGAGCAAGCTTCAACAAGAAAGGCCTAGGATACAAGGGAAAAACTAATGAAAAGGCCTATAAATGTTTGATTGCTAGGGGCCAAAGCAAAAATAAGACAATTGCTAGAAAATGGATCCCTAAGGAGTATTTAGTGAACCCCATAGGCAATAATTTATATTGGGTTCCAAAATCCATCCTAAAGGGTTAGGAAAACCTTAGGATAGTCAACCATATGGAATTCACCTATATCATATTTTTGGTTGACTTAGGATGTCGGGACAACATTTTTGAAATAGTGTTAGGTGATGATAATGCACCTATAAATTGATAAATCATGCTTTAGGTGATATTTGCTTTATTATCATGATGTAATATCTAATGCATGATCACAATTTGTTGAATACATTTGTTTCATGATCATAATGTGAAATTAATTCATATATATCTTTATGATCATGTGATATGATAGGATGATACTTAACCTTGATAGAATTGCATGAAAATAATGGTTAAGTATATACAAATACCTTTAGGATGCATCTCACACTCACCATAGGCTACCTTGATTGAAAACTTAGCATGGGTGAGATGTTAGGATGATACAAATGTCCACTAATACCTATGGCATTTAGATGGTCATTTAAAGTAACAAATAGCAATAATAGACCAATCATGGGGAAGGCTTATGTTTAATTCATAGACATATTGCCCAAAGATCATGGTTGGATATTTCATATGCTTTCAAAACAATTTCTTACCTTAAAATCTGTGTATTCATGTTTTGAAACAATCCAAAGCAAGACTAGGTGTTAAAATGGATAGTAACATGATCAAAAACCTAGTGGTTTTTAAAGCTTTTGGATTTTTGGCAAATCTCTGAAAATATAATGATTTTTCATGAAAAACTATTTTTCATTGATAGATATACT
This sequence comes from Wurfbainia villosa, assembly GCA_025175895.1. Lineage (NCBI taxonomy): Eukaryota > Viridiplantae > Streptophyta > Magnoliopsida > Zingiberales > Zingiberaceae > Wurfbainia > Wurfbainia villosa. The sequence goes on from CM045988.1 coordinate 37,852,229, forward strand.
TAAAAAGAAATGTGTTCCCCAAATTTCACTATTTTTAGAATTTTCTGAAATTTATAGTGCATTTCTGAAATTCGTCCAGAAAATCAAAAATTCGGAATTCATTGTGTCAGTGGACTGCCATACTGATAGCAGTCGACTGATGGACTGTAAACGAGCACAGTAACCTGATTTTATCAGGTTTTTGACTGATTTTAATTTTTGTTTCTCTGTATACTTGATGTCATGATATATAAACTTTGTTTAATCTTTTTGATGGTGTCTAAGGGGGAGAAAACTATATGTTTAAGTAAGGGGGAATATATTTAGGGGGAGTTTCATTTATTAAGGGGGAAAGTTGCTAATCATGTTTATTTACATGCTTTCCTTTCTTAATATTTTATCAAATGATTTTACCTAACTTAAACGGATTGTCACACATCAAAAAGGGGAAGATTGTTAGGGCAATCTCTTATCGTGATATGGTTTTGATGTGTGTGGCAAAGGGTTTAAGTTAGGTTGTTATTGTGATTTGATATGTGCGTTGGAGTCTTGCAGGGCTTAGTAATCCGCACATGGAGCCTTGGCGGGTTCACCACTCACAACCTCATGCTTGAGTCGGAGATGGAGCATTGCAGAGTCGTGCGCTTGATGCTACCGAGGGACCACCGGACGAGATGACTTGAAGTGAAGCCAAGGAAGCAGACTTCGAAGGCAAGAGACGCGAAGGAGCATTGCAGAGCCGTCCCGATGCCGATCTGAGGACATGGCCGCATGACGAAGAGAGCTTCGGCGAGGGACTTCGAGTGAGATGAGAGAATGAGTGAATTATAAGTAGCTTATTAGGTGAACTTGGCCGAATGACTGAGTGTCGGAGGCTCGACCGCAAGGGTTGAGGTTTACTCGACCGCCGGAAGCTCAAATGAATGTTAAGTTTGAGTTTCACACGGCACCAGTCGACTGCCATGAAATGGCGATCGCATTCTCGAGTCGAATGCGGTTCGTGATATCCGTGATAGGTTTATGCCTGATCGACTACTGAGGATATTACGGGCATAGAATCGCTCGTAGATCGGGCGATCGACTACGAGGGCAATGATCGTGATGTATCCATCGACGATTGCGAGATCCGATTAACGCTGGGTCGGGATCCATGTGTTCAGGTCGTTGAAGTGGCGTGAGCAGGGATCGCCAAGGCGTGCGTGGTGGCGTACGGGAAGAAATCAGTCGTCTCTATAAAAAGAGAGGGTGTGGGCTTGTGGATGCCTAATGCTTATGCTCTAAGTGATCATCCAAGTGCTCCACAAGATTCAAACTCCTTCTCTTAGTTTTCTTTCACATATATTGTAAAAGAAGGAGTGTTCTTGAGTTGTAAAGGTTACCTCCACCTAGCTTGGTGCAAATGAGAGACCAATAGTGGATTTAGTTACGGAGTGATTCACCGAGGACGAATCGGGGACCGTGGATTAGCGGCGTAGCCGTGAACCACGTTTATATTATCTTGTTAGCATTGTTTATTTTCTTGTCTTGTTTAGTATTCCGCTTGCGTTAACGATTGTGTAGACGAGCAAAATTCCACCATCCAAAGAGAAGAGAGCTATTCACCCCCCCCCCCTCTAGGCGGCCACATCCACTCTTCATCGATCCTACAGATGCCGCTCTTTGCTTATGCATCTAAAATGATTTTAGATACATTGCCAACATTACAAGAGCCTATTGGGTCATGCACAAATGACATTCTATTTTGGAGTTGGTTTCTTTTAGTTGGACTAAAAAGAACAATTGAGCATATGACCAAGACTTGAGTTTGACTCAAATTGGTTAAACATGAGTTTGACTCAAGTTGAACCATGGAAAATGATTCACCATTAACATGCATGATTAATGTGATTAATCATGCATGGGATCAACATGCATGATTAATGTGATTAATCATGCATGGGGATATTCATGATGAGGAAAAGGTTCATGCATGTGGAAAAGCTAAATTGGATTTGGCTTGATAAAGCAAAATTGGATTTGGCTTAAAATGCTTTTCAACGTGAAGGATAAATAGGGGGGTGGTATGTGCTTTTGGTTGAAAAATGAGAGTGCAGAATTATTTTTTTTGGAATTGCTTCCAACGTGCAAGCAAGCCAAAAGAAATAGAGAAGAGTTCTCTCCTTCATCTCTTTCCTCCCTTCTCTCTTCTAAATGGTCTTGGCATTTTGCTAGGGTTGCTAGCACAACGTGACTCCAAAACTACTGAGTGTCAATGTGGATACCTTAGAGATACGATTATCCTTACCGTATTGAGATCCGACGAGCATTGGAAAAGCGAGATTGCGAAGGGCGCGCATCAAAGGTATAATCTCGTCTTCTAGATAAGATCTGGATAAGATTAAACTATTTGTATATTTTTGCATGGATCTCTGGAGGGATCCAGGTTTTATTATTATTTCCACTGCGGTTGTGCGAAGTATTCGCCCGCGATGTTTTGAACGTCATATCCGGAATTTCCCAACAGTGGTATCAAATCCACTTGCAAAACATATATTTCGTTATGTTGATTTATATGTGATATAAATTTAGATTTTTGTGTTTTCTATGAGATATAAAACATGTAGATTATGGGTACATGATTTTTAGGCTTGAAATGTTGATAAGGGGGCACGAATAGTGGCGAACACAACATGGTCGTGGATGCCACTAATCACCCCAGAATGGTCGTGCCAATTGGCACGGTCTGACCTTATTGGACACGGGACACTTCAGAAGCAAGGGTCTTGGGTTCATTGCAGGACCTCCATGGCGTTGCGGCTTATCGGCGAAGCAGCTTAAATTTCGTGCGTGTATTCATAATAGATTTTATGAAATTATATCATTATGAATGATTTGATGCATGGTGCATGGTTATGGCCTAGGACCCAATGTGATTGTGTTTGTGTGTTGTTGGTGCATGTTATAATTCATAATACGACCTGCGTGTCGTGTCTTCATCTCTATTTTTTGGTTGTAAAAAAGACTTAGACTCGAATGGAACTCGAGTATTCTTATTTTGTAATGTACAAAATGATGAGTTGAAAGTTCATTGAAGGATGAAGTTGCAAAGAGGATGCCGACAACACAGGATGACAGAAGGAAGCACTTGGAGAAGATGTCATCCCAAGGTTATCCATTCGCTCTTCTCATTGGCTTGAGAAGATCGTAGATTCGGGCCATAACCATGTCACATTTAAAGTTATATGTTGATATATGTTATGCTTGCATGTGATGTTTGTGTACATGATGCTTGTGTATGATGCATGCGCAGTTAGTTGTCACAAAATTAGGTCACTTATCATATGCCTAGCAAAGTTTAATACTTACTATTACCTTGTTCAATCGTAGCGCATTTGCCAAAGCAAAGTGACTCAATTTACCTCGGTAAAATACGACAGGACAATCGTGATATCCGCCTATTAAACTTTGGGTTTGACTTAACTAAGCTCTCTCAATTAGATTGATGAACTTAGAGGCATAGCTCATACGAGACATCTACCTACATTATACAAATCTTGGGCGATTAGCCAAAGCTAACTCAAGAAGAGTAGTAATTTAGAAGGATATCTCATTCGATGGGCATTATGAACAAATAATGTTGTTCATATAGATATACAAGAGTTACATTAGATGTAATTGGTACGAGTTACCTACCTAACTTATACGTGTCTTGGGCGATTAGCCAAAGCTAACTCAAGATGCGGTACAATATGGATCTTGTCTCACTTTGTGACCAATGGGAGAATCATTTAGTTAAAGGCCTAATTGAATAATAGAAATATGATACATTTTTGTATTGTAGATCACCATGTCGTCAAATACATCAAACACACTCTCTCTGCGATCTGTCATTGATAAGGACAAGCTCACTGGAGCTAACTTCCTGGACTGGTACAGCAACTTGAGGATAATCCTCAAGCAAGAACGTAAACTATACGTCCTAGAGCAGTCCATTCCTGAACCACCTGCACCTACGGCCACTCATGCTGACAAGGATGCTTATAAGAAGCATCAAGATGACACAATGAATGTGGCATGCCTTATGTTTGCCACCATGAACTCTGAGCTTCAGAAGCAACATGAGAACATGGATGCCTATGATATGGTTGAGCATCTGAAACAACTATACCAGGGACAAGCAAGGCACGAGAGATACGAGGTATCAAAGGCCTTGTTTCAATTCAAGATGCAAGAGGGAACTCCTATAGGTACTCATGTACTCAAGATGATTGGGTATGTTGAGAACCTAGTGAGATTGGGATTTCCATTAGGCCAAGAGATGGCCACTGACCTTATTTTATAGTCAATTTGTCATGAACTACAACATGAACGAAATTGATAAGTCTTTACTTGAGTTGTTGAGCATGTTACGAACTGCCGAACTCAATCTTAAGAAGGCAAATCCTGGCACCATTTTGATGGTGAACAAGAACAAAGGCAAAGGCAAGCAGAAGCCTAAAGGTAAGGGTAAGACCCAAGCCAAAGGCAAAGTCATTGAAACCCAAAGGAGGGGTGTCTAAGGAAGGGAAATGCTTCCACTGCGGTGAGACCGGACATTGAAAGAGAAACTGCAAGCTTTACCTAGAAGAGGTGAAAAAGAAGAGAAGTGAGACTTTTGCCTCAGGTATATATGTTATAGAAGTCAATTTATCTATCTCGTCTTCATGGGTATTAGATATCGATTGTGCTTTTCACATTTGTACCAATGTGCAGGGCCTTCGAAAGACTAGATCATTGACGAAGGGCGAGGTAGACCTATGAGTAGGCAATGGAGCAAAGGTTGTCGCTATCGCTGTAGGGACATATTCCTTATCTTTGCCCACTGGGCTTATTATAGAACTAGAAGACTGTTGTTATGTGTCTGCTTTGACGAAAAACATTATTTCTGTTTCTTGTTTAGACAAGAAAGGTTTCTCATTTGTAATAAAGGACAAGTGTTGTTCCGTTTATTTAAATGATGTGTTTTTTTGTAGTGCACACCATGTGAATGGTCTCTATATTCTAGATCTTGAAACCCAGTCTATAACATAAATACCAAATGGTTCAAATCTAATGATCTGAACCAAACATATCTCTGGCATTGTAGCATGGGTCACATAAATGAGAGTCGCATATCTCAGCTCTATAAGGATGGATTACTGGACTCATTTGATTTTGAATCATATGAGACATGCGAATCTTGTCTTCGAGGCAAGATGACCAAGACTCCATTTAGTGGACATGGCGAATGAACTACTGATTTGTTAGAACTCATACATACTGATGTATGTGGCCCTTTCAATGTAGCAGCTAGAGGAGGCTATCAGTACTTCATTACTTTTACTGATGATTTCAGTAGATATGGATATGTGTACCTTATGAGACACAAATCTGATTCCTTTGAAAAGTTCAAAGAATTCAAGAATGAAGTACAAAACTAACTTGGTAAGCGTATTAATATGCTTCGATCAGATCGAGGTGGGGAATACCTTAGCCAAGAATTTCATGACTATCTCGTTGAGTTTGGGATTAGATCTCAACTCACTCTACCTGGAACACCACAGTGGAATGGTGTATCAGAAAGGAGAAATCGTACATTATTAGATATGGTACGATCCATGATGAGTCACACAAATCTTCCTACTTTCTTCTAGGGACATGCATTAGAGACGACATCTTTCACACTTAACCGCGTCCCATCTAAGGCAGTCATAAAGACACCATATGCGATATGGACTGGGAAGAGTCCCAAGATGTCTTTTATGAAGATTTGGGGATGTGAGGCTTATGTTTGACGTCAAGTCTCCGATAAACTAGGCCCCAAATCGGACAAGTGATACTTTGTAGGATATCCTAAGGAAACAAAAGGATATTACTTCTACAATCCCACACAAGGCAAAGTGTTTGTCGCTAGAAATGGAGTATTTCTAGAAAGAGAGTTCATTTCCAAAAGAACTAGTGGGAGTAAAATACATCTTGAAGAAATTCAAGATAAAGATAGCACTGAGATGGAAATTGAACATGTACCACAAAGTGTTGTGGATGATGAGATTGTTGCACAAGGAGTTGTAGAGCAACAACCTGTTCAAGTAGACCAACCTCTTCGCAGGTCTAATAGGATACGTCGTCAGCCTGAGACATATTCATTTCTCTTGTCTAACAATGATGATGTTATGCTTGTTTAGTTGAATGAGCCTACATCCTATCAGGAAGCTGTGATGAGCCCAAATTCTGAGAAATGGCTAGAGGCCATGAGATCCAAAATGGAATCCATGTACACCAATCAAGTATGGACTTTGGTTGATCCACCTGAAGGGGTCAAACCCATTGGGTGTAAGTGGGTCTTTAAGAGAAAGACTGACATGGAAGGACTTATGCATACCTATAAAGGGTGATTGGTAGCTAAAGGTTTCAAACAAATTCATAGTATTGACTATGATGAAACTTTTTCACCAGTTGCGATGCTTAAGTCTATTCGGATCATGCTTGCTATTGCAACTTACCACGATTATGAGATCTAGCAAATGGATGTCAAAACTGTGTTTCTGAATGGAAACCTTCTCGAGGATGTGTACATGACACAACCTGAGGGTTTTGTAGATCCAAAGCATGCTGGTAAGGTATGCAAGCTGCAAAAGTCCATTTATGGTTTAAAGCAAGCATCTAGAAGCTGGAATCTTCGATTCGATGATGCGATCAAATATTTTGGTTTCACCAAGAATAAAGATGAACCCTGTGTCTACAAGAGGATTAGTGGGAGAATAGTTATCTTTCTTATCTTATATGTTGATGACATACTTCTCATTGGGAACGACATCCCTACGCTGCAGTCTGTGAAGACTTGGCTTGAAAATTGTTTCTCAATGAAGGACTTAGGTGAAGCAGCCTACATTTTAGGCATTGAGATCTATAGAGATAGATCTAAGAGATTGCTTGGCCTAAGTCAGAGTGCATACATTGACAAAGTGCTTAAACATTTTGCTATGCAAAATTCCAAGAAGGGATTTCTGCCAATGTCACATGGTGTGATCCTTTCGAAGGCTCAATGCCCTTCAGCTAAAGAAGAAAGGGAGCGCATGGATCAGATCCCTTATGCATCTGCTATAGGGTCTATTATGTACGCCATGCTATGTACTCGTCCTGATGTCTCATATGCTTTGAACATGACGAGTAGGTACCAGTCATATCCAGGTGATAGTCACTAGATAGCTGTCAAGAATATTCTTAAGTACTTGAGAAGAACTAAAGAATATTTCTTGATATTTGGAGGCAATGAGGAGCTCGTTGTAAAGGGTTACAACGATGCTAGCTTCCAAACGGACAAGGATGATTACAGATCGCAGTCAGGGTATATCTTTTATTTAAATGGTGGTGTTGTGATCTGGAAGAGTTCAAAGCAAGACATAGTCGCGGATTCTACTACAGAGGCCGAGTATATTGCTGCTTCTGATGCGGCAAAGGAGGTTGTTTGGAGCAGGAAGTTTGTTTCTGAGCTTGGTGTAGTTTCTAGCATCGTGAGCCCTATAAAACTTTATTGTGACAACAACGGGGCTATAACACAAGCTAAGGAACCTCGTTCTCACCAGCGTTCCAAACATATACTACAACGGTATCATCTCATTTGAGAGATTGTCGATAGAGGAGATGTGCGGATATGCAGAGTGGATACTAATGCTAACATTGTGGATCCCCTGACCAAGCCTTTAGCACAGAGAAAGCATGATGGTCATACTAGATCACTGGGTCTTAGAGATTACAGTGATTGGCACTAGTGCTAGTGGGAGATTTTTAGTGTCAGCCCTTAGTGTCAATCATGAGATGATTAATTAGGGATCATATGTATCATATTTCATTAATAATAGGCAAAGATTAATTATTATATTTACTTTATGTGTGTGTCAGTAAATAAATATAATAATGCCCTTGAATAGTAGGTTCTAATCTACAGTATATCAATTGGTAGAATTGATTATGAGAAGCTGTAGAGAACACTATTCTTAAACATTCCTAGTCAAATATTAATAGACAAAGGGATATATTGATACATTGAGACTAGCATGTAGGTCAATGGATGACTTGATCTCACAAGTCATGGTTATCTGATATCACATTGACACATGGGTATATATATTGGAGAATATATGTACTGAATTGACCCGCCATGAGAAAGTGTCATGGATCGTTATATGAGTGTCATATATTTTCTCATGTGACTATTGGTATGAATAGTCCTTAGACCTGAAGTCACTATGATTCCCTACATAAGGAGTTATGTACTTTGGTATCGTCTAACGTCACACCGTAAAAGGGTGCACTATAACGGTGATCACTGGGTATGTAACGAATTATGTGGAGGGATGTGAGTGATGTAGATGGGATATGTCCCTCCTATATGACAGGACTGATATCTTTGGCCTCTTGATAGAGTAGGACCACGAAATGTATGGCCATGCTCAAATGAGTCAATATAAGATATTGAGCTCATTTGTTTGAGTGTGTCTACTTGGGGATCAAGAAACATAAAGATCGATAGGGGATGCCACGGTGTATGCCTCATTTATCGATCTAAGATATCAGAGATAGAAGGACACCGTCATACATGATAATAGTCACGGAAAGGTTGTCGGATCTCGACTATCTTGTAGCTTGGGTAGCAATGATGTATTGCTAGATGTCGCTCATTGCTTATGCATCTAAAATGATTTTAGATACATTGCCAACGTTACAAGAGCCTATTGGGTCACACACAAATGACATTCTATTTTGGATTTGGTTTCTTTTAGTTGGACTAAATGGAACAATTGAGCATATGGCCAAGACTTGAGTTTGACTCAAACTGGTTAAACTTGAGTTAGACTCAAGTTGAACCATGGAAAATGATTCATCATCAACATGCATGATTAATGTGATTAATCATGCATGGGATCAACATACATGATTAATGTGATTAATCATGCATGGGGATATTCATGATGAGGAAAAGGTTCATGCATGTGGAAAAGCTAAATTGGATTTGGCTTGATAAAGCTAAATTGGATTTGGCTTGATAAAGCAAAATTGGATTTGGCTTAAAATTCTTTTCAATGTGAAGGATAAATAGGGGGGGGGAGGGGGGGGATATGCTTTTGGTTGAAAAATGAGAGTGCAAAATTTTTTTTTGGAATTGGTTCCAACGTGCAAGCAAGCCAAAAGAAATAGAGAAGAGTTCTCTCCTTCATCTCTTTCCTCCCTTCTCTCTTCCAAGTGGTCTTGGCATTTTGCTAGGGTTGCTAGCACAACGTGACTCCAAAACTACTAAGTGTCAGTGTGGAAACCTTAGAGATACGGTTATCCTTACCGTATTGAGATCCGCCGAACTTTGGAAAAGAGGGATTGTAAAGGGCGCACATCAAAGGTATAATCTCGTCTTCTAGATAAGATCTGGATAAGATTAAATGATTTGTATGTTTTTTCATGGATCTCTGGAGGGATCCGAGTTTTATTATTGTTTATGCTGCGGTTGTTCGAAGTATTCGCCCGCGATGTTTTGAACGTCAGATCCGGATTTTCCCAACAGACTATCCTAGGTTCTCCTAACCCTTAAGGCTGGACTTAGGAACCCAATATAGATTCTTTCCAATAGGGTTCACTAAGTATTCTTTTGGAATTCATTTCCTAGCTACCATTGTAGTTTTAGCTTGACCTCTACCAATCAAACAATGGTAAGCCTTCTCATTTTTGGATCCCATATATCCTAGGCCCTTCTTGTTAAAACTAGCCATTTGGCTCCCAATGATCATATTTAGGGTATTGGAGTCAATTGTGAATTTTTCTAGGGCCTTAGTTAAGAAATCTACCTTTTCCTTTAAGGCCTTATTTTCTACTAAGCATGCATCATTAATACTAGAAGAAACATTATCATCATGTGAGCATGAATTTTTGAGTTTTTCTTCTAGATCCTTAATTTCATTTTGCATACATTTGTTTTTCTTTTTAGCTCTAAATAATTCCTTAGTTAAACTAGAAATCATTGAAATAACTTTCTTGGGAGGGAGATTCGTTACCTCACTTACCCAATCCTCTTGTTCCGAATCCGAAGAGGATGACGTTCCCCCTACACTTGAGCTCTCCTCACTTGAGCTTGTTTCTTCTTTTTCTGTGGAGGTAGAGTCCAATTCTTCTATTGCCATAAGTGCAAGGGTTGTGAAGGCTTGTTCTTCCTCCGATGAGGATAATGGATCATCCCACGTCATCGCTTTAAGATTGTGGGGCTTTGACTTCTTCTTTTCTTTGGGCTTCTTCTCTTCTTTCTTTTTGCCCTTCTTCTTGCTATCCTTTTTCCTCTCTTCTTCTTTGCTTTTGTTCAATAAGGGATACTCATCCCTCATATGCCCCTCTCCTCAGCAATTATAGCAAATGATTTTTCTCCTTGGCCTTCTACCCCTATCATGAGATTTATTCAACTTAAAATTCTTTAACGCACGTCTCACCTTCCTTACCATGTAGGCTTCTTCATTACTATCCATGGAGGAGGAGGATGATTCATCAGATGATGAGGGTGGAGTTTCCTTCTTCTTCTTCCCTTTGTCGGCCATTAGTGCTAATTCCCTTGATGGCTTGATTGGCTCTTCAACTATGCTTTCAAGCCTAGTCTCATGCAATTCCATGGTGGAGAAAAACTCATCTAGAGTACTTACCTCTAGATTCTTCGAAATATAAAAGGAGTCCACCATGGAGCTCCACTTTGATGATCGGGGGAAGACATCTATAGCCTTCATGATCATATCCCGGTTGGAGAGATTTTCACCTACACTTGAAAATCCATTAATTATTTCTTTAAATCGTGAATGAAGAGACAATACCTTCTCCCCTTTATCTAGCTTGATATTGTTCAATTGGAAGCAGAGAAGGTCCCGTCTTGCAAGCTTTGCCTCGGAGGTGCCTTCATGAAGCTCTACAAGCTTCTCCCACATCTCCTTGGCACTAAGGCAATCTCCAATCCGATTGATTTCTTGTTGAGGAAGCACATTGTAGAGATGGTGTTTGGCTCTTGAATTTGCAAGGTGCTCCTCTCTTTGCTTTTTGGTCCACCTTGATTTTTCTATTGGCTTTCCCTCTTCATCCCTAGGCATATCGAAATCGGTTTCCATTGTAATCATAATATCAAAATCCATTTCATAAAATACCTCCATTCTCTTTTTCCACCAAGAGAAATCACCTTCGAACTTTAGTGGATGAATGTTGGAGCCAGCCATTTCTTGTTGTGCTTGTTTTGGCGATGAGTCCTCGACAAGCTCCTTGCTCTGATACCACTTGTTGGAGGATCGGTGGCCGGCTAGAGAGAGGTGAATAGCCCTCTTCGCGTACGATGGAGATCGCTTGCGTTCTTAATCATCTACAAACAAAGTTAGCACAATGAAATAATAAAACTAAAGACAATTAAGACAAAACAAATGAAGAGAGGAAGCAAAATACAAACATGCCGATGTAACGTGGTTCACGACCCTTGTCGCTAATCCATAGAAGATTCATTTGGCGAATCACTCCAACCCAAATCCACTAATCTCTCCTTCAAGGTGGAGGTAAACCTTTCTTACAAAATCACTCCTCTTACAATGAGATTGAATTAAACACAAGGAAGAGGAGTAGAGAATGTTTAGACACTTGGGAGCATGTTTAGAGATGAAGCATTAACCTCCCAAAGTGACCCAAAGTCTCTTCTTATAGGGAAGAGGTCATTCTTCCCATTGGGCATCGAGCAGTCGACTGATGCAGTCATCAGTCGACTACTGCTGTAGTCGTTGCCTCGCAATGGCTTTATCCACATTGGCTTCCAGCCAACGGCTCCCACATAAGTCGACTCATCATCCCCATCAATCGACTAATGGAGCCAACAATCGAGTGATCGGAGCGATCAATCAACTCCAAAATCCTCTGTGCCCGCAACCCCCTTCATCAATCGACTGTCGTCCCATCGCAGTCGATTGCTATCAACATCAGTCGACTGCCAATACTTGACTGTCAGGCCACAAAAAGCAGTCAAACACCAATTGAGTGCCATCGACCCAGAGCAGTCAACTGACATATATATCAATCGACTGGTATCAAGTAAAACCTCAAACAAAATATTATTTGAGCATCCGACGGTCGGGTAAAACCTCAACCAACTTGGTTGAGCATCCAACACTTGACTTAGCCATTCGGCCAAGTCCACCTATGAGCTACATTACATTTCTCTCATTCTGTCATCTCGCTTAAAATCCCTCGTCGAAGTTCTCTTCGTCTGGCCATGTCCCTTGGATGCACCAAGCGCATGACTTAGCGATGCCATCCTTCGCGTCTTGCCCTAAAGTATGAGTTCCTCCAAACTCAGTATTGTGCCACAGTTGGGACTCCATATTGCATTGTGCCACAGTACGCCAAAAATTCTACGAGGTATAGATATGGCTCTTCAATCTGAGTTCCTCCAAATTGCTTCTCTTGAATAAGAGCAATTAATGTAGGGTTTATTTCCCAGATCACGGCCTGAATTCATGGAATAGTTATGCAAGAGTTCCATGCTTTCCGTCTAGGCGCTATGTAATCTCTTAAGGGTCGAGCGGGCTGTGTTAACATTTCAGCGTCCCTTGCTGAGAGGGGATAAATAAATCATATACAATGAATAATTCTGAGGGTCGAACCAAAACTTGATCAATCGCGGCTATCAAACTGGATTTTAATATCGATAGTTCAAAAAGTGAAGTAAATAAAGATATAATAAATCTAAATTAAAATTAGATATGGAAAAGCTAAAACTGAAGTAAATATAGTAAAATGTAACACCCCAAAATTTTTCTCCAAAATTTTTGGTATAGAATTTAATTTTTTATGTCTAGTAGATTATATATGGGATCCTGGAAAATGATGATAAAAGAATAAAAAAAGGTGGAGAGGTGAGGTTTGAACCTTAAACCTCTTGGTGAGAGTTAACTCTTACCATGCATGTGATGACCAAGTGCTCAGCAGTAGCTTACTGTTGGAGAAAGAGGAGAAATTGTAGATGAGTGTGAGGAGGGTGAATGAAGAGGCATGAAAAGAGAAGAGGCACTTCTCTTCCTCCCTTTATAAATAGGAGTGAAAGTTCCATTTGGCCACTTCTTCTTCCCTCTTCTCTTCTTCTTCCTCACCGAAACCTACCTTCTCCCTTTCCATTTTCCGAAATTCATCCAAGCAAGAAGAAGGCTAGTTTTGGCTTCCATTAGTTCATCTTCAAACTAAAAGCAAAGCGAAGGATGTAAGATTCCCTCACCTGCAGTATATTTGTTCTTGTAGGACATGATACATGAAAGAAATATGATGCTTGATACCTTACAAGTTTCGGCCAACCAAGGTTGTTGGGCTAGGGTTGCATGAAAATGCCTCTAAGGAAATTATGATATGTTGTATGCTTCATGTAAGAATTTTAGGTGACAAAAATACAAGTCTTGGTGCCCTTACAAGTTTCGGCCAACCAAGGTTTTTGGGCTAGGGTTGCATGAAAACACTTCTAAGGAAATTATGATATGTTGTATGCTTCATGTAGGAATTTTAGGTGACAAAAACCCAAGCTTTGTGCCCCTACATGTTTCGGCCAACTAGGGTTTTAGGGCTAGGGTTTCATGAAAACACCCCTTATGAAGTTATATTATGTTGTATGCCTCCATGTATGAACCTTATGTGACAAAAATAAAATTTTGGTGCCCTACAAGTTTCGGCCAACTAGGGTTTTAGGGCTAGGGTTGCATGAAAACACCCTTAGGAAATTATGATATGTTGTATGCCTTCATGTATAAATTCTATGTGACAAAAATGAACTTTTGTGCCCCTACAAGTTTCGGCCAACAATGGTTTTAGGGCTAGGGTTGCATGAAAATACCCCTTAGGAAATTATGATATGTTGTATGCCTTCATGTATAAATTCTATGTGACAAAAATGAACTTTTTGTGCCCCTAATGTTTCGGCCAACAATGGTTTTAGGGCTAGGGTTTGCATGAAAACACTCCTTAGGAAATTATGATATGAATTATGCCTATGTGATGAACATGTTTATGATTTTAATATGCCATGAAATATGCCTATGTGATGAACATGTTTATTATTTTAATATGTCGTGAATTATGCCTATGTGATGAACATGTTTATGATTTTAATATGCCATGAAATATGCCTATGTGAGGAACATGTTTATGATTTTAATATGCCACGAAATATGCCTATGTGATGAACATGTTTATGATTTTAATATGCCATGAAATATGCCTATGTGATGAATATGTTTATGATTTAATATGCCATGAAATATGCCTATGTGATGAACAAGTTGATGGTTTTTTTTAATATGCCATGAAATATGCTTATGTGATGAACATGATTATGCTTTAAGACCCCTTTAGGGTATTCTTAAGTTATGAATGCATATATGCTATGACATGTCTAAGAAGATGCTTCCCCTTTTTATGTTGGGATTAAGAGCTCTCCTTATGATAAGATAAGATGGAGATGCTTCCCTTTTCAAGTAGGGATTAAGATCTCTCCTTATGATAAGATAAGATGGAGATGCTTCCCTTTTTATGTTGGGGATTAAGAGCATTCTTTATGATATGATAAGAAAGAAAAGAATGAAAATTAAGTATTTTACTTTGTAAGAGGTTAAGTACCCGACCCGTTAGGTGGTCGTTAATCAAATCCAAGGGACATAAGAAGACGTAAGAGGTCTTGCCCTGGTAAGACGTAAGAGGTCTTGCTCTAGTAGGTCTGGTGGCTAGCTACCCCAGCCTATTAGGGAACGCGCTTTATGTGGTACTTAGCCTGGGGCCCCCCCTTCATGTTATGATTATGTTGAAGTATCTATATGTATATGTTTTGAAAAGAAAGGACTTGTATGAAATTATGCATTCTTATGTTCAAGTTTAAGAGTGCTTATGATTATGTCCTTTATGCATGTTTAGGATTTTATGATATTATGAATGCTTATGTTCAAGTTTAAGAATGCTTATGATTATGTCCTTTATGCATGTTTAGCATTTATGATGTTATGAAAGCTTATGTTTATGTTTAAGAATGCTTATGATTATGTCCTTTATGCATGTTTAGGATTGACGATGTCATGAATGCTTATGTTCAAGTTTGAGAATGCTTATGATTATGTCCTTTATGCATGTTTAGGATTGATGATGTTATGAATGCTTATGTTCAAGTTTAAGAATGCTTATGATTATGTCCTTTATGCATGTTTAGGATTGACGATGTCATGAATGCTTATGTTCAAGTTTAAGAATGCTTATTATTATGTCCTTTATGCATGTTTAGGATTTATGATATTATGAATGCTTATGTTCAAGTTTAAGAATGCTTATGATTATGTCCTTTATGCATGTTTAGGATTGATGATGTCATGAATGCTTATGTTTAATTTATGCCATGCTTAGATTTAATTATGTTTAGCATGCTTATGTAAATTTTATGCCATGCTTATGTTTCATTACGTTGGTATGTTGATGTTTAGTGTTGTTATGAAATACTTATGTTATTTATTCTAGTATGCTCATGTTTTCTAATTGTTTGATGTAATTTGTGGCTTTTGTGAGTAGGCAAGAATCTTACTAAGCTATATGCTTATAGTTTATGTTGTCCATATACTGCAGATAAAGGAAACATGAACTAGAGGAAGTAGCAGGAGGGGCTGAGTGTGTGTGATAGTGGCATGGTGGAAAAAGACCCTATTACTCTCTGCTTTTATTTATATGCTCAATGAACAACTTAAGACAATTGCTTCCGCTTTTATGACTTGTGATTTATTAGTACCATGTTGGATGTTGCTTAGTTATGTTATCGTTCACCTTACTTATGAAAGTTGATATGTTAGAACTCATGAATGAATCGTGTTAATAATAGTTACCTTCTCTAATATTTATGTTATGCATGTTATAAAATGAGATACGATATGGTAACATGCTAATTAAGATTATGATATGTAATGCATGTTATAAAAGAAGTTATGATATGTTAACATGCTAATTAGGTCTATGATATATGATGCATGTTATAAAAGAAGATCTATGTCATGATAACATGTTTGATTATGTAGATTGTGAAATGATCCATATATGTTATGTTACAAAAAAAAAAAAAGTAGCGCCGCCCTGAGGGCAGATAAGGGCGGGCGTTACATAAAATAAAAATATACGATAAAATTAAAGCAAGTAAATAAATCTATCATAAGTCTGATCCAATTATCCACTTCTTGATTCGATATTAAATCAATCAGTCCCCAACAACGGCGCCAAAAACTTGATGCACTCGAACACAACCTCAAATCTTGTGACGAAAATCATCGAGAACTCGAAGCGCATGCTCGTGCTCAACGCCCACAAGTGCCCGGATGTCGTCAAGTAATAAATAGATTATCGATCCCATAGGGACTGAGATTTGAGTACCGATTTGTTAGTAGACGTTATTGTTCAGAATTCAATTCTAAGGGTTGTGATTGCGAGGGTTGACGGCAGTCCTAACTCAATACCGTGTCACACGGAAGAAGAAAAAGCTAGCTATGAGTCTTTAGAATGAATTCTAGGATTTCAGTTTCGTTTGTGTGTCGCAGAACACATTGTCAATTGGGTTTTGTCTAGGTTTCTAGCTATGATTTTGTGGAAAGGACATCATACACTCCCCTGATGAGCCTTCGCATCTATCGAAAGCTACCTCTGCCATACCTGGTCAACCCTTGGCCATAGGACGAGATAGTTGGTACGAGGATGCCAAATTGATCCCTACAACGAGTCAAAAATGGGGCACGTTTCCTACTCTACTGCATCCTTCTACCCACGGTCATGGGAGATGAGGTCAACCCCTAGGTTCCTCCTTAATTCTCCTAAATCTTAGATATGAGGGTTGTCACCACTCGTATCAGCTAGCACAGTAGATAGAAAACCAAAACACATAGATATCGGTCTAAACTAATACCAATTGCAAATACAAATTCAAGAACAGAATTTAATTTGGAATAACATGTTCTACACACACAAACTACTCCCTAATCCTAGAATTGAAGAGTCTACTCCATAAATAAAAGAGAAGAAACACAAAGCATGATCATGTTCATATATAAACAATGGAAATTATGCAAAGAACAGAAATTACAATGCAATGTGGCTCTTCTCTCCGACGTTGAAGTGCAGAACTTGGATCTCTGGCGGCTTTCTTCCTCCCTATTGTAAGTTTTCGAAGCTTTTTAGAGCATCGGAGTGTCATCCCGGTCATCATGCCTCCCTTCCTAGGGTTTGGGCATAGCCTCCTTTATATAGACATTAGCTTGGATCTCCCTGAAACTTGGAAAATAACCGAATTATGTCGAAATCATGCAGCACCACATGACCGTGTGTTTCCACACTGTCAGGCCATGTGTGGCACTGTGGTGGCCAATCTCGACCCTGGGACACGATCGTGTGTAGCCACACACCGTGGTCATGACCCCTTCTGTGTCCAACTACCAAATGTCCTTCTTTTGCTCTGAAAGTGCATTTGTTTTCCCCATGAAATGCTATCCTACACACAAAAGTAGAAAGAGCATATCTCCGAACTAGAAAATATGAAATGCATGCAAAACAAAGTAAAATATGCATGAAATAAACATAAAATGTAATGAGATATGAGCGAAAACTACTCCTAAAATCCTATATGTTTTTCTCACATCAGTAGTCGACTATTATAGAGGGCAGTCAACTGCTGATCGGGGTTGCGAGAGCAGAATGCTCGGAAGCCTACTAGTCAGTCGACTATGACCTTGATAATCGACTGCTGAGTAATGGCAATTGACTACCAGTGTAACTATTGGCTTGAATACCGACATGGATTAAGCCATTGTCTCATAATGGTACTGTTGGCAGTCAACTGAAGACTTATGACAATCGACTGTAAGGCACATAATCAGCCCAAGACAAGCATAAATGGAGGAGCTTGGGGAGGATTTCAACAACGATTTTTGGGGTGAATTTGGAGGGGAATTGCTACTGTATTCTAGACCTTCAAGGCCAATCCAAAGCAAGCAAGAAGCAAGCAATCCAAAGTTCTTGTGTAAAGTGTTATTTACTTGTTTTGTGTATTGCTTAGTTTTTCTTGTTGTAATTCATTGTATTACTGTTGTAATCTTTGTACGAGGTTTCTCCACCTCTGACTTGTTGTCGATAAGGAGTTTAATTAATGGTGTTTGTAGGGCTCATTGGTGACCGCTAGAGAGGGGGTGAATAGCGTTCGTTACGTAGATAGATTTCAATCACGTGCTTGCTACAAAACTCATTATGCATAGAAAAAATAAAGGTAATAAAGCAATAACAAAATATATAAGCACACAACACCAAGATATAACGTGGTTCGGAACCTAAAGGTTCCTACTCCATGGGTTGGGCTCAAATGAGCTCTAGCGATACCAAACACCACTAATAATCAAATACTCCTTCTCGACAACAAGTCGGAGGTGGAGAAACCTCGTACAAAGGTTCTTACAACAATAAGAAACAAAATACAAGGAAATATAAATGAAATACAAAAAACAACATAAAGAAAACTTTACAACTATTACTTTGGATCCTTGCTTGTTGATTGCTTGAACTGTGCTTGAAGACCCTGATTTGTACCAGCAAATTGCCTCAAAAATTCCCAAGAGATTGCTGCTCAAATCCTCCACAAGCTGCTCCTTTTATGCCTGCATCGGGCTGGATTCACGTCTGGCAGTCGACTGGCAATAGTATGTTGATGCAGTAAGCATCACTTCTTAGTTTTGATGTACGAACTACAGTTAACAGTTAGGACTCGCATGTGATCTAATATAAGTGTAAAGTGTGCAGGCTTAACAGGAAGTACAAGTAGGTCTTGTTGACCGGATACTGGGCATGAATCTTGACAGATCAGGAGGACCGGACACCAGGCATGAAGTCCAGATGGGTCGCGTGGACCGGACATCTGGCATGAAGACTGGTTGGGTTAGGAGACCGAACAATCGACAAAAAGTCCAGCTGGGTCAGGCAGACCGGACAGCTGGTGGAAGCACTGGTGGGTCAGATCGGATGTCATGGATGGTAAGTCCGGCAGGTAGCCGGCAGGTAAGCCTCGAGTGAAGAGGTGAGGCCGAGTCCTCTGTAGGGGGACAAAGCTAGGCATCGATTCGATGAAAAAGTCCACGTGGGACTTAGTAGTCGAGATCGAGCAGTATTACTACTGCTATTACATTGTATATTATTTGTTTTGTGCTAATCCTGTTTTGCAGGAATCAGTCGACTGAATGGACTCAAGTCGACTGAAGTCCAGTCGACTAGAGATGTATCAGTCAATTGGATACCTATTTGGTAGGATCAGCTGGTGATCGATCAAAGATCGTGTGACCCAGATTGAAAGGGATTCAGTCGACTAAAGAGGGAAATTTCCCGATGCGGAGCCGAGTGACGTGGAGTCGATTGAAGGGGATTCAGTCGACTGGAAGACCACAAATACCATATCGATGGGCTGATGTGGAGTCGACTAGAAGGCATTCCAGTCGACTGGAAAGAGTTTATAAAAGTCGTGCTCGACCAGAACTCGATAGAACATTCAACCAACGTCGAAGTGTTGCCGAAATACTTGCTCATCCACTAAATTTTCATTCCACAACAAGGCGACCTTACGACACACTGCAACTACCTCTACAATCTTTTAGTGTCGGTATAAAGCCTTGTACTTTATTTTTAATTTATTATTTCGCTTCTGCACTTAATTTTAAGAAGAGCGGGTAGTGTGTTACCCTTCTTCATTATTTGTAAAAAGCGAAACCCTCCGAAGTCGAGAGTTCTTGAGTCGGAGGGTATTTAGTGAATTGCCCATTGAGGTAGCTCGCGGGAGAGCTACGGGTCATGGAGTAGCAACCCAGTCCAGGTTGTGAACCAAGTAAATTGCTTGTGTTGATAATTGTCTTTATATTCCGCTGCGTATTTTGATTAAAATAATTAATATTAAAATAATTTAAAATTATAAAATACCAAGATTCACCTGCCTCTCTCGGTTCACTCGATCCTACAATTGGTATCAGAGCAGGGGCGCTCCGAGTTGGTAAAACCACCATCGTGAGCTTTTTATTGCTTTAGTATAATTTTTAATGCTTTAGTATAATTTTTATTACTTTAGTATAACTTTTTAATGCTTTAGTAAAAATTTTATTGCTTTAGTATAATTTTTATTGCATTAGAATAATTTTTATTGATTTAGTATAATTTTTAGTGCATTACAATAAATTTTATTATTTAGAATAATTTTCTACACATTAAATTAATTTCTTGCATTTTAAAATTACTTAAAATAATTTTCTGCACATTAAATTAATTTCATACAATTTAAAATTACTTAAAATAATTTTCTACACATTAAATTAATTTTTTGCATTTTAAAATTACTTAAAATAATTTTTTGCACATTAAATTATTTTTTTGTATTTTAAAATTACTTAAAATAATTTTCTAGACATTAAATTAATTTTCTGAATTTTAAAATTACTTAAAATAATTTTTTGCACATTAAATTAATTTTTTGCATTTTAAAATTACTTAAAATAATTTTCTGCACATTAAATTAATTTCCTGCATTTTAAAATCGCTTAAAATAATTTTCTACACATTAAATTAATTTATTGTATTTTAAAATTACTTAAAATAATTTTCTACACATTAAATTAATTTCCTGCATTTTAAAATTACTTAAAATAATTTTTTTTCATATTAATTTAATTTCCTGCATTTTAAAATTAGTTAAAATAATTTTCTACCTATTAAATTCATTTTCTATATTTTAAAATTAATTAAAATAATTTTCTGCACATTAAATTCATTTTCAGCATTTTAAAATTTCTTAAAATAATTTTCTACATATTAAATTCATTTTCAGTATTTTAAAATTACTTAAAATAATTTTCTGCATATTAAATTCATTTTCAGCATTTTAAAATTAGTTAAAATAATTTTCTACATATTAAATTAATTTTCTGCATTTTAAAATTCGTTAAAATAATATTCTGTATTTTAAATTCTTTTTCAGCATATTTAAATTCGGTAAATTAGTTTTCTACATATTAGATTCTTTTAAAAATCAATTTTTGTCCTTTAAAAAAAAAAAATTCATTGATAATGTCACACTTAGAGGGATACACTACCATTCATCCTCCTCTCTTTAACGGAGAGAACTTTTCCTACTGGAAAAGGCGAATGGAATGCTATCTGAAGACCGACCTAGAGGTCTGGTTTTCAATTAGGAAAGGATTTATACCTCCGGTAGACGACTTGGGGGAGTTGTTGGAACCGGAGAAATGGACCTCGGATATTAGGAAGAGAGCTCAAGTCAATTACAAGGTACTTAACACCTTACAATGCGGACTTACTAAAGAAGAGCTAAATAGAGTAGGTCCATTTGAAAATTCTAAAGAATTATAGGAGAAGTTAATTGAATTGCATGAGGGTACAAATGACACTAGGATAGCCAAAAGGAACATGCTTTTAAATAAATTATTTAATTATAAAATGAACGAAAATGAAAACGCTAGTCAACTTCATACTAGGATTAAGGATATATTAAATGGATTACATTTAATAGGACACCAAATAGAGAATAGGGACTTAATTAGGTATACCCTTAAGGCATTCCTGAGAAATGCTTTATAGACATCGATTGTCGATGCCTATAAGTATCTAGGGATCTCTCCACAATTAGGTTAGATAAACTATTTTGTGAACTTGAACTACACAAACAAGCTAACTCGGGTCAAACCGAGAATGGTATAGCTTTGATGGCAGGTTCAACTAAAAAGGAAAGAAAAGTGAAGGTTGAGTTTGAAGACAAGTCAGAGTCGGAGACAAACGGAGAAGAGGAGATTGTGAACATGGTAAGAAAAATGTTCAACCGAAAGAAGAGATTTACAAAGAAAGACGCCAAAAAGGTGGTCGACAACAAGCCGAGACCTCGATCGGAAGTAACCTTCTACGAATGTAACGGAAAAGGACATTACAAGTCGGAGTGCAGAAATTTGAAAAAGGAAGAAAAACTGAAAAAGGAAAAGAAGAAGAAGGCTCTTAAGGCAACATGAGATGAGTCGTCATCTGAGGAGTTGGATGCAGAAGAGATGAAGAGAAGCTTCATCGCATTTATGGCCGAATCAAGATCCGGAGCCGAGTCGAGTTCCGAATATGAGTTTGATTCCGAATCCGAGAGAAGCCATGGATCCGTATCCATTTCCGAAGGTTCAAATGAGGTAACTTCTCCATTAGAAGATAAATTATATAATATCATTGCATGCTTAGGTAGGAAGTTAGCTAAGTCCGAAAATCGAGTCGACTCGCTACTTAAGGAAGTCCAAGTACTTAAGGAGCAAGTCAACTCGAAGACTTCGACTTGCCAATTTAAGGATAGAGACTCGACTCAAGTTGGAAAGCTTGAGGAAGAGAACTCAGTCCTAAAAAAGCAAGTATAAGATCTAACTGGATCTTTGGAAAAGTTCACTTCGGGTTCCAAGTATCTCAACATGATGCTTGGATCTCGTGACGAGTAAGATCCGGACTCGGGTATAAGGCTAAGTCCACCTATAAATCTTACATGTCATTACTTAGTCGAAATGCTAAAAATCGAGTCCAAGAATGGGTTCCTAAGTCTAGCTTAGTCAACCAAGTTGGACCAAATCAATTTTGGGTTTCCAAGAGTCAAGTTCATCTAGTGAACAAAACTCAAACTAGCTACCATTTAGGGGGAGCTAACACCTTGCTTGTTTCCTTGTTTAGTTAAACACCTGCATGTTTTAGTTAACTTTTCTTGTTTAATACTTGATTGCTTTAGTGTACTTTCCTTGTTTTTAGTTAAACACTTGAATGTCTTAGTCTAGTTTACTTGCTTAATGTAGAATGGACTAGATAGGAAACAAAGTAGCTTAAACTTGAACAACCTAGTACTAAGACAAGTGAACTGATAGTAAGTTGGGGAAGCTCTTCGAAGTGCATGTCTAGGAAGTGGTAGTTGCTCCAATAATCAAGAAGGCCATGTTCCTTGCCACGACCTTGTCACGTCCCGAGAGCATGGCGAGCCGAAAAATCAAACGAACAACATCTCCTGTATACGTGGCAACATTTCAGGTTAATGCAAGGCCCGTAGTCCCACAATAACAACAACATAAAAATATGTAAACAACCACAACAAAATAACAAAATAACTAAAACAACTACACAGCGAAAACATAAAACACAACAACATCACAACTGCACAGTGCATACCGGTATGACTACCACATCACAACATAACAGAATAGCGAAAAAATCCGAATCCACAAGTCCACAACATAGTACATCAGGAAAAACTCCAAATACATAACACCATATATGAAAAGCCCAAAACAAATATGGGAGCCTCGGAGGTGAGAAGAGATGTCAGCCAGTGGTGCTCCAAGCTGTCACGAAGACTTCTACCTATTACTTGGGCGACAGAAAAACCCAGGGTCCGTGGTGGTGGTGAGTAAAACTCAGTAGGTAATAGAAATACATGTATATATGTAATATCACATGTAATTCAACAACATAATTTAGAGGTACAACAGGTATATCAACATAGTAAATAAATATGAGCATATACCGTCTAACCAAATGAACAGCGTAAAATGCAGACATACCTGAAGTCTGCTACGCTACTCTGATCCAACCTGAACATATATCCAACATATATTTAACAGGAAGAGTAAGATCAACTCACAATATACTCAAGCTACAGGTCAAGGTATCTAATGGTCTGTCCAACACATATACCAATATCCAACACAACCGTATAACATATGCAAGAAGCATACATGAATATGATGTACAATTAAATGCAACAACCATAATACAATCAAATGCAACATCACAATAAGCATATATATATATAGACTGCATCTATATATATATTAATCTCAACCATCCATATATATATATATATATGTTAGTAATATATGAGAGATGTCCTAAGGCAATCGCCTTATGTTTGAACCATTTATATGATAAATGAAGATTCACTATTTGAGTATACATGTTTTCATGTATTTAATTAGATCTTAAACTCATTTACTGAATGTCCACGATACGATATATAGCATGAGAGAATTTGTGATTGGATCACAACTAGTGAGTATCTCTACATGTGTAATTGTGATGTATCGGAATTACCCTTGTCGATGAATTGATGGATTTGGACACCATTGATTCTGTTGAGACTAGCACGAGGTATACTCCTTGGTGTATCCAAGCAGCTGATTCTCACTGGCTGGAGACATTGTGATGTCCGGAGTTAATCGTGGATGCTAGTTATGGTAACTAGTTCATTGGAGTGACTAGCCGTAAGACTGGTTCTTTGCATATATAGATATGTCAATGAAGTTATTATTGCAGCTTAAGTGCGATGTTCCTTTGACTTGTGGTATTCAAGTCATCTTGATCATAAAGACTTATGCTTTGACATCTTAGGCAAGCATCTCTAAGGAGATGTGGACCCGGGATGATTGGGTATAAGTCGAAGTGATCGAAGGTGTTTGAATAGCCTATAAAGGATTCACCACTCCTTGCGAGGGGATGTATACCCATGGCCTCTCGTCGGATTGTTACTAAAGTCTTTGTCCAAAGCATTACATGTTTAGAGTAAGGTACTCTTCGATACATGTACAGTAACTAGAATCCGTAGGACGAGAAAATGATACTTGGGCTAGGTGTGACGTAGTCAACCTAGTGGGGAATGACACTATAGACCATGTCCTGAACCAAGTGGGTATAAGATGAGTGAAGGGAATGGGGCGCATTTCATTCGAGCTGCTGAAGGATTTTAGAAATAGTTCTAGATCAACCGTTGATCTTTTCGGTTAATTGGGGATCATGATGTACTACTAGGTGCCACTCATGTTCATTCTATAATTAATGGTTAATTATAGACGACCAACATAAATCGAGAACCTATTTGGTCACACGCACAACGAGTGTAATCCGAAGGATTTAAAACGAGCTTGAGAATGAGATTCTCAGACCGAGAGAAACTAGGTTTGGTTGGACCAAACATGCAGCGAGCATGAAATCGTTTCAGTGGCAATGGAAGCGTGGATGGGTCGTGTCTTATGAAGACATGATGGATGAACCAAATTGGTTTGGTTCTAATCCAATGGAGGAGAATAAACCAATGGGTTTGGTTTGTTTTAAACGAATGAACCAAAGTTGGTTTGGTTCGTTTTAACTTAAAATAAACCATCATGGTTTGGTTTATTTTAACTTAAATTAATGGATCAGGTTAGCGGGCTTTTGGTTATGATCCGATAACCATTAAGAGAATTTGTTCTCTATAAAATAGGGCTTAAGGGTTTTTGTTAAGCCCTAATCCTTGCAACCCTAAAGTTGCCGCCCACCCTCTCCCTCTTCTCCAAGTGGTCGGCGCTCAACTCCTTGCCGCCGCACAAGCTCCTCCAACCAGCATCCAGCAGCTGCCGTCCTCCCCACTTGTCGGCATCTAGCTGTTGCCAGAGGAGCTCCGGTGATCTTCCTTGGCTCCGGCGACAAGGTGAGCATATTGCTTTCCTTATTTGGCCGGCGCAAGGTCTCCACCAAAGCTGTCCAGTTTTCTGGGCAGCTTGTTTCCTTCTTGTCGGAGCGTTGTTTGGACGACGTTTGTGTTAGTTATAGCCCTAGAGCCAATCATGTGATGGTTGAAAAGGGAACATTTTGTATCATATTCAATAAAGGCAAAGGATTGGTTATTATATTTACATCTTGCTTGTGCCAGCTAAATTAAATATAATAATGCCCTAGAAAAGTAGGTTCTTATCTATAGCACATCAATTGGCAGAATTGATTATGAGAGGCTGTAGAGAACACTTTCCTAAATGTTCCTAGTCAAGTATTAATATGCAAGGGCAATATTAATACATAAAGACTAGCATGTAGGTCGATTGATGACTTGATCTCACAAGTCATGGATATATGATATCAAGTCGACACATGGGTATATATTAGAGAATATATATCGAATCAATTCCGCCATGAGAAAGTTTCATGGATCGCTATATGAGTGTCATAAACTTTCTCATGTGACTATTGGTATGAATAGTCCTACCAAGTCACTACGGTTCCCTACATAAGGAGTTATGTACTTTGGTATCACAAACGTCACCCGTAACAGGTGGACCATAAAGGCGACATCGGGTATATAACAAATTATGCGAGGGATGTGAGTGATGTAGATGGGATCTATCCTCTCCATATGACGAGTGATATCTGGGCCCCTTTGATTGAGTAGAACTACTAAAACGCATGGCCATGCTCGAATGAGTCAATATGAGATATTGAGCTCATTTGTTTGAGTTAGTTTACTCAGTGGATCAAGAAACACATAGATTGATCGAGGATGACACGGCCTATGCCTCATCGATCAACTGATATCAAGGATAGAAGGACACGGCCATACATTATAGTAGTCACGAAAGGTTAGCCTGATCTTGACTTATCTCAGAACTTGGGTAGCAATGATGTATTGCTAGATGCCGCCATCGCTTGTGTATCTAAAAGAGTTTAGATCCACCGCCAACGCTATGAGAGCCTATAGGTCACACACAAAGAGCATGATAATTAGAGGAATTAGAGTATTCTAGTTCGACTAGAATAATTGGGAATAAGCTTAAGTACAAAATGGTTTTTGGACTTTAAGCTTAATGAGAATTTTAGCTAATTGATTTAATGAGATTAATTCAATATGTTACCTTATTGATTTAATAAGATTAATTCAATATGATAACATAGTTTAATTGAATTAATAAGATTGAATTAATAAGATTAATTCAACATGCATGAATGCCACATAAGAATGCCACATAAGCATGCCACATAAGCATCCACCTAAGCATCCACCTAAGCTAGATGAGGTGAAGGAGACAAAATGGTTTTTCTCCTTAAGTGGCCAAACAAGGAAGCCAATGATGTGTCTCAATGCAATGGATTGCATTGAATGTGTGGAGGTGAAAGGGTTTTTCCAACCCTATAAAAGACTCCATGAAATGGCCGGCCATAGTAGGTGATTGTGGTTGTGTGAGAGCTTGAGAGCTTGGTGGAAGCTTTGGTTGTGTGGTTTTGTGAGTGTAGGCTAGCAAGAAGAGTAGTCTTCTTCTTCCCTTCTCTTTTTCCCTAGCTTCCTCTCCTTTAGGGACTTCTCTAGCAAGAAGTAAAGGAGAGCCCTTCTAGTTTTTCTTTTGTGAGACAAGAGCTTGCTCGTGTGGATACGTATAGAGGCACGGACATTTGAACGTGCTAAAGATCCAACAAACCAAAAGGAAAAGCGGGATTAACAAGGGCACGCAACAAAGGTAATCCTCTCCTATAAGATAGGTTTGGTTTTAGAGAAATTTATTTTGTACGAAGTTTTTCTTTCGCAAGGATCACTAGGAAGGGATCCTAATTTTTCCGTTGCGCATATGCTATTTGGCATATAGAAATCCCTACAGTTTGAAACTCCGATAGTGCCTTCCTTACCGGGGATTCAATCTTCAGTAATCCTCATAGGTGGAGGACAAAGGATTCGTCAAACGGTTGACGAATACCTCTCCGGAGAAGCGAGTTTTTGAGGACTCGTTTTGGATCCGAATTTTGATTCGGATCGTGATCTTCTCTCGATCACATCGTCTTCAACATGAGGCTAGTAACCCGTATGAAAACGAGGCTCATGACTTTGTGAAGTCATCCCGAAGATACTCGGCGTGGATACGAATAGAGACGATTCTAGCGAGGATCGTTCCGGTTGATGCCTTTCCCGCTACACGTGATACGTCAGGTATACGTAGTATAAATTTCTTTTTATTGCAAAATTTGAAATTGAGATTATGTCTACACATGTTATACTATGCATGCATGTGGTGTGTGTATTGTAATAAATTAGATTTATTATTTTATTCCTTCCGCTGTGCACATGTTTACGAAACATGTTCGAACACACACTCGCCGCGGTGTCGGAAACCCAACAGTGGTATCAGAGCCCAAGTTGTGTTTCGACATAATCATAAAATTATTTTGGGATAGTCATAATGGTATTTCAGGAAATTTTCTACTTTTGGAAAGTTAGAAGTATTTATGGAAATTTTTAAATTTTGGAAAGTCTAGAAGTATTTATGGAAATCTTCTACTTTTGGAAAGTTGGAAGTATTTATGGAAATTGATATTTTCCATAAATAAAAAATTTGATTAGATTTAGAAATTTGTTTCCTAATTTAATCATGATTTGATTTGGAAAATCAAATCTTAAAAATATTTTATTTCCATAAGTAGTTTTGATGATTTAGAAAATTGGTTTCCTAAATTGACTTTCCTTAATCAACTATTTCCACAAATAAAATATGTGATTAGATTTGGAAATTTGTTTCCTAATTTAATCATGATTTGATTTGGAGAATAAAATCTTAAACATATTTTATTTCCATAAATAGTTATGACATATAAGGAAATTGTGTACATGACATAATTGTATGTCATGTAATTGCATTAGACGCATATCATTATGTCATGCGTGTTGTGACATGTAGATGTATGTCATGCCATGTAGATAATAGTTATTTGCATGCAAAGAGGATGAGACATAAAATCCCTAACTCAATATTAAAGTCTACACCTTCCATTAATATGGTTAGAACCAGAGTTCCGTTTCTTGTTCGGGTTGTTGGACTCTCTCCAAGCCCGACTCAAACCCGAACATGTACAAACCATGGAATAGTTTAATACTAATATGGTAAGAGTCAGAGGTCAATCGTTATCTTTGGTTGTTGGACTCTCTCCAAGTCGGGCTAATTGGTTGAATGCGCTCTAACCATATTAAAACTATTTCTCGATTAATGGGTTGGCTTTAACCTGGAGCATCGGCTTGTTGGACTCTCTCCAAGGTCGATGTTAAGGGAGGTGAAGTTGGGTGCTATGCATATGATGCATACTTGTTAATGTGTTAACAACCCGATGTATGTGTGAACATTCAATTAGTTGATAGCACATTGTGATAGTTGCATATGTGTGATATGAAATCGGTATATTTGATACCTACCATCGTAGTTATGAATGGCTTGTTGGACTCTCTCCAAGGTTGTTCATATCTATGTTGGATATCAGCCCATTTATAGATGGACCTACGATCTCCCGAAGTGATTTTGGGGTTTTTGAAATTCGAAAAATGAATGGAATTTATGAATGTATATTGATGCATTTTAAATCATCTTTCTCATATATGCTCGTTTTGTATTTCTAAGTTAATCTATTGATCATGATGTCTTTGAATTTGCGTACCATTTTGGATTCGAATAAATTGACTAGGCCGAATTTCTTGGACTGGCATAGAAACTTGAGAATTTTTCTCAAGGTTGAAAAGCTTGCAAATGTCCTCGAAGCGCCTCTTCCTGCCCGTCCAAGTGACAATGCAACTCTGGACCAATTGTTGGCCTATCAAAAACATGTGAGTGATTCTGAACAAATGAGTTGCATCATGCTAGCCATGATGGAACCCAAGCTACGGAAGCAGCATGAGCATATGGATGCTCATATCGTAGTCCTTCATCTTTATGAGTTGTTTGATAAGCAAGTGAGATTCGAAAGGTTCGAAGTCTCCAAGCTCCTCTTCACCTCTGAGATGCAAGAAGATTCATCTGTGGTACTGCTCAACATGCTGAAGACTGTGGAGCCTTCTGAGAAGCATGAGCAGGGGACGGTGTTGTTAGTTGATTCCTCGAAGAAAGGTTCTAAGAGGGAGTCAAAGGAACAACAAAAGGGGAAGAAGAAAAAGGCTAAAAAGGCAGAACCAGCTCAAAAGGGCACTTGCCATCATTATGGCAAGTAGGGCCATTGGCGAAGAAATTGCAAGATTTATCTTGAGTCCGTGAAGAAGAATAAGGCATAAGATGCTCCATCTTTTTCATATATCTTCGTTATTGATTGTCATTCTATTTCCTCAAACACTTGGGTATTGGATACTGGGTGTGACTCACATATATGTAATGACATACATGGGCTAAGGAATAGAAGAAGACTCGTTAAGGGAGAGTCAAATTTACGTGTTGGGAATGGAGCAAAGGTTGTTGCACTCGCTATTGGAACGTATTTATTGAAACTCCCTGCAGGACTTGTCTTAGAACTGGACAATTGCTTTTATGTTCCTTAGTTGATAAAGAACATCATTTCTATTTCTTGTTTAAATAGAAATGGGTACCATTTGACTTTTAGTAACAATTGTTGTTACATAATTTTGAATGGCATACTTTATGGAACTGGAACTTTGAGCAATGGTATTTATACGTTGGACGTATCCAGTGACATTTTCAATATTGAAGCGAGCAACAAGCGTGCTCGAAAGGATAATAAATTAGACTCCTATATGTGGCATTGTCGTCTTGGCCATGCAAGCAAGAAATGTATGTCCGAATTACACCGATGTGGAATTCTAGAATCATTTGAATTGGATTCATACGATACATGCGAAACATGCTTAAAAGGCAAGATGACTAAGTTACCTTTTACAAGAAAAGGTGAACGAGTGGGAGAGTTTCTAGGTCTAATACATACTGATGTATGTGGACCTATGTCAACTCAAGGTTTAGGAGGCTATAGCTACTTCATTACCTTCACCGATGATCACTCACGGTTTGGGTATATGTTCTTGATGAAACACAAGTCTGAAGCCTTTGAAAGGTTCAAAGAATTCAGAAATGAAGTAGAGAAACAACATGACAAGAGTATTAAAATACTTCGATCGGATCGAGGTAGTGAATACTTAAGTCAAGAGTTTCTTGATTACCTAAGAGACAATGGTATATTGTCTCAATGGACTCCGCCATATACACCACAGCATAATGGTGTATCTGAGAGGCGTAACTGGACCTTGTTGGACATGGTCAGGTCAATGATGAATCATGCGAATCTTCCCAAGTCCTTTTGGGGATATGCACTTCAGACAGCTGTTTACTTGTTAAATAGAATGCCAACCAAGGTAGTCTCTACTACTCCATATGAGATATGGAATAGTAAGAAACCTCATGTATCTTACTTGAAGATATGGGGTTGTCCTGCTTATGTGAAGCGGATTGTATCAGACAAATTTGATGCTAAGTCTGATAAATGTTTGTTTATTGGATACCCTAAGGAAACAAGGGGTTACCAATTCTATCATTTTGTGGAACAAAAGGTGTTTGTTTCAAGGCATGCTGTGTTTCTAGAGAAAGAGTTTCTCTTGCATGAAAACAGTGGGAGTGTCGTCGAGCTTGAGGAGGCTCAAGAGACTCAAATATACATTGATGAGATACCTGGTGAAGCACAACAGCCAATAACTCATAGTGATGAGAAATCGGCTGGACCTATTGAAACACCACATATTCGTAGATCTGGTAGAACACGCAACATTCCTGAGAGAAATGGATTTCTCGTAAGTAAATCGAACGACGTGTTACTCATTGATGATGAGGAGCCTACCAGTTATGAAGAAGTACTGACAAGTTTAGAAAGGGATAAGTGGCTTGATGCCATGAAGTCAAAAATGGATTCCATGTATGAAAACCAAGTTTGGAACTTGGTTGACCCACCTGAAGGCAACAAGCCTATAGGGTGCAAGTGGGTTTTCAAGAAGAAAACCGACATGGATGGTCATGTGATTACCTATAAGGCTAGATTAGTGGCAAAAGGGTATCATCAAAAACAAGGTGTTGATTATGACGAAACCTATTCGCCTGTAGCTATGCTTAAATCCATTCGGATGCTCTTGGCCATAGCGGCTCATTATGATTATGGGATATGGCAGATGGATGTGAAAACAGCTTTCCTTAATGGAAACCTGCTCGAGGACGTGTATATGATACAGCCTGAGGGTTTCGCATCAGTTAATAAAACCAAGGTATGCAAATTGCGACGGTCCATATAGGGATTGAAGCAAGCATCCAGGAGCTGGAATATCCATTTTGATGAGACAATCAAAAAGTTTGATTTCTCACAAAATCCAGATGAACCTTGTGTGTACAAGAAGGTTAGTGGGAGTGCAGTTGTGTTCCTAGTATTGTATGTCGATGACATATTACTTATAGGAGACGATGTTTCAGTTCTTATAGTCAGTTAAGATTTGGTTATCCAAGGCATTCTCCATGAAAGACCTGGGAGAAGCAACCTACATCCTCGGGATTAAGATCTATAGAGATAGATCCGTCTTTATATATAGAGTCAAAGAGGTTTAGCATGTCGGAATCCAAGAAAGGTTTCCTACCCATCAGGCATGGGATACACCTTTCGAAGTCTATGTGTCCGCACACAGAAGACGGGAGGATTTGCATGAGTAAGATTCCCTATGCATCCGCAATAGGATCTATCATGTATGTTATGTTATGTACGAGGCCCGATGTATCGTATGCTCTGAGTGTCATGAGTAGATACCAGTCTGATCAAGGAATGGATCATTGGGTGGTTGTTAAGACGATCCTTAAGTACTTAAGAAGAACTAAGGATGTGTTCCTAATATATGGAGAAGGGGACATGGTGATACGCGGGTATACGGATGCCAGCTTCCAGACAGACAAGGATGATTCCAGGTCTCAGTCTTGATACGTGTTCACCTTGAATGGGGGCGCAGTGAGTTGGAAAAGTTCCGAACAAGACACTATAGCGGATTCTACCACTGAGGCAGAATACATTACAGCTTCGGAAGCAGCAAAGGAAGCGGTTTGGATCAAGAAGTTCATTTATGAACTTGGAGTGATTCCAGCCATTGTTGAAGCAATACCGGTCTACTGCGATAATAATGGAGCTATTGCACAGGCGAAAGAGCCAAGGTCTCATCAACGATCCAAACATGTGCTTCGCCGCTATCATCTTATCAGAGAGATCATCAGTAGGAGGAAATACAAATCGAGAAAATCCCGACTGAAAGAAACTTAGCGGATCCTTTGACTAAGGCATTACCTCAAAGTAAGTTTGAGGGTCATGTTAGAGCTTATGGTATTGGATACCGTAGCGATTGGCATTAGGCCAAGTGGGAGTTTGTTAGTAATATATGAGAGATGTCCTAAGGCAACCGCCTTATGTTTGAACCATTTATATGATAAATGAAGATTCACTATTTGAGTATACATGTTTTCATGTATTTAATTAGATCTTAAACTCATTTACTGAATGTCCACGATACGATTCACATCATGAGAGAATTTATGATTGGATCACAACTATTGAGTATCTCTACATGTGTAACTGTGATGTATCAGAATTATCCCTAGTCGATGAATTGATGGATTTGGATACCATTGATTCTGTCGAGACTAGCACGAGATATACTCCTTGGTGTATCCAAGCAGCTAATTCTCACTGGCTAGAGACATTGTGATGTCTGAAGTTAATCGTGGATGCTAGTTATGGTAACTAGTTCATTGGAGTGACCAGTCGTAAGACTTCATATGGTTCTCTATATATATAGATATGTCAATGAAGTTTTTACTGCAGCTTAAGTGCGATGTTCCTTTGACTTGCGGTATTCAAGTCATCTTGATCATAAAGACTTATGCTTTGACATCTTAAGCAAGCATCTCTAAGGAGATGTGGACCCGGGATGATTGGGTATAAGTCAAAGTGATCGAAGGTGTTTGAATAGCCTATAATGGATTCACCACTCCTTGCGAGGAGATGTATACCCATGGCCTCTCATCGGATTGTTAGTAAAGTCTTTGACTAAAGCATTACATGTTTAGAGTAAGGTACTCTTCGATACATGTGCAGTAACTAGAATCCGTAGGACGAGAAAATGATACTTGGGCTAGGTGTGACGTAGTCAACCTAGTGGGGACTGACACTATAGACCATGTCCTGAACCAAGTGGGTATAAGATGAGTGAAGGGAATGGGGCACATTTCATTCGAGCTGCTGAAGGGTTTCAGAAATAGTTCTGGATCAACTGTTGATCTTTTCGGTTAATTGGGGATCATGATGTACTACTAGGTGCCACTCATGATCGTTCTATAATTAATGGTTAATTATAGATGGACAACATAAACCGAGAACCTATTTGGTCACACGCACAACGAGCGTAATCCGAAGGATTTAAAACGAGCTTGAGAATGAGATTCTCAGACCGAGAGAAACTAGGTTTGGTTGGACCAAACATGGAGTGAGCATGAAATTGTTTCAGTGGCAATGGATGCGTAGATGGGTTGTGTCTTATGAAGACATGATGGATGAACCAAATTGGTTTGGTTCTAATCCAATGGAGGAGAATAAACCAAAGGGTTTGGTTTGTTTTAAATGAATGAACCAAAGTTTGTTCGGTTCATTTTAACTTAAAATAAACCATCATGGTTTAGTTTATTTTAACTTAAATTAATGGAGCGGGTTAGCGGGATTTTGGTTATGATCCGATAACCATTAAGAGAATTTGTTCTCTATAAAATAGGGGTTAAGGGTTTTTGTTAAGCCCTAATCCTTGCAACCCTAAAGTTGCCGCCCACCCTCTCCCTCTTCTCCAAGTGGTCGGCGCCCAACTCCTTGCCACCGCCCAAGCTCCTCCCACCGGCGTCCAGCAGCTGCCGTCCTCCCCACTTGCCGGCGTCTAGATGTTGCCGTAGGAGCTCCAGTGATCTTCCTTGGCTCCGGCGATAAGGTGAGCATATTGCTTTCCTTTTTTGGCCGGCGCAAGGTCCCCACCAAAGCTGTCCAGTTTTCTGGACAGCTTGTTTCCTTCTTGTCGGAGCGTCCTTTGGACGACGTTTGGAGCTCCGACAGTGCCTTCCTTACCGGGGATTCGATCTCCGGTAATCCTCATAGGTAGAGGATGAAGGATTCGTCAAACGGTTGACGAATACCTCTCTGGAGAAGCGAGTTTTTGAGGACTCATTTTGGATCCGAATTTTGATTCGGATCGTGATCTTCTCTCGATCACATCGTCTTCAACACGAGGCTAGTAACCCATACGAAGACGAGGCTCGTGACTTTGTGAAGTTATCCCGAAGATACTCGGCGTGGATACGGATAGAGACGATTCTAGCGAGGATCGTTCCGGTTGATGTCTTTCCAGCTACACATGATACGTCAGGTATACGTAGTATAAATTTCCTTTTATTGCAAAATTTGAAATTGCGATTATGTCTACACATGTTGTACTATGCATGCGTGTGATGTGTGTGTTGTAATAAATTAGATTTATTATTTTATTCCTTCCGCTGTGCACATGTTTACGAAACATGTTCGAACAAACATTCGCCGCGGTGCCGGAAACCCAACAATATATACATGCATATATGTATATATATATGGTAATATGCAAAGCACCATCATATACGGCAATGCAGCATGCATGGTCATGCCTGCTCACCCCTACTCGCTACCACAATCCCAGTGTGGCCTAGGTGGCACGACATGACAACTGTCCCAACTCACACCAACCACTGCTCTAGAGTGGCCGAGTGGGCAGTATGTGTAGGGATCTCTTATGCAAAATAGCATATGCGAAACGGAAAAATAGGATCCCTTCCAAGTGATCCTTGCGAAAGAAAACCTCATACAAAAATAAATTTCTCAAAACCTATCTTATAGGAGAATATTACCTTTGTTGCGTGCCCTTTTGAAATCCTGCTTCTCCTTGGGTTTGTTGGATCTTTTAGCACGTTTAAATGTCTGTGCCTCTATATGTATCCACACGAGCAAGCTCTTGTCTCACAAAAGAAACTAGAAGAGCTCTCCTTTACTTCTTGCTAGAGAAGTCCCTAAAGGAGAGGAAGGTAGGGAAAAAGAGAATGGAAGAAGAAGACTACTCTTCTTACTACACTCACAAAAGCCACACAACCAAAGCCTCTCACCACCAAGCTCTCTCCAAGCCTCAAGCTTCAACCATTTGGCCGGCCACCCCATGGGGTGTTTTATAGGACTGAAAAACCTTTCACCTCCTATCATATTCAATGCAATCAATTGCATTAAAACATACACTCCTTGTTTGGCCGACCACATGTGGAGGAAATCCAAAGGTCAAAACCCTTTGTCTCCTTCCACCTCATCAAGCTTAGGTGGCATGCTTATGTGGCATTCATGAATGTTGAATTAATCTTATTAATCCAATAATCTTATGTTATCATATTGAATTAATCTCATTAAATCAATAAGGTAACATATTGAATTAATCTTATTAATCAATTAAGCTTAGCATATTGAATTAATCTCATTAAATCAATAAGCTAAAATTCTCATTAAGCTTAAAGTCCAAAAACCATTTTGTACTTAAGCTCATTCCCAAATTATTCTAGTCAAACTAGAATGCACTAATTCTTCTAATCATCATGCTCTTTGTGTGTGACCCTATAGGCTCTCATAACGTTGGCAGTGGATCTAAACTCTTTTAGATACACAAGCAATGAGCGGCATCTAGCAATACATCATTGCTACCCAAGTTACGAAATAAGTCAAGATCCGACTAACCTTTCCGTGACTACTATAATGTATGACCGTGTCCTTCTATCCTTGATATGAGATTGACCAATGAGGCATAGACCGTGTCATCCTCGATCAATCTATGTGTTTCTTGATCCCTGAGTAATCTAACTCAAACAAATGAGCTCAATATCTCATATTGACTCATTCGAGCATGGCCATGTGTTTTAGTAGTTCTACTCAATCAAGGGGCCTGAGATATCACTCCTGGCCATATGGGAGGGATAGATCCCATCTACATCACTCACATCCCTCCGCATAATTTGTTATATACCCAAGAATCACCTTTATGGTCCACCACATTACGGGTGACGCTGACGATACCAAAGTACATAACTCCTTATGTAGGGAACCGTAGTGACTTGTGTTTGAGGACTATTCATACCAATAGTCACATGAGAAAGTTTATGACACTCATACGACGATCCATGAAACTTTCTCATGGCGGGTCAAGATATATATTCTCTAATATATACCCATGTGTCAACTTGATATCATATATCCATGACTTGTGAGATCAAGTCATCAATTGACCTACATGCTAGTCTTTATGTATTAATATTGCCCTTGCATATTAATACTCGACTAGGAACATTTAGGAAAGTGTTCTCTACAGCCTCTCATAATCAATTCTGCCAATTGATGTGCTGTAGATAAGAACCTACTTTTCTAGGGCATTATTATATATTTAATTTAGCTGGCACAAGCAAGACATAAATATATAATAACCAATCCTTTTCCTTTATAGAATATGATACAAAATGTTCCCTATTCAACCATCACATGATTGGTTCTAGGGCTATAACTAACAATCTCCCACTAGCACTAGTACCAATCACTATGATATCTAATACCTAGTGACCTAGTGTGACCATCATACTTCCTCTGTGCCAAAGCCTTGGTCAATGGATCTGCGATGTTAGCTTCTGTCGGTACTCTGCATATCCTCACATCTCCTCTATCGATGATCTCTCGAATGAGATGGAAGCGCCGCAGTATGTGTTTGGTCCGCTGATATGATCGAGGTTCCTTAGCCTCCCCATTGTTGTCACAATAGAGGTCTATTGGATCTGCAATGCTAGGAACTACCCCATGAGTCTTCGAAAGACTCACACCATGTGATCTCTCGAATGAGATGGAAGCGCCGCAGTATGTGTTTGGCAGATGCATAAGGGATCTTATCCATGTGATCTCTCTCCTTCTTAAAAGAGGGACATTGAGTCTTCGAAAGACTCACACCATGTGATAAAAGCAGAAATCCTTTCTTGGAATTTTGCATAGCAAAACGATCTAGCACTTTATCAATGTATGTACTCTGACTTAGGCCAAGTAATCTTTTAGATCTATCTCTATAGATCTTGATGCCTAGAATATAGGCAGCTTCACCTAAGTCTTTCATCGAGAAACAATTCCCTAACCACATCTTCACAGACTGGAGTGAGGGAATATCATTTCCGATGAGAAGTATGTCATCTACATATAAGACAAGAAATACAACTGTGCTCCCACTATTTCTCTTGTAGACACAAGGTTCATCTTCATTCTTGATGAAACCAAACTCCTTGATTGCATCATCGAATCGAAGATTCCAGCTTCGAGAGGCTTGCTTTAGTCCATAAATGGACCTTTGCAGTTTGCATACCTTTCCAGGATGCTCTGGATCTTCAAAACCCTCAGGTTGTGTCATGTACACATCCTCGAGTAGCTTTCCATTCAAAAAAGAAGTTTTGACATCCATCTGCCAGATCTCATAATCGTGGTAGGCTGCAATAGCAAGTATGATCCGAATGGATTTAAGCATCGCAACTGGTGAAAAGGTTTCATCATAGTCAATACCATGAATTTGTTTGAATTCTTTAGCCACCAATCTACCTTTATAGGTATGCTTATTACCATCCATGTCAGTCTTTACTTTAAAGACCCACTTACACCCAATGGGTTTTACCCCTTCAGGTGGATCAACCAAAGTCCATACTTGGTTAGTGTACATGGATTCCATTTTGGATCTCATGGCCTCAAGCCATTTCTCGGAATCTGGGCTCATCATAGCTTCTTGATAGGATGTAGGCTCGTCAAGATCGACAAGCAATACCTCACCGTTGTCAGTCAAGAGAAAAGAATATCTCTCGGGTTGACGACGAATCCTATCAGATCTACGAAGAGGTTGGTCTACATGAACAGGTGTTTGCTCCACAACTCTTTGGGCAACAATTTCCTCATCCATAACACTTTGTGGTGCCTGTTCATTTTCCATCGAAGCCTTAGTGTTATCTTCATCTTGAATTTCTTCAAGATGAATTTTACTCCCACTAGTTTTTCTAGAAATAAATTCTCTTTCTAGAAAGACAGCATTTCTGGCAACAAACACCTTGCCAAGTGTGGGATTGTAAAAGTAATATCCCTTAGTTTCCTTGGGATATCCTACAAAATAACACTTATCTGATTTGGGTCCTAGTTTATCTGAGACTTGATGTCTAACATAAGCTTCACAACCCCAAATCTTTATAAAAGACATTTTGGGACTCTTCCCAGTCCATAACGTATATGGTGTCTTTTCTATGGCTTTTGATAGGACGCGATTAAGTGTGAAAGCGGTTGTCTCTAGAGCTAAACCCCAA
Organism: Wurfbainia villosa; assembly: GCA_025175895.1. Classification (NCBI taxonomy): domain Eukaryota; kingdom Viridiplantae; phylum Streptophyta; class Magnoliopsida; order Zingiberales; family Zingiberaceae; genus Wurfbainia; species Wurfbainia villosa. The sequence goes on from CM045988.1 coordinate 37,891,285, forward strand.
AAGGAAGTAGGTAGATCAGTCTGGCTCGTCATTGATCGTACCATATCTAATAGAGTATGATTTCTCCTCTCAGATACACCATTCCATTGTGGTGTTCCAGGTGGAGTGAGTTGGGATATTATCCCACACTCAGCTAGGTGATCACGAAACTCTTGACTAAGGTATTCACCACCTCGATCTGATCGAAGTAGCTTAATATGCTTACCAAGTTGGTTTTGTACTTCATTCTTGAATTCTTTGAACTTTTCAAAGGATTCTGACTTATGTCTCATCAAATATAAGTAGCCAAATCTACTCATATCATCAGTGAAAGTAATAAAGTACTTATAGCCTCCTCTGGTTTCGACATTGAAAGGGCCACATACATCAGTATGTATGAGTCCTAACAAGTCCGTCGCTCTCTCGCCATGTCCACTAAATGGAGTTTTAGTCATCTTTCCTAAAAGACAAGATTCGCATACCTCATATGATTCAAAATCAAATGAGTCCAATAATCCATCTTTATGGAGTTGGGATATGCGTTTTTCATTTATGTGACCTAGGCGACAGTGCCAGAGATATGTTTGGTTCAAATTATTCGATTTGAAGCGTTTGGTATTTACGTTATAAATTGGGTTTTCTAAATCTAGAACATAGAGACCATTCATAAGTGGTGCATTACAATAGAACATTTCATTCAAATAAATGGAACAACATTTGTCCTTTATTATAAAAGAAAAGTTTTTCTTGTCTAAACAAGATACAGAAATTATGTTCTTCGTTAATGCAGGTACATAAAAGCACTCCTCTAGTTCTAATATAAGCCCAAAGGGCCAAAGACAAAGAATATGTTCCTACTATATAGCAAGAACTTTTGCTCCATTGCCTACTCATAGGTCCACTTAGCCCTTTGCCATTAGTCTACTATTTCTCGATCCTCGCACATTAGTACAAATGTGAGATGCACATCCAGATCTAATACCCATGTAGAAGAAATAGATAGATTAACTTTATAACGTGTATACCGAGGCGTAAGTCCCACTTCTTTCTTCTTTACTTCCTCAAGGTAGACTTTAGCTCCGCTTCTAGTGTCCACCTCACCGCAATGGAAACACCCCTTCCTTAGGTACTTTACCTTTACCCTTTGAAGTGGATGAATTGGCCTTGCCTTTGGCTTGGTCTTACCTTGCCTTTGCGCTTACCTTTGCCCTTCTTGACCATTAGCATTACTGCTTTCTTCTTGAGATCTTCAGTTCTTAACATGCCGAGAATCTCAGCAAAGGCTTATCAATTTCATTCATGTTATAATTCATGACGAATTGATTATATGCTTCCAAAGAACGATTGCAGGATAACATCGGTTGCCAATTCTTTGCCTGTGGAAAACCTAGTCTTTCAAGGTTCTCAACGCCTATCATTTTAAGCACGTGAGTTCCTACAGTGTTCCTTCTTGCATCTTGCATGCAAAAAGAGCCTTAGACACTTCAAAACGCTCGTGCCTAGCTTGTCCTTGATATAGTTGTTTCAAATGCTCAACCATATCATAGGCATCCATGTTCTTATGTTGCTTCTGAAGCTCAGAGTTCATGGTGGCAAGCATAAGACATGACACATCTAATGCGTCATCTTGATGCTTCTTATAAGCATCCTTTTCAGCACGAGTGGTCGCAGCGGTGTGTTTGAGGATAGACTGCTCTAGGACATACAGTTTATGTTCTTGCTTGAGGATAATCCTCAAGTTCCTATACCAGTCTAGAAAGTTAGCTCCATTGAGCTTGTCTTTCTCAAGGACAGATCGCAAGTTGAGGGGGTGTGTCGTGTTAGATGACATGGTGATCTACAACATCAAAATGCAAAATTAAGTATCATACCTAAGTCATTTAATTAGGCCTTTAATTAAATGAGACTCCCACTAAATTCTCATAGCTTTGATATGAGCTAATCATTGATGTAGGTAAACACATTTTTCTTACATCATTAGCTTCTATTTAGCTATAAATTTATATGGGATAAAGATCCACATCATACTTCGTCTTGAGTTAGCTTTGGCTAATCGCCCAAGATGTAGTATGATTAGGTAGGCAATCTTTTGCCAATTACATCTGATGTAACTCTTTAATAGCTTTGGTTAAGTTTAGATTAGTTTAGTGTTTATTCCTAAACCAGCTTCCAGGCCGTGGCGAGGCACAGAGGCCTTCTTTGATATCGGAGCAACGACCACTTTCTAAGACAAAGCTGATGTTCGAAAATCACACAAAACTAATTTTTAAAACTTATGTTCAAAGATAATATATGCCTCTACTTTCTTAATTAATTAAGAAAAACTTAATTAAGTCTTAACCAAGTTTGATAGCAGGACATCACGATTGTCCACTCGCACTCTTCCAAGATAAAATGCATTGCTTTTCTTTGGCAAACCCAACAACAAATGATCGAGGAAGTAGTGAGTACCAAACTTTGATAGGCATATCGTTTTTGACTTATTAAGAAATAAACGTAAACATGCATCACATACATATTAGCATACATCACATATAAGCTAAATTAACATGCATCACATATAAGCTAAATTAACATGCATCACATACATATTAGCATACATCACATATAAGCTAAATTAACATGCATCACATACATATTAAACTAAGCGTGTCATGGTTATGGCCCTTATTCTACAATCTTCTCGAGCCAATGAAAAGATTGATTGGTCAACCTAGGGATAGCATCTTCTCCCAAGTGCTTCCTTTTGGTTGTTTTGCGTTGTTGACTCCCTCCTTGTAACGTCATCTTCCAATGGACCCTCCATCTTTATTTTGTATATTACAAAAGGAGAAATACTCGAGTTACATTCGAGTCTAAAACTAATTTTACAACAAGAATTTTAGGAGAAAGGCATGACACGCAGGTCGTATTAAGAATTACAACACACACATTCACAAACTTTTTGGGACTAGGCCATAACCATGCACCATGTCAATTTTAACTTTTAAAAGACATCGGATATTTTATTATGTTCGAAAAATTGCTAATGCAATTATCAACTCATAATAAAATTTATCCTACTTCTATATCACATATAAAATAGAGAAAACCTATTTTTATACGATCTTTTGCAAGTGGCTCTGATACCACTGTAGGGATCTCTTATGCAAAATAGCATATGCGCAACAAAAAAATAGGATCCCTTCCAAGTGATCCTTGCGAAAGAAAACCTCGTACAAAAATAAATTTCTCAAAACCTATCTTATAGGAGAATATTACCTTTGTTGCGTGCCCTTTTGAAATCCCGCTTCTCCTTGGGTTTGTTGGATCTTTTAGCATGTTCAAATGTCCGTGCCTCTATATGTATCCACACGAGCAAGCTCTTGTCTCACAAAAGAAACTAGAAGAGCTCTCCTTTACTTCTTGCTAGAGAAGTCCCTAAAGGAGAGGAAGGTAGGGAAAAGAGAAAGGAATAAGAAGACTACTCTTCTTACTACACTCACAAAAGCCACACAACCAAAGCCTCTCACCACCAAGCTCTCTCCAAGCCTCAAGCTTCAACCATTTGGCCAGCCACCCCATGGGGTGTTTTATAGGATTGAAAAACCTTTCACCTCCTATCACATTCAATGCAATCAATTGCATTGAAACATAATCAAACAAGGAGAGAGCTTGTTTCCAAATCCAAAGCTTAGGTGGCATGCTTATGTGGCATGCTTAGGTGGCATGCTTATGTGGCATTCATGCATGTTGAATTAATCTTATTAATCCAATAAGCTTATGTTATCATATTGAATTAATCTCATTAAATCAATAAGGTAACATATTGAATTAATCTTATTAAATCAATTAAGCTTAGCATATTGAATTAATCTCATTAAATCAATAAGCTAAAATTCTCATTAAGCTTAAAGTCCAAAAACCATTTTGTACTTAAGCTCATTCCCAAATTATTCTAGTCAAACTAGAATGCACTAATTCTTCTAATCATCATGCTATTTGTGTGGGACCCTATAGGCTCTCATAACGTTGGCAGTGGATCTAAACTCTTTTAGATACACAAGCAATTAGCGGCATCTAGCAATACATCATTGCTACCCAAGTTACGAAATAAGTCAAGATCCGACTAACCTTTCCATGACTACTATAATGTATGACCGTGTCTTTCTATCCTTGATGTCAGATTGACCAATGAGGCATAGACCGTGTCATTCTCGATCAATCTATGTGTTTCTTGATCCCTGAGTAAACTAACTCAAGAAAATGAGCTCAATATCTCATATTGACTCATTTGAGCATGGCCATGCGTTTTAGTAGTCCTACTCAATCAAGGGGCCCACAGATATCACTCCCGTCATATGGGAGGGATAGATCCCATCTACATCACTCACATCCCTCCGCATAATTTGTTATATACCCAGTAATCGCCTTTATGGTCCACCCTGTTACGGGTGACGTTTGACGATACCAAAGTACATAACTCCTTATGTAGGGAACCGTAGTGACTTCAGGTTTGAGGACTATTCATACCAATAGTCACATGAGAAAGTTTATGACACTCATATGACGATCCATGAAACTTTCTCATGGCGGGTCAGTTCAGTATATATTCTCTAATATATACCCATGTGTCAACTTGATATCATATATCCATGACTCGTGAGATCAAGTCATCAATTGACCTACATGCTAATCTTTATGTATTAATATTGCCCTTGCATATTAATACTTGACTAGGAACATTTAGGAAAGTGTTCTCTACAGCCTCTCATAATCAATTCTTCCAATTGATGTGTTGTAGATAAGAACCTACTTTTCTAGCGCATTATTATATATTTAATTTAGCTGGCACAAGCAAGACGTAAATATATAATAACCAATCCTTTGCCTTTATAGAATATGATACAAAATGTTCCCTATTCAACCATAACATGATTGGTTCTAGGGCTATAACTAACAGTATGATCAAGTAGCATATGAGCGTAAAGAGCTTGCTACACAACGGGGGTCCCTACTGCTTGCCACTCCGACTAACACTACCAATGAGTTGTCGAGTACCATGCACCTAGGACAACTGCACACAACTCCAACTACCACCGTCTATAGTGGTAGAGTGTGGGACAACAGATGCCCTGCCCTCACACCGGTTACTCTTTTTATGAGTAACCGTGGAGGCAGGATAACTGGCGACCCTCTCAACCACAAGGGAGACCACGTCACCAGCATGCATGCAAATGACATGAATGCAATGTCTCACATACAGACATCCACCATAAACTCTCTATTCTACAGAAAGTCATACTAATCAGATCAACGCACTCTCTATCCTGCAGAGAGTCGTACTCAAATGATCAACGGACTCTCTATCCTATAGAGAGTCGTACTCAACTGATCATAACTCTCTATCCAATAGAGAGTTATACTCAACTGATCGATGCACTCTCTATCCTATAGAGAGTCGTACTCGACTAATCATAACTCTCTATCCAATAGAGAGTCATACTCAACTGATCGATGCACTCTCTATCCTATAGAGATTTGTACTCGACTAATCATATCAAGCTGGGACCACCGGTCCGTAGCAACATACTAATCACCCTTCACTTAACCATTACACAACACATGGTTGGTAACAAGTATGCAACATACGGGTATTGGAAATAAATCCTACATTTAGGGCATTACCTACACACAGATGACCTTTTTGCCAATTTATAAATTGGGTCATCACCCATACTAACATTTACACCCTACTAAATATATAGGCCAATTTATATCACATCTATAACTCCTAAATCATGATAGGGAATATGTGATATCAACAATTGAGCATAAATACATCCAACGATAAGTTCAAGCATAAGATAATAAGAGCAGGGTCAAGATAATATGAACACCTAACATGCTCATATTTATGACTAAATCTGAATGCACTAAAACTACCTGACCAGGGTAGGAATTACCCACCTGATACGAAGCTCGAAATAATCCTCACGACCGCGGACCTGCTTCGTATTCCAAAACTTCACATAATAGCAACTATGTTTAAGCACAAGCGTTAAACAAATACACAACTTAACTACTACGTCATTTCTAGGTTCTCGTTCTTTCCTCGTCTACGAGTTAGAACTTCGAACACACACACCTCTCGTAACCCCGGATCTACATCCATCCTGGCCCGATTCTCCCAATCCATTTCTCTCTATCCAAACGACATAACCAATGTTTCACCAATAGAACATCACCAATAACCCATACATTACCACATTTACCGCATATCCACATCCAACAGCTAGAACAAAGGATACAAATCTTACCCCTTCATGGCCAAAGACAACCCTATTTACAACTATTCACAACCCTTTAATCCATCGTTCACAGCCTCCCAAACCTCCAATAGCTCCAATATCAACTGAATCCAATAACAATAAATTGGAAAATACCTAGATTCAAAACTGTAAATACAGCTTACCTTCTCTTCTCCCAACAATCTGACACCACACCAACAGTGCACCAGGACGTAGATCCCAGCTCCTAGCCCGGCTGCAAAACAGAGTCATTTCACTGTGAGCAGCACACAAAAATCATGAAGATACACCCAAACCTACCACACGATGCAACCCCTCTTTCTCGATCTAAATGGTTCACTGTGGACAGCTCCACTAACGGAACTGTTGCTGCTCTTCTCCTCCAATCCACCAGCTTCAAGACCCCACGAGATCGGTGGTAGCCACTCTCTGCCATGGCGATAAGGCCCTTGATTAGCTCACGCGAAGGCTCAACGGTGCCAAGGAGGAAGAAATCAGACTGACCTGCGGCAAGGGCACTTGGCTTTGGCGATAGCGTCGCCGCACCACCCACGCTAAGATGCCGACGAGGTCTAGGACGGTTGAAGTCGAGGAAGAGCGGCGGCGGCAGTAGTGGATCCAACTCCCGGCGGCAGTGGCAGCGGCGTGGCAACTGGCTTGAGGCATCGGCGATCGAAGAGGAGCTAGTGGCATGAAAAGACAGAAGCCGCTCGCTGAGCGGAAAAGGGCGAGCTGGCGTGGCCAGCGCACGAGGGAGAAGGCTGCGGAGATGTAGAGGAAAAAGGAGCGATGATGATGGGGATCAGAAGAGGTGTGGCGAGCACAGAGGAGATGCCGACGGGATAAACTCCAATGGCGGCGATGAGTGGGAGGAGCCAGTTCCGGCGGCGACGAGTGGTGAAAGGCCGTTGTCGTCCAGCTCGAGATCGGGGAATGAATCGGCGTATCGGGGAAATGAAGAGTAGAAACGGCTGATCGAGAAAATGGAAGAAATATAATAGGTTTTTAATTAAACCTATTAATTCCTAGCAGATAGTCTAAACAGGCTTTACAAAAGCCTATCCGCTTTATCCCCATGAAATGTCCATAAGACCTCCGTTTAAATCCAGAAAAATTTCTAAAATTTCTTGAAAAATTCCACAAGATAATTTATCAATTAATGAGGAATATAATTTTATTTTATTTTTTTTTCTGATATTTTATATTCTGCCCCACTAATAAAAATTTGGTCCCTAAATTTTGTACTAACATACGAGAACCAACTCAAGAGATTTCTTGAACTACTACATGCCTTAAGTGAACAAATGAGGATATCGAGCTCGGATAGTTTTCTCCAGCTCCCATGTAGCCTCCTCATCTGTCGAATACTGTCATCCAACCTTTACGAGTCGGATGGTCTTGTTCCACTACTGCCGCTCCTTGCGACCCAAATCGTTTCACCCCTTTCGAAGGTGAAACACACAGAAATACTTATTCCCCAACTGAGAATTTCTAAAGGCCTTCACCTCCGGTCTGCATAACTCTTCTGTTGACCCTTTGTCTCTTATAACCATCATCACATGACGTGCACTAACTCTGCATCATGTTGGATACTCTGTGGCCCCCAATAGCTATCATTTCCCCGACTTCCTCCCACAACAAGGGAGATTTTCAGAGTCTAATGTATAGGGTCTCAGAAGGATTCATCTGAATGGAGGAGTGATAACTGTCCTCATAGTTAAATTCCACTAAAGGAATGTGATCCTCCCAACTACTCTCATAATTCATGACACAAGATCTTAATAGATCCTCCAGAGTCTGAATGTCATGCTCAGATAGTCCATCAGTCCGCGGATGAAATGTTGCACTAAGCCGAAGCTCTGTGCCCATATTCTGATGTATACTCTGCCAAAATCGCAAGGTAAATTGCGGATCTCTATCTGATATGATACTTAAAAGTACCCCACACAATCTGATAATCTTTCAGCGATACAACTCTACCGGACGATCCAATGGGTACGACCCACGAATAGGAAGGAAATGAGCTGATTTGGTCAGTCTATCCATAATCACCCAAATCGCATCACATCCTTTACGGGTTCTAGGCAATCCCGTAACTCAATCAATCGTGATATGCTCCCACTTCCATTCCGGAATCGGAATTTTCTAGAGCAATCCAGTGAGTTTCTGATGTTCAGCCTTTACCTACTGACATACTAAACATCGAGCAGAAAAATATGCTATAACTCTCTTTATACCATTCCACCAGTATAAATGTTTCAACTCTCGGTATATCTGAGTACCACCAACATATATAGCCCATCTCGAATGATGTGCTTTCTGTAGCAACTCTTCCTTAAACACTGCAACTCCGGAACCCACTATCCTTATCAGAGATGGGGAATTATTTTCTCAAAAGAGGAGTCCATCGACCATTCAAAATCCACTCTACCACACACTCTGTAAGTGTATGGAAGACTATAGCGATCAATCTCACTTGTTACAACTGTTTGCGTACCAGCAACTCTATAGTAGCTACTCAGTAGCTAGTCAAAACTTCATGAGCACTTTTGCTCTATATCACTACAAATCTAAATAATAACTACTAAAGCCACATCATGTATATGACAACCTTGTTGGATTGAGCGGATCGCTAGAGGGGGGGGTGAATAGCGATAAACCTTTTTTTTCTTTTCGAGAGCATTTCAAAAGACTTATACGCAGTGGAAATGTAAATGTAAAGTAAAAGAGACAAGGGAATTTTACTTGGTTCGTAGCCTTCGGCTACTACTCCAAGGCCCTAGTGGTCCTTGACCACGTATGGAGGGCAAAAACACTAAAGAACTCCTCGTTAGAGGTAGGAGTTAATCGATATAAATGAAGCACAAAGCTTGAGGTAGAGGGACACTCCCCCTCTCCTCGTTACGATAAAAGCTCCAAGAATTGAAAGTAATGAACTGAAATAAAAACTTAAACCGACGTAATAAAATGAAAACAATTAAAACCTAGACGTCGGAGAAGAAGCACTTCGTTGTCGGAAAGTTGTAGCTTAGCGGAGGCTTTTGGAAGCTTAGAATTGATGAAGAAACCCTAGGATAGGCCCTCCTTTTATAGCCTTTGAGCCCCTTTTTGAGAGGAACTTTAGCCAATCACAATTGAGCACCAATCTCCTTGGAATGGGGTGATAAGCCTTGACTCCTTGAAGCTGATCATTGACCATCAGTCAACTGATGGCAGCATCAGTAGAATGCTGACCGCAGGCAGTCGACTGATGGACGGCAGTCGAGTCCTCCAAACTGGTAGTCGACTGATACTAGCTGAAATGACAAGTTAGCTAAAAAATAACATTATTTCGACGGCTCTGACCATCCGATCTCGACCTAGACCACCGATGGGATGTCTTGGGTCGGATCTACGCTTAGGTCTATCCCCGTAAAGAGGATACGACCTCACTTACACTCGCACACACGAGCTTACCTCGATACTTACTGTGTCGCTTTCGCTTTCGGCCTTCCACTCGATTCCTTCGGCTCCCTCCAAAGTCACTCAAGTGTCGCCTGACCACCGCGGCTTCCTCCAAGTGTCGCTAACCTTCAGCTCTAGCTATAGCAATTTTCTACACACTCGATTCATCTTGTGAGATAACAACATGAGCTTAACTTTGTATCGTTTGCTATAATCAAAACTCAGGTTCGACTTAGGTGCCTACTACACCAACAATCTCTCCCTTTTTGATTTATGACAAACCCACAAACAAAGTTAATTAAATAGCAAGCATAATAATGTGCATGAGAAACCAAAGTGAAGATTAAGTTGGAGTAGTAAGGATTTTCTTCAAGTACTCCCCCTTGAGGAACCCTCCCCCTTGACTGAGGGTGAGTCTTGAAGAAAGACCTTAATCCTCCCCCTTGAGGGTTGCTTTAAATAATTAACATTACTTAAAGTTGGCCTTAGTAAAATGTTTAAGTTAAGAGGTCTTCTTAACTTGGCCCTTTCTTCCCCTTAAGTAAAACATTAACGTTTTTGTTAAGAATAAGTTTTTAAGTTAAGAATTCTCTTAACTTAGCCTTTACTTCTTTTTGTTAAAAAAGTTAAGTAAGTTTTCAAAACTTAAAGTTAACTTTTGGTCATGTAAATAAATATGAAGTAAGAGTTAAGTTATCAAAAAAATTTTGACCCCTTAACTTTGGCCTTTTTCTCCCCCTTTTGCCATCTATCGAAAAGTGTAAGGGTGTGTGGAAACCAACAAAAATTAAGTATTAAATTTAAAGTCCAAGCATGTTCCACATTATTTTGAAAATAATATACTGAAAATAAGCTCATCTATAAAATGTTCGACTCATATTTGGCTTGATTGATATGAAATATCAACCAATCCTGGTCAGAGTCGGTTAGTATGTATGATTATACTCCGTCGTTCATGGCGATGCACTAGCTCTACATCTGGAACTAGGAGTAAGGTCCTAACATCTCACGCCCATCTACGTGGCTAAGTATACAAACACATTAGTCCTATGTGTTGTGAGATGTATTGGCTCCTTAAATCTATAGGTGCATGATATCTAAGGTATGTCCTATACTAGTTCCATGAAAAATAAAAAGTAAGAAATAGTAGTAATATAATTTGCAAAGTCCTATTCTACTATGCACATGCCCAATTTTCGTCTTAATAGACTAAATTCGGCTTCGGGTAGGGGTTTAGTAAATAGGTCTGCCAAGTTAGACTTCGATTCGACGTATTTGAGTTGTATGGCTCCGTTGGCCACATGTTCTCGAATGAAATGGTGTTTGACCTCTATATGTTTGGTCCTAGAGTGACATATCAGATTCTTAGTAAGATTAATTGAACTAATATTATCTACGTGAAGTTTAGTATTTGTAAAGTCTAACTTAAAGTCGTGGAGAGTGTGCTTCATCCAAAGAAGCTGAGTGACACACTCACCCATTGCGATGTATTCGGCTTCGATGGTAGATAAGGCAACACAGTGTTGCTTCCTACTGCACCAACTTACTAGACTCGAGCCGATAAGTTGACAACAACCACTCGTACTCTTTCTATCGAGCTTACTACCGGCATAGTCTAAATCGGAGTAGCCGGTTAGTTCGAACTCGATAGATCTAGGGTACCAAATACCGACATTAAGTGTACCCTTTAGATATCTAAGGATACGCTTGACTAGAGTTAGGTGAGACTCCTTGGCATAGATTTGGAACCTTGCGCACATACTTACTGCAAATAAGATATCAGGTCGGTTTGCAGTTAAGTAAAGGAGACTCCCTATTACGCTCCTATAGTATTTTAAATCAATTGAGTTTCCGATTACATCTTCTTCTATATTCACATTAGTTGCCATTGGGGTATTAATAATTTTAGCGTCTTGCATTCCAAAGCGTTTAATTAATTCCCTAGTATATTTGCGTTGATGTAGGTATATTCCATATTTAGTTTATTTAATCTGTAGACCTAAGAAGAAACTTAACTCACCTACTAAATTCATTTCAAATTCACTTTCCATAAGTGAAATGAACTCATTTAGTAGGATTGAGTTGGTGGTTCCGAAAATAATATCATCTACGTAGATTTGGGCTATGAATATGTCTTTACCTAAGGTTTTTACGAAAAGGGTTGGGTCAACTACACCTTGGTTAAATCCTTTAAACTTAAGATAAATCGAAAGTCTCTCATACGAAGCTCGAGGAGCTTGTTTAATGTTGGTGCAATCGGCCCAGGTCACGATTGACCAGGACTCGAGTTTGGCTCGAGTAATGTTTTGATGTGTTTTGATGTTTCGACAAAAACATATGACATGAAATTGTCAAGGTAAAGTCCAAGTCATGGGTACTTGGCATGAAAAGTCCAACATGGGTTGGCAAGGAAAAGTCCAAGCATGGTCTTGGCAATGTAAAAGTCCAACATGGGTTGGCAAGGAAAGCCCAAGCATGGTCTTGGCATGGAAAGTCCAACATGGGTTGGCATTTGAAATCCAAGGGGATTGATATTGGCGACGTAAAGTCCAAGCGGAGTCTTGGTGGTATAAGTCCAATGTACCTTGGCGGTGTAGACACCGTTAGCATGACATAGCCGACGGAAGCACCTGAAGGCTAGCGCGATGGATGAACAAGTCATGGATGACTTGGAGGGATCCGAGAGGCGTGAGGCTGATGGAGGTGGCTAGAAGGCTTAGGTCTAGGCTAAGGGTGGTCTAGCAAGTATGGGGGAACCATACTTGGGTTAAAACCTCATGTTTGAGGTGTGCCAGTCGACTAGTGCCATGTGGAAGTCGACTGGACCGAGTCAAATAGGGTTTGACTGCGGGTTATGGCCTGCGATCATGCCGCCATAGGTGGCGATCGGTGATGGCTCAGCCGATCGACCGATCGTGTGATCGATCGGTGCTCGAAATCGAACCGCGAATGGAGTCGAGACTCGGTCGAGTGAGGACTCTATCGGTCGGCCCGATGGTCACAATCGGTCGGTGATGAAGGTTCCGTTGGACTTATCCAATGTGGATCTAGCCGTTGTCTCACGACAACAGTGGCATCAGTCGACTGATGGTCCCGATCAATCGACTGATTGACTTTTTCCAGCACAGGTTGAAGCTATATATGGAGCTCGTGATGGAGGAAAAAGAAATCGGTTCTTGAGGGCTATTGGGGTGATTTGTTGGTGCAAATTAGGTCTCCAAGTGCAAGCAAGCAACCAAGCATTCAAGCAATCAAAACAAGTGTTGTAAAGTCTTTTCTTTACTTGTATTTCGTATTCATTATTGTAATTGCTTGTATTTGTATCTTATTGTTGTAAGATTACTTGTAAGGGGTTTCTCCACCCTTGACTTGTGTTAAGAAGGTGTTTTATTGGTTAGTGGTGTTTGTGGTATCGCTAGGGTTCGTACGAACCCAATCCGTGGAGTAGGAACCGGTTCGGTTCTGAACCATGTTATATGCTCTTGTTGTGATTTGTGTTGTGTCCATTTCGTTACTGCTTTTAGTATTATATATATTCCGCTGCGCTAATGAAATTGTAGACACGAATGAGATTGAATTCCATCTACGATCGAAAGAAACGCTATTCACCCCCCTCTAGCCGTTCCAATATTCCTAACAAGTGGTATCAGAGCCCGGGGCTCTTCTACGGATTAACAACCGGGAGCTAAGGCAAAAGGCTAGAGGGTGAAGATGGAATTCCAAGACAAGCTTGGATGGGAAATCAACACTCCACCTCCATATGATCTAGATGATTTTCCGGCATGGAGAGCAAGAATGGAAACATTCTTGATGATGAACATAGAGGATTGGTTCATCCTCGTTGAAGGCCTTGAACCCCCTAGGGATAAGAAGGGGAATGTCCTAAAATTGAAAAAGTGGACCCAAGAGCAACGCCAAAAGCTCAAGACTGAAGTTAAGGTAACGAAACTTTTGGAAGATTTAATCCCTAATGATGTTTTGTGCAAGCTAGGGGATTACATGTATGCCAAGGAGCTATGGAGAAAATTGGCAAGATTCCATGAGGAGAGTTCATCCTCAAGTGAAAGTGAGGAATCGGAAGTTGAGATGGAGTCAACTTCCGAATCGGAGAAAGAAGAAGTAGAAGAGGTGGAAGAAGCATCTACTTCTAGGATTGAGGAGGAGAGACCATCCTCTACACCGGAGCAATCTCAAGAAGAGCTTTCAACATCCGATCAAGATGAGGGAGCTCAAAATTCAACTCCGGCACCTACCAACACCCTAGGTAACTCAAACACTTTATTTTCAAATAAAAATCATATTATGTGCTTTGAGTGTAGGGAGTATGGGCATTACAAGAGCAAATGCCCAAAGAGGATCAAGAAATCTCCTCCGGCGCCTAAAAGTCAACAAAAGTCAATGGACGCCATTTCTCCAAGTCAAAAGAGCAAGGAGCATGTCATTTGCTTCAAATGCCGACTACCGGGTCATTACCGGAGTCAATGCCCAAAGAAGAAGAAGAAGGGGCAAAGGGGAGCATCACAAGTAGGGGGAGCCACTAAGGCAAACCCTAAGGTATATTTAAATAATGCTCCATCTAATTTAAATATTAAAAAGCATGCTAGAACTAATTTTAGCAATTTTGTTATGTATCATAAAGAGCATGCTAGAAATAACAAACATATTTGTTTAGGAACTAAGAATGTTCACCTTAAGAATAAGGAGAAATTTGGGACTAATGTCCTTAGAAAAATAATACCTAGGGAATCTATTAAGAAAATACAAGAACATCTAGGTTTTAATCCAAAATGGACTAGGCATATGCCAAGAAAGTCCAATGCCCAAGATTTAAATAAAAATTCTAAAATTGGGCAATTAGAATTAGAGAACCAAGTCTTGAGGTCAAGGCTTGAGACATTGGAAAAGACTCTAAACAAGATACAAAATCAATTTCAAGGGTCAAATTGTCAAACTCTTAGGTCAAGAAGTCAAAGTCAACATCTAGGACCTAAGAGTCAAAAGTCAACCAAGGGCAAGAATGGTTTGGGTCACAAACCTAAGTCCAAGGTGACTTACCATAGTGTTCCATTTGACTATGGGACACTAACTAGGTCTAGGAAGACCAAGGTCAATGGGGGAGTCATTCCTAGAGTTGACCAAGGTCTGTGCCTAATGGTCAAGGTTTCGAAGAAACCTAGGGTGACCACTAAGAAGGTTGTTAGGGAGGCAATCCCTAAGGTTAACCTAGGCAAGACCAAAATGACCAAGGCTAATAAGCCTAGGAAGGTCATTAGGAAGGTATCTAGGGAGGTTATCCCTAAGGAATACCTAATTAACCCTAGGAGCTCAAATCGATTTTGGATTCCTAAGAGCGTGATTGATTCACGCTAAGATGGGTTTAGGGTGTGCCAACCTTGATTGGATGGATAGTTAACTCAACCATGATAAAGGTGGCACTTTAGGTTACTTTCAAGGTTATGGTTACCTTGGAAATATCTTTGAGCCTTAATTTCAAAGAATTTTAGGTTGTGTCAATATATATCTTGAAAACATGAAAATCAATAAAATTGACACGATCTAGATTTAGAGGTCATAGTGTGTAACTTTGATTATTGGCACACTTTGGAAGGTCATGTATCAAGAGATGTGTGGTTAAGATGTAAAGGTAACATCTAGAGTGATACTCAAGTGCCACACAACTTGATGTCTTGTACTCACCATGCTTCATATGTTTTACCATATGTTTTCATGGAAGGAATGTCTAGGATAGATTGCATCTCACAAAACAAGTCTTTCACCTTGATTGTGTATTTTAACACTTAGAAAGGGTGAGATGTTAGGTTTTAGAAATCATTGAATGTTAATGCTTGCAAAAATGAAATAAAACATTAAAATACATTAACGAATACATGAATAAAAGTATAACATCAATACATTCGATATATAAGATCTAACATGATAAAATGGAATAATTAAGATGATGAAATCGAGATCTTCGAATTTTCATCGGAAATCGAGATATCGATCATACGATTATTAGTCGATCGATAACATCAGCGCGATACGATACGACCATCAGTCGAGTGCTAGCTTCATGACTCGACTGATTGAACATCAGTCGACTGATGAGGTCCATCAGTCGACTGATGGTACTGTTCACCGAGGCCGAGGGCCATCAGTCGAGTGCTCGACGAGCAGTCGAGTGATGTGCTCATCCGATCGATGAGCAACATCGATCGATGATACTCGTAGCACGCTACGTTCTGAAGTTGATCGATTGGCGGATCGATCGTATCGGCTCGTAAACCCGGTAATAAACCGCTATCAGTCGACTGATGCTCCACATCAGTCGACTGAATCGCATTTTTATAACGCCGAACCGCTAGGGTTCAGCATCTTCACGCGATGAGCTTTTTCTTCTCCTTTCCTTCTCCGATCGCCGTCTCCCTCTCCGACCAACTCTTCCGGCCGTGCCAACCTCCCAAGTGTTAGGTTTGATAGACAAGTCTCTCCTCTTCCATTTTTCACCTATTTCGAGCCCTAGTTCACGCGATTTAGGGCTTATTTTTCCTTGTTCCGATTAGGGTTCCGATGTTTGAAGTTCTCCGACGACCCCTAGCAACATTTGAGTCTTCCCTCCGGCCACATCTTCAAATGGCGCCTAAGTAACGATTTTTTTCCCGAGCCCTAAATTTCATTTCCATTACAATTTAGGTTTATCTAATCGTGTATTATTGCCATTGCATGTCATATCATTACATTGCATTCATAATAGGAGAGCCCGTAGGAATGATCCACCCGAGGGTGAATCTCGATTGTACCAACCTATGTTGGTTAGGTACATCGATAGAGATTTTTTCAATCGACATTGTAGTGATGTCATGGAATTAATTGCATGCTACAATCTAATGAAAATCGTCTTATGCACGCATCCAATTAATGATGACCTTGTTAAAGAATTTTATCAAAACCTAAAAAAGGTGGATGAAGGCCCTACTTACACTACTCGCATTGCAAAACGCGAGTTAGAGTTCACTCCTGTGATACTGCAAGAGTTTCTCGAGTGTAGGCCCTCAGATGACACCTTTATCTGTTACCCTACCATGGACTTTCCTTTACCTGAGCCTTTTGACCATATCTCTATGGAGTCCATGCATGAGCATATCTTTGGTTATCCACGTCCACCAGCCCAAAACTTATTTCCTATCACTGAGTTGTCAGCACCTAACAATGTCCTTTACAAGGTCATTGTTGGGTGTTTTCTTACTATTGTCACTCGGGGTCTGGCCAAGATTCTCCCTCCCCATCTCTTTCTTTTATACGCCATGCGTCATAGGTTAGACATTAACTTTGCACTAAACATGTTTCATTGCATTGTGCATTTCACTTCCCCTGTACAAGGGAAAGTGCATATGTCATTTGGTCATATCATCACAGCATGGCTAGACTCCGTAGGCATCAACAACCACAGGGGTTCTCTGAGAGTGCTATCGGAGGTGTACGACTGTATATCAGTTCGTAACTTCTCATTAGCAAAGCTACGGATGGGCGCTGGACAGATGAAGTTGGTGCCTCGACCACCCCCCAGGGCACGCAGAGAGCCTCCTCCGGTACCCAGAGAGGCGACAGAGGACTACGAGGATGCAGATACCATTGATGAGGATGATCAGATGTCGGCAGACACATCAGCGACGGGTCCATCAGATCATCATGGCCTACCGAGTCCGATTTCGAGACTATCGCGATCGGTGGACTCTAGGGCCGAGATATTGGCCGCATCCTTCGGCGCACGTCTCGATAGGATGGAGGAGTCCCAGGGCCGCATAGAGCGGCATCAGCTCGATATGCTAGATGATGCGGGCTGGACCACTGAGTCGTGACCTCCACCGCCACCTCCTGCGGACGATTAGAGGATATTAGATGTTCTGTGGTCGTCAGTTTTTGTAGTGAGATTGAGCATAGCCAATCTCCATTTCGAATGTAAAAGACAAGTTTTAAGTTAAATGAAATCTTTGTTTCTAAAAATCTTGTGTGTATGAATGAATGTTTGTATAATTGTATTGTTTATGAAAGTTGATATATTATGATATGAAATTGCATCCTATCATATACCATGTCATGACATTGTTTAGGGTTATTTTAGATGGCATGTGTTCTTAAAATTCATCATATGTCATAACATCATGATCATTGGCCATGCTTTCATAATGCTATTATTTATGCCATGATCATACATTCATGCATTAACTTGATTAAAATTGATTTAAGGACTATGGCATGACTTGGAGTCCCAGTTATAAGGGAATCAAGTAGAGTTGCTTTAGAAAATGCATGAAACCCTAGTTTAGGGAGAACAAAACCCACATCTCACATCTAATTGAAATGTATGTGTATTTATACACCATAGATACATGTGAGATGCTAGGATATGAGTTAAGTTCAAGGTGCATAGTTTTTGCATCTAGATGAACTAAAACTCATCCAATCCCATTTGGATCATTAGGAAAGCTTGGGTACAAGCCATGTGCATAGAGCCCAAGGAAAATGATCCAAATTAGGGCTTTAAACACATTTTAAAATCATTTTGAAAAACCTTGGTGAAGTCTATCTTTTGATAGCAATCACCATTGATAAGATTGATACAAAGTGAGCTTCAACCTTAAAGTTTTTAGTCACTTTTGGATTTTGTATCAATCTCCTAATTCAATGGTAAAAATATTTTTCCAATATTTTTCACTGATTATATGTGTGTTAAGTAATATATGTATCAAGTTTCGTGATTTTTTGATTTACGTAGAATTACTTATGCATTTCTAAAAGTTTGATTGAAAATCGGTTTTGATTATCGATCATCGCTTCTGCGAATGATCGATGGCAGTTACACTTGATCCTATATCACTCATTTGTTTCGTGCCAGTCGACTGATGGATACATCAGTCGACTGGTAGCTGACAGAGTCGACTGATAGCATGATTTCGGGGTAACCAAAGTTGTTTAACCCGATTTCAGCTGCGGTTAAGGTCCCTAACCACTCCTAACCTTAGGATATGCTTTGGGAAGCATTATAAAGGGTGAAAATCCATTGGATATGGATTAGGAGAGGTGTTTAGGGTTTGTATCAATTTCAAGGTGTTGGAAAGTTCAATGTTGGATTTCTAACCTTACTTTTAATGGTTTAAAGTTCCTATTGGCTTAGGGACTTCCCAAGGACATTGTTGGTGCAATGGTCAAGGGGGAGCAAGCCTTTAGGGGGAGGTATCCATCTTGGGATGATGGATGTGTTTTTCTCCTTGAATAGGAGAAGTTATTGGGAGAATGTATCATCAATTGGGAAATTGATGGAACTTTTGAGAGACCCAATTTGAAAATTGGGAGAGTAAATGGGATTGTCTCTCTTGAGTGATATGAGACATTGACCTCCTTGGAGAGAAAACCTCTTTAATGTTAGTCAAAAAGGGGGAGAATGTTTGGGTGAGAACATTTAAGATTACCAATTTGGGATAATTGGTAAGGGATTTGAGTTAGTGTTCTAACTCAATAATTTATTTGGTTTTAATTTGTTTGGTTTTTGTCAAACATCAAAAAGGGGGAGATTGTTGGTGCAATCGGCCCAGGTCACGATTGACCAGGACTCGAGTTTGGCTCGAGTAATGTTTTGATGTGTTTTGATGTTTCGACAAAAACATATGACATGAAATTGTTGGTGCAGTGGGCACCAAAGTCGAACCGGTATTTTGATTATGGCAAAAGGCTCAATAGTTAAGGGTATATTTGTTATCTTACAAGTGTGCGAAATGCTAAAGTTGAGCGGAAGGTTGGGAACCGAGGTGGTCGGGCAACGCCAGAGGGACTTCGAGGAAGCCGAGGTACTCGGGTGAAGACCCGAGGCTACAAGGTAAGCTCGTGTGAAAGCAGCGTAGATCCGACCCAATACCTCCAATGGAAGGTCTAGGCGAGATCGATGGTTAGAACCATCGCATTTATATTTTAACTTGTATCGCAGCCCAAAACCCTTTGAGCTAGTCAAGTTCCAAATTTCTAGAAGAGCTCGAATTTCAAGGGGGTGAATTTGGACTTGACTCGTGTTTTGGTACAAAGGGTGATGTGGCATCAAGGTGGACATCCAAACCATCACCAAGCTTCCTTGTGGTGGACGCCCAAAATAAGGTGAGTTGGCACAAGATGGTTGGCTCCCATGATGTGGCACAAGTTGAATGGCTCCAACAAGTTGGCGCCAAGAAGGTTGGAGGTGGCACAAGGTGGTTGGATGAAACACCTCATCCTCAAGTTGGCGCCCAAGGAGGTTGGAGGTGGCACAAGGTGGTTGGATGAAACACCTCATCCTTGAGTTGGCGCACAAGAAGGTTGGAGGTGGCACAAGGTGGTTGGATGAAACACCTCATCCTTGAGTTGGCGCCCAAGGAGGTTGGAGGTGGCACAAGGTGGTTGGATGAAACACCTCATCCTTGAGTTGGGATAAGAACCTCACCTTGGACACTACCTATGTCTAAATTCATAGATCAATATCCATAAATAGACATGTTCAAGCCAAGCAAATAACAAGAATTCAAGAGCTCTCAACACGCTGTCCGTAACGCCGCTACTACTACTCACATTTGCTATGACGAAGCGTTAATGACAACGAAAGCTACATCTTCTACTTATAAGAGTTGTCGGTATATTTATTTAAGTTCTACTTCTTTAAATTGTCTTTGTGCTTTAATCGTAACAAGGAAAGGGGGAGTGTCCCTTTGCCTTGATTTCTTTTTGTAATCGTTGCTCCTACCTCCAACGAGGAGGAGTGGTTTTAGTGAATTGCCCTCCGTACGTGATCAAGGATCACTAGGGCCGTGGATTAGCAATCGAAAGATTGTGAACCACGTAAAAATATCTTGTCTACTTTATATTTCCGCTGTGCATTCTCTACTTGCTTTTTACTTATTGCAAAAGTTTTTAACGACACCGTATCGCTATTCACCCCCCCCCTCTAGCGACACTTTCGATCAAACAGAAATTGTCAAGGTAAAGTCCAAGTCATGGGTACTTGGCATGAAAAGTCCAACATGGGTTGGCAAGGAAAAGTCCAAGCATGGTCTTGGCAATGTAAAAGTCCAACATGGGTTGGCAAGGAAAGTCCAAGCATGGTCTTGGCATGGAAAGTCCAACATGGGTTGGCATTTGAAATCCAAGGGGATTGATATTGGCGGCGTAAAGTCCAAGCGGAGTCTTGGCGGCATAAGTCCAATGTGCCTTGGCGGTGTAGACACCGTTAGCATGACATAGCCGACGGAACACCTGAAGGCTAGCGCGATGGATGAACAAGTCATGGATGACTTGGAGGGATCCGAGAGGCGTGAGGCTGATGGAAGTGGCTAGAAGGCTTAGGTCTAGGCTAAGGGTGGTGTAGCAAGTATGGGGGAACCATACTTGGGTTAAAACATCATGTTTGAGGTGTGCCAGTCGACTGGTGCCATGTGGCAGTCGACTGGACCGAGTCAACTAGGGTTTGACTACGGGATTATGAGCCAGCAATGATCGCCATAGGTGGGCGGGCCGATCGATGAGCCGAGCAATGATCGATCGTGTGATCACCGACCGGTGCTCAGAAATCGCCACGCATCGGAGTCGAGACTCGATCGTCGAGTGAGGATTCCATCACCGATCGATGGTCACACCGGCCGATCGATGAAGGTTCCGTTGGACTTATCCAGCGTGGATCTAGCCGTTGTCTCACGGCAATAGTGGCATCAGTCGACTGATGGTCCCGATCAGTCGACTGATTGACTTTTTCTAGCACAGGTTGAAGCTATATATGGAGCTCGTGATGGAGGAAAAAGAAATCGGTTCTTGAGGACTATTGGGGCGATTTGTTGGTGCAAATCAGGTCTCCAAGTGCAAGCAAGCAACCAAGCATTCAAGCAATCAAAACAAGTGTTGTAAAGTCTTTTCTTTACTTGTATTTCGTATTCATTATTGTAATTGCTTGTATTTGTATCTTATTGTTTAAGATTACTTGTAAGGGGTTTCTCCACCCTTGACTTGTGTCAAGAAGGAGTTTTATTGGTTAGTGGTGTTTGTGGCATCGCTAGGGTTCGTACGAACCCAATCCGTGGAGTAGGAACCGGTTCGGTTCCGAACCACGTTATATGCTCTTGTTGTGATTTGTGTTGTGTCCATTTCGTTACTGCTTTTAGTATTATATATATTCCACTGCGCTAATGAAATTGTAGACACGAACGAGATTGAATTCCATCTATGATCGAAAGAAACGCTATTCACCCCCCTCTAGCCGTTCCAATATTCCTAACATTTAAGTCCATAGAGGGCTTTCTTTAACCTAAGGACATGGTCGGGTTTATCTACACTTTCGAACCCGGGAGGTTGACTAACATAAACCTCTTCCTTAATGTATCCATTTAAGAACGCTAATTTCACATCCATTTGAAACAACTTAAATCCTCGATGTGCAGCATACGGTAATAGCATTCGAATGGACTCTAATCTAGCTACTGGGGCATAGGTCTTGTCGTAATCTAAACCTTCAACTTGACTAAACCCTTTAGCGACTAGTCTAGATTTATTTCTAACTACTTCACCTTTATCATCAAGTTTATTTCTAAACACCCACCTTGTTCCAACGATTGTTTTATCTTTAGGTGGTGGTACTAATTCCCATACTTCGTTCCTAGTGAATTGAGCCAGCTCTTCTTGCATTGCAATAATCCAATCGGGATCAAGAAGAGCTTGGTCAATAGTTTTGGGTTCAATTTTAGAAATCAAGGATATTTGACTAAGGTTTCTGTATGAGGCTCTAGTTCGAACTCCTAGACTTGGATCACCTATCACTTGGTCGATAGGATGATTCGTTTGAGTCCTAGTTGGATTTGGGTTTGAGTCTACAACTTGATCAATAGGATGACTCGTTTGAGTTCTAGTTTGGTTAGAGTCATCTATCACTTGGTCGATAGAGTGACTTGGTTGACTTAGGTTAGGATTAACACTAGACCTGATCTCCAGATCAGAGTTAGGTCTAGTATGAATCAACTCACTAATTGGGGTTGCCGGGGGTTTTATAGGTTCGTGTCCTTCATCAAATACTACATTGATAGTCTCCTCGACTCTAAGGGTGTCATGGTTATATACTCTATAAGCTCTACTTGTAGTCGAGTATCCTAGAAAGATTCCAGTCGTGGTTTTGGATGTAAATTTCCCTAGGTAATCCTTAGTGTTTAGGATATGTACCTTACACCCAAATACCCTAAAGTACTTGATGTTAGGTATTTTATCGTGATAAATCTCATATGAGGTCTTAGGGTGCCTCTTTACCATAAGGATCCTATTTTGGACATAGCATGTCGTACTTACGGCTTCCGCCCAAAACCTATCGGGTAGGTTATACTCGTTTAACATTGTCCTAGCGGCTTCTTGTAGGATTCTATTTTTGCGTTCTACTAGGCCATTTTGTTGTGGGGTTCTAGGGCAAGAGAACTCATGGTGGTATCCATTTAGGTTACAGAATTCTCTAAACCTATGGTTCTCGAATTCACCACCATGATCAGACCTAAGTCTCTTGATTTTAATGCTTTATTGATTTTCTATTAATTTAAATAGGTTGATTAATTGATCTAGGGTATCACTTTTGTGTTTGATGAACCTAACCCAAGTAAATCTAGAATAGTCATCAATTATGACTAAGCAGAATTTACTTCCATTAAGTGACTTAGCTCCGTGTGAATCAAATAGATCCATGTGTAGGAGCTCAAGCACACTTTTGGTTCGTTCTTGATTAGTTAGTTGATGTTGTGTCCTAGATTGTTTACCTTGTTGACAAGCATTACATATTTTATTATCCAAGTTATTGAGGTTAGGCAAACCTCTGACTAAGTCACTCTGACTCATCTTGTGGATGAGTCTTGGGTGTGAGTGACCGAGTCGTCGATGCCACAACCATGATTCCTCTTGCCATGTCATAAGACACTTAGTTGAGGAGTTAGTTAAGTTAATAGTGTAAATATTGTTATTTCTAGTTCCCTTAAGAATTATTTTAGAAGTTTCATTTGTATTAATTATGCATTCATTTTCTAGAAATATGACCTTATAGTTATTATCACACAATTGGCTTACACTAAGTAAATTTTATTGAAAATTTTCTACTAATAAAACATTTTGAATAACAAAATTTGAGTTGAGCTCAATATCACCTGATCCGATGATTCTGAGCTTGCCATTGTTTCCGAAGGCTACTGATCCTTGTCGTTTGAATCAAAGCTTCAAAAACTTGAGTTGATCCCCGGTCATGTGTCGGGAGCAACCACTATCCAATATCCATTGATCCTTGAGTGTATCTTTTGAACCGGATGCGTATCTGTGGCTTGTCTTGAATAGTACTTCGCAGTCCGACTCGTCTTCTGTTTCCGATTCAAGTTCCGGTTCTGACTCTGTCTCCGATTCCACCGGTTTAGCCATGAGAACACGATCATTACCTTCTTCCTCGGATGCTTCTTCCCAAGTAGCATTGAGTTCCTTTTTGTGTTTTGATGCTTTTCTCTTGAGTTTTGGGCATTCGGACTTGATATGTCCAAACCTGTTGCATTCATAGCATCTAATATTTGAACTTTTAGTCTTACCTTCGTTGGGTCGAGTGACAGTTCATTTTCGGCCCTTGACTATCCTCCGAACTAGGTTGACTAGTTCGGCCTCCATTTCCGAGTCGACCTCCGAATCAGACTCATCCTCTTCTTCCTTCGGAGGTGCCTTGCTTGCGGTTTTCTTCCTTGAACCTGCAAAAAGTTCTATACCCTTCTCGGGTTCCAAGTTAGACTGCTCATGAAGTTCAAAATCGGAAAATAATTCATCTAACCTAAGTTTCGAAAGATCCTTGGAGACATTGTAGGCATCGACCATGGATGCCCACAAGGTAGTCCTCGGAAAGGAGTTAAGAACATACCTTATAAGGTCGCGGTTTTCGACCTTTTGCCCGATTGCATGTAGATTGTTGACTATATCTTGAACGCGGGCATGAAGTTGTGTCACAGACTCATGTTCCTGCATTTTTAGATTATATAGTTTATTAAATAAAAGATCTCGCTTACATACCTTAGCTTCATCGGTCCCTTCGTGTAGCTCCACTAGCTTTGTCAAAAGGTCCTTTGCGCTGATGAAGGGGCTGACGCGATTTAGTTCCTCCTTGGACAAACTGCATTGGAGGATTTGAGTTACCTTGGCGTCGGCTTCGACTTGTCGTTTTGTCGCAATGGTCCATTTTTCATAATCTAAGGATTCACCCACTTCGTTAGTCGGAAGTGTGAATCCCGTTTGGATTATGATCCACATCTCGATTTGGGTTTTGAGAAAGCATTCCATCCGACCCTTCCAATAACGGAAGTCATCTCCATTGTAAAACGGAGGTCGGACGGTGCTAAAACCCTCGAGATGGGCCATTAAAACAAAAGAAACAAGGAGATGAAGACGAAAAACCTAGCAACGACAAAAACACACGAAAATATACCAAGACTCGCGTCTTGGATTAGTAGTGCGGGAGAAAAACTAACCAAATGAAATAAATATGAAATAAACAGAATTAAAAAGAAAAAAATCTTTAAAAAGCTAGATTGGTGGTTTCACCAAATCTTAGCAACCCCCGGCTCTGATATCAATTGTTGGATCGAGCGGATCGCTAGAGGGGGGGTGAATAGCGATAAACCTTTTTTTTCTTTTCGAGAACGTTTCAAAACACTTATACGCAGCAGAAATGTAAATGTAAAGTAAAAGAGACAAGGGAATTTTACTTGGTTCGTAGCCTTCGGCTACTACTCCAAGGCCCTAGTGGTCCTTGCCCACGTACGGAGGGCAAAAACACTAAAGAACTCCTCGTTAGAGGTAGGAGTTAATCGATACAAATGAAGCACAAAGCTTGAGGTAGAGGGACACTCCCCCTCTCCTCGTTATGATAAAAGCTCCGAGAATTGAAAGTAATGAACTGAAATAAAAACTTAAACCGACGTAATAAAATGAAAACAATTAAAACCTAGACGTCGGAGAAGAAGCACTTCGTTGTCGGAAAGTTGTAGCTTAGCGGAGGCTTTTGGAAGCTTAGAATTGATGAAGAAACCCTAGGTTAGACCCTCCTTTTATAGCCTTTGAGCCCCTTTTCGAGAGGAACTTTAGCCAATCACAATTGAGCATCAATCTCCTTGAAATGGGGTGATAAGCCTTGACTCCTCGAAGCTGATCATTGACCATCAATCGACTAATGATCACCAAATGTTGAGCAGCGATCCGGTGATCGATGGACAAATAAATGAGTCCTCAAAGCCGGGCAATGATCGATACTAGCTGAAATGACAAGTTAGCTAAAAAATAACATTATTTCGATGGCGTCCGACCATCCGATCTCGACCTAGACCACCGATGGGATGTTTTGGGTCGGATCTACGCTTAGGTCTATCCCCGTAAAGAGGATACGACCTCACTTACACTCGCACACACGAGCTTACCTCGATACTTACTGTGTCACTTTTGCTTCCGGCCTTCCGCTCGATTCCTTCGGCTCCCTCTGAAGTCACTCAAGTGTCGCCCGACCACCGTGGCTTCCTCCGGGTGTCGCTAACCTTCAGCTTCAGCTATAGCAATTTTCTGCACACTCAATTCAACTCGTGAGATAAAAACATGAGCTTAACTTTGTATCGTTTGCTATAATCAAAACTCAGGTTCTACTTTGATGCCTACTGCACCAACAAGCCTATCTCGTAGTTTCTTAACTGTCATAAGCATAAGGTATGCCTCATTCAACTACATCAGAATCGCTCCGATCCTTGAAACGATGCACCTGCGTACAACCTCCTTTTTATCCACTCTGAAAGGATTAACTAATACTTGCGTAAAAGTTAACCACCATCTAGGTCCTGTAAACTGGTTTCACCAGCTTCCGACTAAATGATTTCCAACATCACCTTTGTCAAAAAGGTCTGTGGTATAGTAATGCTAAAACATTCTATCCACATCTACAGTACTAACCAAACCATACATGGCAAACCACCATCTACGGTGGTCGAGTGTGCAACTCCAACTACCAGAATCAATAGTGGCCAGGTTATGCAACTTCAACAACCACAAACTGATCCAATCGTGTCCAAGATACACAATTCTCAAATCCAGTGGCGACTAGATCGTTAATTAGTCAAACAACTTAATCACAACTCATAAAATTCATAATAAGTATGAAATTGTCGTCTTTACACACTTGCATCCTTTTTACTCTTCACTGATGATATATTAATCATCACAACGACAATGATAATTGTATGATACCATGTCACTACAATACCAACACTCCAGTCATAAATCAACCCTAGAGTATACGTAGGTGTCATTGGCTGATCTAAATAGATCATTCATCCTTAACGAAGGATATTTACTTTCAACGACTATCGCATTCCATCATCGATAATCGATGCATAATCTCAAAGGTCCATCTCTCTTTCAACAGAGTTCTGGATCTTCTCAAGGAGGAATACTGGGATAGATAAATTTCCCTTCCAACTTCTCCTATAATTACAACTTACATTCTTCCAATTTCTATAGTGTTTAGCAACACTGATACCAACAAAACTATCATTCGATATGTGATCTTCGATACCAGAACTATTTCCGCAATCATTTCGATCGCCTACTCCACTTGCCTATGCAACGACAAGCCTTGGAGTTCATCCGAAACTACATCCGAATACTCTCAGATTATACGCACATCCGAGAGCATATTGTACCATACTACCAACAATTTGACCATCCGTAAGGATATGTCTACAGTAAAAGTATGTCTATCAAAGTCTAAGGGTCTCCCTTGACTTCTTAATTGTTGGTCCACTTCTCACCTGATGGTAGAGATACCACCGACCTACAAGTCGATGTAAAAGACCCTTCTAATCTGAACAAAGAATGTTCTAGACCAAGATACACGTAAACTACAAGTATCTCTCAATATATTAACCTTGAGGGTAAACTAAAATAACACCCTAAATGATCCATTATCTACCGATCTGATTCAAAGGCTTCATGTAGGTCTCAGCCTTTCTCCGAAGAGAAGAAGATCAGATCTAACAGTCCACGATAAAGCGGTCACATTTCTACGACGAATGACCTAAGGATTTTTTCAGATTGTCTGATCTCATCACTTAATCCTACGAGCTGCAACTATAGAATACCGAATATATACGACCATAGTCGTATACTCTCTCCTCTGTACTAAGCAAATCACATCTGGGGGTAACTGTTGTTTTTTTCTGTTGAATCTTCTATGATGTCTTCTGCTGATACTGTTGCATAAATCACTTCCCTTGGAGGGAAGTATCACGGAACTCCAATCACGCTTGAGGTAGTAGGTTGTTGCTGATGAGATATCCCAATCTTCGATGCTGATCTCCACTGTCGAGATGGTGCATCATTCTCTCGGAATACCATCGATAGTCTTCAACTGAGTCTTCAAAGTACACCTCCTCCACTGTACTGGTTGCTCACAATAGCAACAGATGAACTGATCCAATGGATAATCTGACTTCGCGTGTCTTCGTGATCTATATTGCACGCACATAATCCCTTCGGAGTCTTTGTTATGATTTTTCTGATGTGCATGAGAACATCCTGATGATCTGTGATTGGTCTTCTATAATCGGAAAATGGCTCAAGGCCTATGACTCCGATCTTGCTCCATTTGTCCAACATTCAGAGACTTCTTATTCCAACATCTGACTTGCAATGTCTGCTATCGATCTTCATCTCCTAACACTTGTACGGAGTCATTTCTAAACTCCTATCTCAATCCAATGTCTTCCAGCAGGATCTGATAGAAGATCCAGTGATCTTACTCTAAAAGTAAGCCAATAACCGTAGGTGGCTTAAAACATTCCTTCTTCTTCTTGAGCTATTAGGTGAGCATAAACTATACAAGTCTAACGACTCTGCATGATATTCTCGTTACCGACGATCACCCTACTCGACGCTCAAGAATTTCCTACAAGGTGTCACTGAAAGTGACACGGGGGAATACTCTCTCTCAACATCACTAACCATGATCAAGTGATGTTTTATTTTCCGAAGGTTATTTTTTGCATTTTCTACCAAATACCGGCATGATCCCGATAATGGTATACAACTAACTCTACTTCCTTTGTATAACCCAAGTGAAGTACTCAAAAGTACCTTCAAAGTTATACAACTCAGTACGAACGACTCAGGGATAAAATCCCTATGAAAAACCTTAACCTAGCCTTCCGCTATCTGCATCAATAATAGTCTACTTGTCTTGTCCATTACCCAACAGGTAATGATCTGACTAGCATAAATAGTGAAAATTTCTAAGACTGTAGTCTCTGATTT
Organism: Wurfbainia villosa; assembly: GCA_025175895.1. Classification (NCBI taxonomy): domain Eukaryota; kingdom Viridiplantae; phylum Streptophyta; class Magnoliopsida; order Zingiberales; family Zingiberaceae; genus Wurfbainia; species Wurfbainia villosa. The sequence goes on from CM045988.1 coordinate 37,920,351, forward strand.
CCACAAGAAATGTGATGACTTGACCCCTATTTTCTGACTCGGTATCAGTCGGCCCTCAAAGGTAAATCACCTTTTCGACACAGGTTCAAGACTCACAGACTTAACAGGTCATTTTCGGGGTCAACTCATACCACGGTTATGAACAATAACCAACACACTACAGGTTATTCCCTGTTATTAACATTAAAAGTATAGTCAACTAAAACCGGGAGTATAAACCCTAAAGATAACTCCAGTTGGCCACCTCGATGGGCGACCCCTACTACAAGTCTACACAGGTGTCATAACTCTACTGTATACACCTACTGATCAAGTTTAGATGAATATCTACTAAACCATAAGTTATCAGGAATTCTTACCTCGTGCTTCTTGGAGCTCAGGCCGCTGTCCATCTCATCTCAGAAAACTAAAACCGAATAAATTGACTCCCGAGAATCCAAGACTCGACACAAAACAACCTTGTAAGGCATCGCAGAACCTAGGGCTCTTATACCACTAAATTTGTCACGCCCCGAGAGCATGCCGAGCCGAAAAATCAAACGGACAACATCTCCCCTGTACGTGGCAACATTTCGGGTTAATACAAGGCTCGTAGGCCCACAATAACAACAACATATAAATATGTAAACAACCACAACAACATAACCAACTAACTAAAATAACTACACAGTGGAAACATAAAACACAACAACATCACAACTACACAGTGCATACCGTATGACTAACACATCACAACATAACGGAATAGCGACAAAATCTGAATCCACAAGTCCACAACACAGTACATCAGGAAAAACTCTAAATACATAACACCATGTACGAAAAGCCCAAAACAAACATGGGAGCCTCGGAGGTGAGATGAGATGTCAGCCAGCGGTGCTCCAAGCCATCACAAAGACTTCTATCTGTTACCTGGGCAACAAAAAAACCCAGGGTCCGTGGTGGTGGTGAGTAAAACTCAATAGGTAATAGAAATATATGTATATATGTAATATCACATGTAATTCAACAACATAATCCAGAGGTACAACGGGTATATCAGCATAGTATATAAATACAAGCATATACCATCTAACCAAATGAACAACGTAAAATGCAGACATACCTGAAGTCTGCTATGCTACTCTGATCCAACCTGAACATATATCCAACATATATATAACAGGAAGAGTAAGATCAACTCACAATATACTCAAGCTACAGGTCAAGGTATCTAATGGTCTGTCCAACACATATACCAGTATCCGACACAAACGTATAACATATGCAAGAAGCATGCATGAATATGATGTACAATCAAATGCAGCAAGCATAATACAATCAAATGCAACATCACAATAAGCATATATATATATATAGACGGCATCTATATATATATTAATCTCAACCATCCATATATATATATATATATATATATATATATATATATATATATACATGCGTATATGTATATATATATGGTAATATACAAAGCGCCATCATATACGGCAATGCAGCATGCATGGTCATGCCTACTCACCCCTACTCGCTTCCATTACCCCAGTGTGGCCTAGGTTGCACGACATGACAACTGTCCCAACTCACACCAACCGCTGCTCTAGAGTTGTCGAGTGGGCAATATGATCAAGTAGCATATGAGCGTAAAGAGCTCGCTACACAACGGGGGTCCCTGCTGTTGGCCACTCTGACTAACACTGCCAATGAGTGGTCGAGTACCACGCACCCAGGACAACTGCATGCAACTCCAACTACCACCGTCTATAGTGGTAGAGTGCGGCACAACGGATGCTCTGCCCTCACACCGGTTACTCCTCCTATGAGTAACCGTGGAGGCAGGATGACTGGCGACCCTCTCAACCACAAGGGAGACCACGTCGCCAGCATGCATGCAAATGACATGAATGCAATGTCTCACATACAGACATCCACCATAGACTCTCTATTCTACATAAAGTCATACTAATCAAATCAACGCACTCTCTATCCTGCAGAGAGTCGTACTCAACTGATCAACGGACTCTCTATCCTATAGAGAGTCGTACTCAGCTGATCATAACTCTCTATCCAATAGAGAGTCGTACTCAACTGATCGACACACTCTCTATCCTATAGAGAGTCGTACTCGACTGATCATAACTCTCTATCCAATAGAGAGTCGTACTCAACTAATCGACGCACTCTCTATCCTATAGAGAGTCGTACTCGACTAATCATATCAAGCTGGGACCACCGGTCCGTAGCGACACACTAATCACCCTTCACTTAACCATTACACAATACATGGTTGGTAACAAGTATGCAACATACAGTATTGGAAATAAATCCTACATTTAGGGCATTACCTACCCACATATGACCTTTTTTCCAATTTATAAATTGGGTCATCACCCGTACTAACATTTACACCCTACTAAACATCTAGGCCAATTTATATCACATCTATAACTCCTAAATCATGATAGGGAATATGTGATATCAACAATTGAGCATAAATACATCCAACGATAAGTTCAAGCATGAGATAATAAGAGAAGGGTCAAGATAATATGAACACCTAACATGCTTATATTTATGACTAAATCTGAATGCATTAAAACTACCTGACCAGGGTAGGAATTACCCACCTGATATGAAGCTCGAAATAATTCTCACGGTCGTGGACCTGCTTTGTATTCCAAACCTGCACATAATAGCAACTATGTTTAAGCACAAGCGTTAAACAAATACACAACTTAACTACTACGTCATTTCTAGGTTATCGTTCTTTCCTCGTCTACGAGTTAGAACTTCGAACACACACACCTCTCGTAACCCCGGATCTACATCCATCCTGGACCAATTCTCCCAATCTATTTCTCTCTATCCACACGACATAACCAATGTTTCACCAATAGAACATCACCAATAATCCATACATTACCACACTTACCGCATATCCACATCCAACAGCTAGAACAAAGGATACAAATCTTACCCCTTCGTGGCCAAAGACAACCCTATTTACAGCTATTCACAACCCTTTAATCCATCGTTCACAGCCTCCCAAACCTCCAATAGGTCCAATATCAACTGAATCCAATAACAACAAATTGGAAAATACCTAGATTCAAAACTATAAATACAACTTACCTTCTCTTCTCCCACCAACCGAACACCACACCAATAGCGCACTAGGATGTAGATCCCAGCTCCTAGCCCGGCTGCAAAACAAAGTCATTTCACTGTGAGCAGCACACAAAAATCACGAAGATACACCCAAACCTACCACATGACGCAACCCTTCTTTCTCGATCTAAATGGTTCACCGTGGACAGCTCCACTATCGGAATTGTTGCTGCTCTTCCCCTCCTATCCACCAGCTTCAAGATGCCACGAGATCAGTAGCAGCCGCTCTCTGCCATGGTGATAAGGCCCCTGATCAACTCACGCGAAGGCTCAATGGTGCCAAGGAGGAAGAAATCAGACTGACCTGCGACAAGGGTGCTTGGCTGTGGTGACAGCGTCGCCGCACCACCCGTGCTAAGATGCCGACGAGGTCTAGGACGGCTGAAGTCGAGGAAGAATGGTGGCAGTAGCAGTGGATCCAACTCCCAGTGGCAGCGGCAACAGCGTGGCAACTGGCTTGAGGCGTCGACGATCGAAGAGGAGCTCACGGCGTGAAAAGACAGAAGCCGCTCTCTGAGCGGAAAAGGGCAAGCTGGCGTGGTCGGTGCGCGAGGGAGAAGGCGACGGAGATGTAGAGGAAAAAGGAGCGACGACGATGGGGATCAGAAGAGGCACGGCGAGCACAGAGGAGACGCCGACGGGCTAAACTCCAACGGCAGCGACGAGTGGGAGGAGCCAGTTCTGGCGGCGACGAGTGGAGAAAGGTCGCTGCCGTCGAGCTCGAGATCGGGGAACGAATCGGCGTATCGGGGAAATGAGGAGTAGAAACGGCCGATCGAGAAAACGGAAGAAATATAATAGGTTTTTAATTAAACCTATTAATTCCTAGCATATAGTCTAAACAAGCTTTATAAAAGTCTATCCGCTTTATCCCCATGAAATGTCCATAAGGCCTCCGTTTAAATCTAGAAAAAATTTCTAAAAATTCTTGAAAAATTCCACAAGATAATTTATCAATTAACAAGGAATATAATTTTATTTTATATTTTTTTCCCGATATTTTACAGACCTGGTGCACTAAATCGAGTGGAACTGACCGAAGCTAACTCACTAAGTCTTTGACTAGTTAGACCAAGGCTTAACCTAAAGTGAATCAAGTACTTGATTCCTTTATTGACTTTCTCTAGGAAGTGGTCGTTGCTCCGATAATCAAGAAGGTCATGTGCCTCGCCACGACCTGGAAGTCAATACTGGAAAAACCTACTTGACTAGCTCAAACCAAGCCCTAATCTAACACAAGTTTAAACACTTTGAAATTGCTCATTTAATTTAATAAAGATAAAAGAAATCATTATCTCACAAAACTCATAAGGATAAGTGTATTTAAAACCTAGCTTGGGTGAGATGATTTAGGATTAAAATACACTTCAACCAATTTTTTTAACAACATACTCTTGTTAACCTACCTTAATTAACTCAAACTAAACAAATATACCCAATTATGTTAACCTAATTTAAGTCAACTCAAGCTAATTTACTATACTTAAATTAAATAAATGAAACTAAATAAATTTAATCGCCAAATTAATTGATCTACGAAATTTAAACAATAAGGATAATTAAATAATATTAAATCGTAAAAATGATAATTCAGTCGACTAAATTATTTTCAGTCGACTCAATGAGAGTCGACTGTGTTAGTGTCAACCCTTAATGTCAATCATGAGATGATTGATTAGGGATCATGTGTATCATATTTCATTAATAAAAGGCAAGGATTGTTTATTATATTTACTTTATGCATGTGCCAGCTAAAATAAATATAATAATGCCCTTGAATAGTAGGTTCTAATCTATCATTTATCAATTGGAAGAATCGATTATGAGAAGCTGTAGAGAATACTATTCTTAATATTCCTAGTCAAGTATTAATATACAAGGGCAATATTAATACATTGAGACTAGCATGTAGGTCAATGGATGACTTGATCTCACAAGTCATGGATATGTGATATCACATTGACACATGGGTATATATATTGGAGAATATATATACTGAATTGACCCGCCATGAGAAAGTGTCATGGATCGTTATATGAGTGTCATATACTTTCTCATGTGACTATTGGTATGAATAGTCCTTAGACCTGAAGTCACTATGGTTCCCTACATAAGGAGTTATGTGCTTTGGTATCATCTAACGTCACACCGTAACAGGGTGCACTATAACAGCGATCACTGGGTATGTAACGAATTATGCGGAGGGATGTAAGTGATGTAAATGGGATTTATCCCTCCCATATGACAGGAGTGATATCTTTGGCCTCTTGATAGAGTAGGACCACGAAATGCATGGTCATGCTCAAATGAGTCAATATGAGATATTGAGCTCATTTGTTTGAGTGAGTCTACTTGGAGATCAAGAAATATAAAGATCGATAAGGGGATGACACGGTGTATGCCTCATTGATCGATCAAAGATATCAAAGATAGAAGGACATCGTCATACATGATAATAGTCACGGAAAGGTTGTCGGATCTCGACAATCTTGTAACTTGGGTAGCAATGATGTATTGCTAGATGTCGCTCATTGCTTATGTATCTAAAATGGTTTTAAATACATTGTCAACATTACAAGAGCCTATAGGGTCACACACAAATGACATTCTATTTTGGAGATGGTTTCTTTTAGTTGGACTAAGAGGATAATTGAGCATATGGCCAAGATTTGAGTTAGACTCAAACTGGTTAAACTTGAGTTAGACTCAAGTTGAACCATGGAAGATGATTCATCATCATGCATGATTAATTTGATTAATCATGCATAGGAATACCAAAGGGCTTGATATTCATGATGAGAATTAAAAGAAGGGAATACCAAGGGTCTTGGTATTAAGAGAACTCTTAATGGGGAGATAATGGCATTAATGGCTATGGATTAAAAGGGCCTTTTTGGTGTTCAACGTGGATGACAATTTTCTGTGGCTTTTGGTGTTTGGGCGTGCAAGCCAAAAGGACCAAGAGAGAAAGTGTTCTCTCATCTCCTCCTTCCTCTCCTTCTTCTTCCAAAAGAGTTCTTGGCGTTTTGCTAGGGGTTCCTAGCACAACGTGACTCCAAAGCTAGTGTGGGTGTCAGTGTGGATACCATAGATATACGGTTACCCTTACCGTATTGAGATTCGACAGCGTTTAGAAAAGCGGGATTGTGAAGGGCACTCACCGAAGGTAAATTCCTTCTCTAGATAAGATCTTGACTAGATTAAAGAAAATGATTTATATAGTTTTACATGGATCTCTGGTGGGATTTGGTATAATTATTGTTTCCGCTGCGGTTGTGTGAAGTATTCGCCCGCGATGTTGTGAACATCAAATCCGGAGTTTTTCCCAACAGTGGTATCAGAGCAAGGTTGCAAAACATATATTTCGTTATAATGATTAATATGTTATATAAATCTAGATCTTCATGTTTTCTATGAGATATGAAACATATGAATTATGGATACACGAATTTTAGGCTTGAAATGTTGATAAAGGGGCAAAAATAGGGTTGAACAGGATGACACACGACTATGTTGAAAAACATGGCCTGGTCGTGTTCAAACCCACGGCCGTGTTGAAGAACATGGCCTAGCTGTGGGCAGCTCTGCAAGAGCAACCCACGGTCGTGTGGAAAGACACAGCCTGCCCATGTGGACCTCTGATCACCCCAAAATGGTCGTGCCAATTGGCACGACCCGACCGTGTTGGACACGGGATGCTTCGGAAGCAAGGGTCTTGGGTTCATAATGATGGACCAAGGGCAGCAACTCATTCGGAAGCAAGGGTCTTGGGTTCATAGTGATGGACCACCATGGCATTGCGGCTTATCGACGAAGCGACTTTAAAATTCGTGTATGTATAATTAATTTTATAAAATCACATCATTATGAATGATATGATGCATGGTGCATGGTTATGGCCTAGGACCCAATATGATTGTGGTTGTATGTGTTGTGTGTGCATGTTGTAATTCATAATGCGGCTTGCATGTCGCACCTTCATCTCTATTTTTCCTGTTGTAAAATAGATTTAGACTCGAATGTAACTCGAGTGTTCTTATTTTGTAATGTACAAAATGAAGAAATGGAAAGTCCATTGAAGGGTGAAGTTACAAGGAGGATGCCGACAACACAGGATGACCGAAGGAAGCACTTGGAGAAGATGTCATCCCTAGGTTATCCATTCGCTCTTCTCATTGGCTTGAGAAGATCGTAGATTCAGGCCATAACCATGTCACGTTTAAAATTATATGTTGATATATATTATGCTTGCATGTGATGCTTGTGTATGTGATGCTTGTATGAGATGCATGCGTAGTTAGTTGTCACAAAATTAGGTCACTTATTATATGCCTACCAAAGTTTAATACTTACTATTACCTTGTTCAATTGTAGCGCATTTGCCAAAGCAAAGTGACTCGATTTACCTTAGATGATAGGACAATTGTGATGTCCGCCTATTAAACTTTGGGTTTGACTTAACTAAGCTCTCTCAATTAGATTGATGAACTTAGAGGCATAGCTCATACGAGATATCTACCTACATTATACAAATCTTGGGCGATTAGCCAAAGCTAACTCAAGATGAGTAGTAATTTAGAAGGATATCTCATTCGATGGGCATTATGAACAAATGTTGTTCATAAAGATATACAAGAGTTACATTAGATGTAATTGGTACGAGTTACCTACCTAATTTATACGAGTCTTGGGTGATTAGCCAAAGCTAACTCAAGATGCGGTATAATATGGATCTTGTACCACTTTGTGACTAGTGGGAGAATCATTTAGTTAAAGGCCTAATTAAATGATTGAAATATGATACATGTCTACATTTCTGTTGTAGATCACTATATCTTCAAATACGTCAAATACCCTATCTCTGCGATCGGTCCTTAAGAAGGACAAGCTCAATGGAGCAAACTTTATTGACTGGTATAAAAATTTGAGAATAGTTCTCAAATAGGAGCGAAAACTCTATGTCCTAGAGCAACCCATTCCTGAACCACCCACCAACAATGCCACTCGTGTTGATAAGGATGCTTACAAGAAGCATCAAGATGATGCATTAGATGCATCATGCCTTATGCTTGCAACCATGAACTCTGAGCTTCAGAAGCAACATGAGAACATGGATGCCTTTGCTATGGTTGCACACCTGAAGCAACTATATCAAGGGCAAGCGAGGCACAAGAGATCCGAGGTATCTAAGGCATTGTTTCAATGCAAGATGTAAGAAGAAACACCCATAGGAACTTACGTACTCAAGATGATTGGATACGTGGAGAACCTTGATAGATTAGGATTTCCTTTAGGCCAAGAGTTGGCCACTGACCTTATTCTGCAGTCCTTGCCTAGAGACTTTAGTCAATTTGTCATGAATTATTACATGAGTGAAATTGACAAACTCTTGCCTGAGCTCTTAAGCATGTTGAGAACTGCTGAGAGCAATCTTAAGAAGATACAACCTAGTACTAGTAATGTACTTATGGTTAAAAAGGGCAAAGGTAATAAGAAGTCGAAAGCCAAGACCCAAGAAAAGGGCAAGAAAGCATTGAAGCCCAAAAGTGGGGTGGCCAAGGGACTTGCTTCCACTATAAGGAAGCTGGACATTGGAAGAGGAACTGTAAAAAGTATCTTGAGGAAGTCAAGAAGAAGCAAAGTGAGACTTCTACTTCAGGTATACATATTATAGAAGTCAATCTATCTATTTCTTCTTCATGGGTATTGGATACCGGTTGTGCTTCTCACATTTGCACTAATGTGCAGGGCCTCAGAAGAAGTAGATCATTGACGCAAGGGGAAGTGGACCTATGTGTGGGCAATGGCGCAAGAGTTGCTGCTATGGCTGTAGGAACACATTCCTTATTGTTGCCGAGTGGTTTGATTTTAGAACTTGATGAGTGCTATTTTGTACCTGCAATAACTAAGAACATTATATTTGTTTCTTGTTTGGACAAGAAAGATTTTTCATTTACTATAAAGAATAAATATTGTCCTATTTATTTAAATGAAATGTTCTATTGCAGTGCACATTTGATGAATGGACTCTATATTCTAGATCTAGAAAACCCATTCTATAACATAAATACTAAACGATTCAAATCTAATGATTTGAATCAGACATATCTTTGGCATTGTCACTTGGGTCACATAAATGAGAGTCGCATATCCCAGCTCCATAGAGATGGATTACTGGACTCATTTGATTTTGAATCATATGAGACATGCGAATCTTTTCTTTTAGGCAAGATGACCAAGACTCCATTTAGTGGACAAGGTGAATGAACGACAAATTTGTTAGGCCTCATACATAGTGATGTTTGTGGTCCTTTCAAAGTCACAGCCTGAGGTAGTTATCAATACTTCATTACATTTACTGATGATTTCAGTAGATATGAATATGTGTACCTTATGAGGCACAAATCAGAATCCTTTGAAAAGTTCAAAGAATTCAAGAATGAAGTACAGAACCAACTTGGAAAGAGTATTAAGATGCTTCGATCAGATCGAGGTGGGGAATACCTTAGTCAAGAGTTTCATGACTATCTAGTTGAGTGTGGGATAATATCTCAACTCACTCCACCCGGAACACCATAGTTGAATGGTGTATCCGAGAGGAGAAATCGTACTCTGTTAGACATGGTATGATCAATGATGAGTCATACGGATCTTCCTCCTTCCTTCTGGGGATATGCTCTAGAGACAGTTGCTTTCGCACTTAACCATGTTCCATCTAAGGCAGTCATCAAGACACCATATGTGATATGGACTGGGAAGAGTCTCAAGATGTCTTTTTTGAGGATTTGGGGATGTGAAGCTTACGTGAGATGTCAAGTTTCAGATAAATTAGACCCCAAATCAGACAAGTGCTATTTTGTAGGATATCCTAAGGAAACGAAAGGATATTACTTTTACAACCCCATGCTAGGCAAAGTGTTTGTCGCCAGAAATGGTGTCTTTCTAGAAAGGGAATTTATTTCTAGAAAGACTAGTGGGAGTAAAATTGATCTTAAAGAAATTCAAGATACACAAAATGGTACTTATGCCTTAATACAACAAGAACAGGCATCACAAGGAGTTGTGGTACAACCTGTTCATGTAGACCAAGCTCTGCGCAGGTCTGATAGGATACGTCATCAACCTGAGAGATATTTTTTTCTCTTGGATGACAATGATGGTGTCATGCTAGATGAGCCAACATCCTATCAGGAAGTTCTAATGAGCCCAGATTCTGAGAAATGGCTTGAGACCATGAGATCCGAAATGGAATCCATGTACACTAACCAAGTATGGACTTTGGTTGATCCACCTGAAGGGGTCAAACCCATTGGGTGTAAGTGGGTCTTTAGGAGAAAGACTGACATGGATGGTAATGTGCATACCTATAAGGGGCGATTGGTAGCAAAAGGATTCAAGCAGATTCATGGTATTGACTATGATGAAACCTTTTCTCCAGTTGCGATGCTCAAATCCATTCCGATCATGCTTGCTATTGCTGCTTACTATGACTATGAAATATGGCAGATGGATGTCAAAACTACATTTCTTAATGGAAATCTACTCGAGGATGTGTATATGACACAACCTGAGGGTTTTGTCAATCCAAAGGATACTTGAAAAGTTTGTAAGTTGCATATGTCCATTTATGGTTTAAAGCAAGCTTCTAAAAGTTGGAATCGTCGATTCGATGATGCGATCAAAACGTTTGATTTCATAAAGAACGAAGATGAACCTTGTGTCTACAAGAAGGCTAGTGGGGGCACAGTTATTTTCCTCATTTTGTATGTAGATGACATACTACTCATTGGAAATGATATCCCTATGCTAGAGTCTGTGAAGACTTGGCTTGGAAATTATTTCTCAATGAAGGACTTAGGTGAAGCAGCCTATGTTCTTGGCATCAAGATCTATAGGGATAGATCTAAGAGATTGCTTGGCCTGAGTCAGAGTACATATATTGACAAGGTTCTTAAGTGTTTTGCCATGCAGAATTCCAAGAAGGGATTTCTGCCAATGTCACATGGTGTAAGTCTTTCGAAGACTCAATGTCCCTCTTCTGTGGAAGAGAAACAACGCATGGATCAGATCCCTTATGCATCTGCTATAGGATCTATCATGTACGTCATGATTTGTACTTGCCCCGATGTCTCGTATGCTTTGAGCATGATGAGTAGGTACTAGTTAGATCCCGGTGAGTGTCACTGGATAGAAGTCAAGAATATTCTTAAGTACTTGAGAAGGACGAAAGAATATTTCTTGATCTTTGGAGGTGAGGAGGAGCTAGTTGTAAAGGGTTACAGCGATGCAAGCTTCCAAACCGACAGAGATGATTCGCGATCACAATCAAGGTATGTATTTTGTCTGAATGGTGGTGCTATGAGCTGGAAGAGTTCGAAACAATACACAGTTGCAGATTCTACAACAGAAGCCGAGTACATTGCTGCTTCGGATGCAGCAAAGGAGGCAGTTTGGATCAGAAAGTTTGTTTCTGAGCTTGGTGTAGTTCCTAGCATTGTGAGCCCTATAGAGCTTTATTGTGACAACAATGGGGCTATAGCACATGCTAAGGAACCTCGTTCTCACCAGCGTTCCAAATATATACTGTGGCGGTATCACCTCAGTCGAGAGATCATCGATAGAGGAGATGTGCTGATATGCAGAGTAGATACTGATGCTAACATTACGAATCCCCTGACCAAGGCTTTGGCATAGAGAAATCATGATGGTCATACTAGGTCACTGGGTCTTAGAGATTACAGTGATTGGCACTAGTGCTAGTAGGAGATTGTTAGTGTCAGCCTTTAGTGTCAATCATGAGATGTAGTGCCAATCATGAGATGATTGATTAGGGATCATGTGTATCATATTTCATTAATAAAAGGAAAGGATTGTTTATTATATTTACTTTATGCATGTGCTAGCTAAAATAAATATAATAATGCCCTTGAATAGTAGGTTCTAATCTACCATTTATCAATTAGAAGAATTGATTATGAGAAGCTATAGAGAACACTATTCTTAATATTCCTAGTCAAGTATTAATATACAAGGGCAATATTAATACATTAAGACTAGCATGTAGGTCAATGAATGACTTGATCTCACAAGTCATGGATATGTGATATCACATTGACACATGGGTATATATATTGGATAATATATATACTAAATTGACCCGCCATGAGAAAGTGTCATGGATCATTATATGAGTGTCATATACTTTCTCATGTGACTATTGGTATGAATAGTTCTTAGACCTGAAGTCACTACGGTTCCCTACATAAGGAGTTATGTACTTTGGTATCGTCTAACGTCACACTGTAATAGGGTGCACTATAACGGCGATCACTGGGTATGTAACGAATTATGCGGAGGGATGTGAGTGATGTAAATGGGATCTATCCCTCCCATATGACGGGAGTGATATCTTTGGCCTCTTGATAGAGTAGGACCACAAAATTCATGGTCATGCTCAAATGAGTCAATATGAGATATTGAGCTCATTTGTTTGAGTGAGTCTACTTGGGGATCAAGAAACATAAAGATCGATAGGGGATGACACGGTCTATGCCTCATTGATCGATCTAAGTGTTGGAATGTATACTGAAAGCCTATCTCTTTTTGTATGAACATTTTATTTTGAAATAAGAATCACATGATCATTGTTTGCACTTTATATATGTGTGCATATTGTCTAATATTTTACATTGTAGATAACATGGTGCTTGGTGTGGCACAGAAGATCATGTTATCAGTTCCTTGTAAAATATAAGTAGAGGCTCACAACCAAGATGGTTTTGGACAAACCATTGGCATGGTTGTAGTGTAGCTTGGTATTGTTTTGTCTTGAACATAGAGTTACACTAGTACACTTAGGTGTATTGAGCAGGACCGACATAGAGGTGATTCAATTTATTGCTGACTACATAATTGAATCGGACCTCGGATATTATGTTGTACATGCTCTTAATCGATATAATAACTTGGGCACATGTACTTAGTATTTATTTCTTTGATTTACGATGGGTGAGATTTAGATGGATTAAATCAATATGCATTAAGTTGGGAAATAATATTATTTACATGGTGTCATTGATTATAGGAGAAGCAGTGTCCTATATATTAGGTTGATGATGTCCCCTTGAGGAGCTCATAAAGTTCATCATATAAACCCAATTTGGTTGACTTAGTCAACATGATGAAGTGTTGGAGTGGTACTACCGAGAATTAGATGTTAATTAATCGATGGTCAAGAATCAATTAATCGACTGGACATTCGATATCTTAAACACGGGAGATTAATGTACGAATAATATATGGAGCCCATATTAATTTATGGGGGTTGGTGAGGTAGTTCAATGATGATCATCTATTGGTTTGTAAATTCATTTATGTATCTAGTTTGTGTGGTTCCGATCCATCGTGTGGCCAAGACCAAACTCCTCCTTATGGTCCCTATCGTAGCCTAATATAATCCTTGTGAAGTCTAGATCCAAGAATGTAAAACAAAACCTAGAACCAACGGTTGGGATTAAATCCCTAGATCCGATGGTTGGATGAAACCCTAGAACCAACGGTTTGGATTAAATCCCTAGATCCGATGGTTAGGATGAAACCCTAGAATCGACGGTTGGGATTAAATCCCTAGATCAGAAGGTTGGGATAAAACCCTAGATCCGACGGTTGGGATGAAATCCTAGATCCGACGGTTGGGATGAAATCCTAGATCCGACGGTTGAGATGAAACCCTAGATACGACGATTGGGATAAAACCCTAGATCCGACGGTGGAGGTTAAATCCCTAGATCCGACGGTGGAGATTAAAGGACCTCTCAAGTGCTATAGGCTAGGGTTTTGGTTTTTGGTTTGGGCTGACTAGAAGGGAGTTTAGGGTTTCCTCCTTTGCTCCTTGGTGGCGTGCTCATTCTCTTCTCCTCCTTGGTTTTGCTTTTCTTCTTCCTCCCTTGCACCTTGGTGGCCGGCGGTTCTCCAACAATTGGTGGCCGGCGCTTCTCCAACCTCTAGGTGGCCGGCGGCAACCTTGCAACAAAGTTGGCCGGCGCTCATCCACTTGTTCCTTGGCCGGCGGTTGCATCAAATTTCCTTGCTTGGTGGCCGGTTCTAAAAAGGAAAGGTTTTGTTAGTTCTTCTCTTTGTTCACAGCGGACAAGGAAGGGAAGAACGCGATCTAGAAGGCTTCTACTCGTGGAGGATCTTCGTCCACACGTCGTCCACGAGAAGGATAGGACATACGGTAGAAGATCGTGAGGTATAAAGTTATTTTAACTTTATTTACAGATCTGAGCATGTTATTTTATGTTTTGATTATGCATGTGTGAATTAGTAAATATATTGTATAATCATGGACCCCTAATACAAACACAAAAACCGGCGATCCGTCCGTCGTCTCTTCCGCGGCTAACCAACTAGAAGAGTTGTGTTGCTTGAACAACTAGTTTGTTCAAGCGACCACTCAAGTTGTTAGCACGACGACGAAATGGTTGTGCTAAGGAAGCTCATCCCATCCGGATTAATTCTTTCATTAGTGAAAATTTTAATCCGGGGACATGGGAGCCAATGAGCCTCCGAAGCGACTCCCTACAATTGGTATCAGAGCCACGGTTTCCGGTTTTGTGTGTTTTGGATTCGGTTAATTTTTTATGCACTTTTTCATATATTATATGTGCCGGATAATAGTAGGATATGCGTAGTTTAACTCTTTAGTTGCAGGCATAAGATCCGACTATTATGGCCATGTGTGTGTATGTGAATGGATGTGTGTAAAAAAAAAAAAATTATTATTTGAATCCTCGGGGTTGACGAGGCTAGATTAGTATTTAATTTTTGTAATTAAATACGGCATTGTTTAGCCGCTCATTTTAGTTTACTTTCGATCTAGATGATTTGTACACTCCTTCGTGGAGTATAGGATCGATGGATGTAAATTAAAATGTTTTATCTCGGCTCGGAACTCTTTGGTGACTTGCGCACGGGAAAAGATGGAGCGGACGAGGTGGCGATACGACGGGATGCATATTGGAGGACAATGCCATAATAGTTGGAAATATTCAATTTTTTCCATATTTATTGCTTATTTGTTTTATATGCATGTTGTGTATGTTTTAAAATTCCTCAATTTTAATTTACTAAGTGGGAGAGGGACATTTTAATTAATTCCGCGACTCCATTACTATTTGACGTGTGATGCAACAAACTTGCGCGTTGGCTCTGAGTGCCTTCCTCCCCATCGGATGGGTTTGTTTATGGATCACTAGGTCAAATAATGGTTATAGGAAATTATTAAGGAGCGTGTGTACTTCCCCATCGGTAAGGCACATAATCCGAAATAATTCCCTTAGTATCGTGTAATGGTGCACACTTAGATGCAAATTAAAAGTATCCTCCCCATCGTAGTCGCTCGCTTTTATTTGTATGGCCAAAGAGGAACCAACTATTAATTTTATTTGTCAAAAAGTAAGGTTGACAAGATAATAAAATTAATGGGTAAAACCTCCTCTTACAAATGCAGAATTCGTATACGTCCACACTATCGTGGCATGCGATATTCTCAGTGTTTTGAGGTGTTGGTTGATTTCGGAATTTTATTGTTTTTGAGGAATCAATAATATTTGAAATCTAATATTTTGATCATTGTGATTTTTAGGATTTTCAAATGGCTTTCAACCCACTTGCTGTGATTTTAAAAGAAAACAAACTTATCGTCCAAACTACATTGATTGGAAAAGAAACTCGGATATTGTCTTAATCTGAGGAGTACAAATTTGTACTCTTCGAGGTCTGTCCTCCTAAGCCCACCGATGACTTTGATGAAAAGGAGAAAGAACGTTATAAGAAATGGGTTAAGGCAGATGAGATGGCGCGGTGTTACATTTTGGCATCTATGTCAAATGTGCTGCAACATCAGCATCAAGCCATAGCCACAGCTTATGACATGATGTTCAATCTCAAGGAACTTTTCGGACATCAGAGTAGGGCGGCTAGGCAGGAGGCAATGAGAAACTTGATGACGACCACCATGGTCGAGGGAACACCCATTAGGGATCATGTTCTCAAGATGATGGCTCATCTTAATGAGATGGAAGTCCTCGAAGCTGAGATCGATGGGGAAACCCAGGTCGATATCATTCTCACCGCCTAGGAGTTTTGAGCGATTCGCCAACTACAACATGAACAAAAGGTTTATATTCATTGGCTGAGCTTCCGATGTAACTCCGGCAGAGGGGCTTTTTCACGAGTGCTCAAGCCATGGTCGCTCAGAAGGTTTCTTCCTCTAAACTGAAAGGTAAGAAGAAGAAGAAACAAGGTGGAGCGAACAAAGTGGCAGTGGGACCTCAGGCAGGAGTGAAGAAGCCGAAAGGCAAGTGCTTCACTTGCAAGCAGACTGGCATTGGAAGGCGGACTGTCCTCGCCGAAAGAACAAAGGTATATCTTCTTGTTTAGTTGTTGAAACATGTTTAGCGGTGTTATCTACCAGTGCCTGGTGTGTAGATACAGGAGCCACTGATCATGTCTGCAATACTTTGCAGGGGTTCCAGGAAACCCGACGACTAACTGAGGGAGAGATTACCGTCTTCATGGGCAATGCTTCAAAGGTGGCGTCTATTGCAGTGGGAGACGTTTATTTATCTTTGATAGGAATAAAGTTTTGGTTTTGAGAAATTGTCTTTATGTACCTACTTTTAGAAAGAATTTAATTTCAGTTTCTAAATTGTTTATGGATGGATATTCTGTTTCTTTTAATGACAAAGTGGTTATAAAAAGGAATAGGGAGATTATCTGTTCTGGTACATTGGTTGGCAATTTATATACTCTTGAACCAAAAACTCCCATGATGCATATAGAAATCAATAACTCATCTTCTAAGTCTAATAAGAGAAAAGAACCTTCGCAAATGAACCAAACATATCTTTGGCATCTAAGGCTTGGTCATATTAACCTAAGTAGAATTCAAAGGTTGATAGCTGATGGACCTTTGGGTTCATTAGTGGTGGAGGATCTCCCAACCTGCGAATCTTGCTTGGAAGGTAAAATGACTAAGAGGCCTTTTAAGGCCAAGGGGTATAGAGCCAAAGATGTGTTAGAATTGGTTCATTCTGATTTGTGTGGTCCTATGTCTATCCAGGCAAGAGGTGGCTTTGAATACTTTGTCTCTTTTATAGACGATTATTCAAGGTATGGATACATTTACTTGATGCGCCGCAAGTCTGAATGCTTTGACAAGTTCAAAGAATTCAAGGTTGATGTGGAGAACCGTCAAGGTAAAAGTATCAAGACATTACGATCTGATCGTGGTGGCGAGTACCTCTTGGGAGAGTTTAGGAGTTACTTATCAGAGGCTGGGATTCAATCCCAATTGTCCGCACCTGGCACACCCCAGCAGAATGGTGTGGCGGAGCGAAGGAATAGGACTCTTATGGAGATGGTCAGATCGATGATGAGTTATTCTGAGTTACCTGATTCGTTCTGGGGGTTTGCTCTAGAAACAGCAGCACACATTCTGAACTTGGTTCCATCTAAGTCAGTACCCTCTACTCCCATAGAGTTGTGGACTGGGTGAAAGCCTAGTCTAAGACATATTCAGATTTAGGGTAGTCCAGCACATGTATTGAAGGGAGATGCTGGTAAGTTGGAATCTCGTACAGAAGTACGCTTGTTTGTTGGCTACCCTAAGGGAACGAAGGGTGGTTTATTCTATAGTCCTAGAGATCAGAAGGTGATCGTGAGTACGAATGCCAGATTTCTAGAGGAGGACTATGTGATGAACCACAAGCCCACGAGTAGGATTGTTCTTGAGGAGTTGACAGGGGAAGTCCCGACTTCAGTACCACCGGTACAAGATGAGACACCACAAGTCACTGCACCGCGTGTCACAGAGCATACACAGGAGGCACCTCGTCATAGTGGGAGGGTTGTTAGACAACCCGAGAGATTCATGTTTTTGGGAGAGTCTTTGGACTTAGTCCTTGGTGAACATGAACCTGATCCCTGGACATATGACGAGGCAATCCAAGATAGAGATGCGGTATCTTGGCAAAGAGCGATGAATTCAGAGATAGAATCTATGGATTCTAATCAGGTCTGGGAGCTAGTAGAACCACCCGATGGTGTAAAAACCATTGGATGCAAGTGGATCTACAAGAGAAAGAGAGGAGTAGACGGGAAGGTTGAGACCTTCAAAGCTAGGCTTGTTGCGAAAGGGTATACTCAGAAAGGGGGTATCGATTATGAGGAGACCTTTTCGCCGGTAGCTATGCTTAAGTCTATTCGGATTCTCTTATCTATAGCTGCTCATATGGATTATGAGATTTGGCAAATGGATGTCAAGACAGCTTTCCTTAACGGAAGTCTTGAGGAGAACATCTATATGCGGCAACCAGAGGGATTCATTGCTAAAGGCAAAGAACATCTTGTATGTAAGCTTAATCGGTCCATTTATGGATTGAAGCAAGCTTCTAGATCTTGGAACATCCGCTTTGATGAGGTAATCCAGTCATATGGATTTATTCAAAGTCTGGATGAGCCTTGTGTATACAAGAGATGTGACGAAAACGTAGTGGTGTTTCTTGTACTATACGTAGATGACATTTTGTTAGTTGGCAACAATGTCAAAGTGTTATCAGATGTAAGGGTATGGTTGTCCAAACAGTTTGATATGAAGGACTTGGGAGAAGTGGGACACATCCTTGGGATCAAAGTTATAAGGGATCGCAAGAAAAGTATGTTGTGCTTGTCTCAAGCTTCATACATTGACAATATCCTTGCTCGTTTTAGCATGCAGAACTCCAAGAAAGGTTTTCTACCTTTTAGGCATGGAGTTCCTTTATCTAAAGAGATGTGTCCCAAAACATCAAAGGAGATAGAGGACATGAAGGCGGTTCCTTATGCTTCGGCAATAGGAAGCCTTATGTATGCTATGCTATGTACGAGACTGGATATCTGCTTTGCCGTGGGCATGGTTAGCAGATATCAAAGTAATCCTGGACAGGGACATTGGACTACGGTAAAGCATATATTGAAGTACCTGAGAAGAACTAGGGATTATATGCTAGTTTACCGGGCAGATCAATTAGTCCCTGTGGGTTACACGGATTCGGATTTCCAATCAGATAGGGACAAGAGTAAGTCTACCTCGGGGTTTGTGTTTACTTTTGGAGGTGGAGCCATAGTATGGAGGAGTGTCAAGCAGAAATGCGTGGCGGACTCTCCCATGGAAGCTGAGTATGTGGCAGCCTCTGAGGCAGCCAAGGAAGCTGTATGGCTCAGGAACTTCTTGATGGACTTGGATGTGATTCCTGGTTTGCCCAGAACTATCACAATTTATTGTGATAACAGTGGTGCAGTTGCAAACTCGAAGGAACCACGAGCCCATAAGGCAAGTAAACACACAGAGCGCAAGTACCACCTCATATGAGAGATCGTAAAGCGAGGAGAAGTTGCTGTCGCCAAGATTGCATCAGAGGATAACCTGGCGGATCCATTCACTAAGGCCCTTCCAACGAAAGCGTTTGATAGGCATGTGGAGGACATGGGGATCAGATGTATGGCAGAGTGATGACGGCATAGTCTTTTAGTATAAGTGGGAGATTGTTGGAATGTATACTGAAAGCCTAGCTCTTTTTGTATGAACATTTTATTTTGAAATAAGAATCACATGATCATTGTTTGCACTTTATATATGTGTTCATATTGTCTAATATTTTACATTGTAGATAACATGGTGCTTGGTGTGGCACAGAAGATCATGTTATCAGTTCCTTGTAAAATATAAATAGAGGCTCACAACCAAGATGGTTTTGGACAAACCATTGGCATGGTTGTAGTGTAGCTTGGTATTGTTTTGTCTTGAACATAGAGTTACACTGGTACACTTAGGTGTATTGAGCAGGACCGACATAGAGGTGATTCAATTTAGTACTGACTACATGATTGAATCGGACCTCGGATATTATGTTGTACATGTTCTTAATCCCGATATAATAACGGGCACATGTACTTAGTATTTATTTCTTTTATTTACCAGTGGGTGAGATTTAGATGGATTAAATCAATATGCCCGGTAAGT
This sequence comes from Wurfbainia villosa, assembly GCA_025175895.1. Classification (NCBI taxonomy): domain Eukaryota; kingdom Viridiplantae; phylum Streptophyta; class Magnoliopsida; order Zingiberales; family Zingiberaceae; genus Wurfbainia; species Wurfbainia villosa. Next base: position 37,940,581 of record CM045988.1, read on the forward strand.
TGGGAAATAATATTATTTACATGGTGTGCCATTGATTATAGGAGGAAACCGTGTCCTATATATTAGGTTGATGATGTTCCCTTGAGGAGCTCATAAAGTTCATCACGTAAACCCAGCTGGTTGACTTAGTCAACATGATGATAAGGTTGAGTGGTACTACTCGAGGAATTAGATGTTAATTAATTGATGGTCAGTAAATCAATTAATTGACGGACATTCGATATCTTAAACACGGGGAGATTAATGTACGAATAATATATGGAGCCCATATTAATTTATGGGGGTTGGTGAGGTAGTTCAATGATGATCCTCTAGTGGAATGGAACATCATTGATGGATCAAGTTTGTGTGGTTCCGATCCATCAGGTGGCCAAGACCCAACTCCTCCTTATGGTCCCTATCGTAGCCTAATATAATCCTTGTGAAGTCTAGATCCAAGAATGTAAAACAAAACCTAGAACTAATGGTTGGGATTAAATCCCTAGATCCGATGGTTGGATGAAACCCTAGAACCAACGGTTGGGATTAAATCCCTAGATCCGATGGTTAGGATGAAACCCTAGAATCGACGGTTGGGATTAAATCCCTAGATCCGACGGTTGGGATGAAACCCTAGAACCGACGGTTGGGATGAAACCTTAGATCCGAAGGTTGGGATGAAATCCTAGATCCGATGGTTGGGATTAAACCCTAGATCCGACGGTTGGGATAAAACCCTAGATCCGACGGTGGAGATTAAATCCCTAGATCCGACGGTGGAGATTAAAGGAGGCTTAAGCCTAATTCTATAAATAGGGGCTTAGGTTGGGCGGCAAGATGGGGTTCACTTGGATTAGGGTTTTGCCTCTCAAGTGCTATAGGCGGCTAGGGTTTTGGTTTTGGTTTGGGCGGCAACTAGAAGGGAGTTTAGGGTTTCCTCCTTTGCTCCTTGGTGGCCGGCGCTCATTCTCTTCTCCTCCTTGGTTTTTGCCGACTTTCTTCCTCCTCCTTTGCACCTTGGTGGCCGGTGGTTCTCCAACAATTGGTGCCGGGCGCTTCTCCAACCTCTAGGTGGCCGGCGGCAACCTTGCAACAAAGTTGGCCGGCGCTCATCCACTTGTTCCTTGGCCGGCGGTTGCATCAAATTTCCTTGCTTGGTGGCCGGTTCTAAAAAGGAAAGGTTTTGTTAGTTCTTCTCTTTGTTCGCAGCGGACAAGGAAGGGAAGAACGCGATCTAGAAGGCTTCTACTCGTGGAGGATCTTCGTCCACACGTCGTCCACGAGAAGGATAGGACATACGGTAGAAGATCGTGAGGTATAAAGTTATTTTAACTTTATTTACATATCTGAGCATGTTCTTTTATGTTTTGATTATGCATGTGTGAATTAGTAAATATATTGTATAATCATGGACCTCGAAGGCAAACACAAAAACCGGCGATCCGTCCGTCCTCTCTTCCGTGGCTAACCAACTAGAAGAGTTGTGTTGCTTGAACAACTAGTTTGTTCAAGCGACCACTCAAGTTGTTAGCACGACGACGAAATGGTTGTGCTAAGGAAGCTCATCCCATCCGGATTAATTCTTTCATTAGTGAAAATTTTAATCCGGGGACATGGGAGCCAATGAGCCTCCGAAGCGACTCCCTACACTAAGATATCAGAGATAGAAGGACATCGTCATACATGATAATAGTCATGGAAAGGTTGTCGAATCTCGACGATCTTGTAACTTGGGTAGCAATGATGTATTGCTAGATGTCGGTCATTGCTTATGTATCTAAAATGCTTTTAAATATATTGTCAACGTTATAAGAGCCTATAGGGTCACACACAAATGGCATTCTGTTTTGGAGATGGTTTCTTTTAGTTGGACTAAGAGGACAATTGAGCATATGGCCAAGATTTGAGTTAGACTCAAACTGGTTAAACTTGAGTTAGACTCAAGTTGAACCATGGAAGTTGATTCATCATCATGCATGATTAATTTGATTAATCATGCATAGGAATACCAAAAGGCTTGATATTCATGATGAGAATTTAAAGAAGGGAATACCAAGGGTCTTGGTATTAAGAGAACACTTAATGGGGAGATAATGGCATTGATGGCTATGGATTAAAAGGGCCTTTTTGGTGTTCAACGTGGATGACAATTTTGTGTGGCTTTTGGTGTTTGGGCGTGCAAGCCAAAAGGGACAAGAGAGAAAGTGTTCTCTCATCTCCTCCTTCCTCTCCTTCTTCCAAAAGAGTTCTTGGCGTTTTGCTATGGGTTGCTAGCACAACGTGACTCCAAATCTTGTGTGGGTATCAGTGTGGGTATCATAGATATACGGTTATGAAGGTTTTGGAACTGAAGCTCTAATGTCACTTGAAGGGAGGAAACTTCGCTTCCCACTTCAACTCGGTCGCTTGTGCATGGCGATCCCATCTACATCCCCGGATTAAAAAAAAATTAATCCTTGATGAAGAGAGATTGCCCAAGCAACCGTTCCATCGTCGAGCTATTCAATTAGAGTTGTCACTTGAACAAACTTGTTGTTCAAGTAACCTACCTCTTTTCTTCGATTAGCCGCAGAATATACGATGTACGGATCGCTAGTTTTTGTGTTTGTCTTCGGGGTCCAACTAAATTAGCCACATATAATTGAAAACAATTATATACATAATACAAAAGAATACTAATCAAAGTAAACAAGCTTATACCTCTTGTTATACCTCTTGATCTTCTATTGTATGTCCTTCCTCCCTTTGGACGTCGTGTGGGCGACGATCTTCCAAAAGTCGAAGCCTCCTAGATCACATTCTTCCCTTCCTTGCTCGCTCCGAACAAAGGGAAGAATGAAACAAAACTCTTCCCCTATCTAGAACTGACCACCAAGCCAAGGAGCTTGATGTTGCCTCCGGCCAAGGAGTGGATGAAGAAGATGGAGTGGGTTCCGACCAAGAGCTCCAAGGGAAGAACCCTAACCCTTGTTGCCGCCGGCCAAGGATGAATAAAGGAAGGGGATGAGCGCCGGCCAAGGTAGAGAGGAAGATGATGGGCGCCGGCTACTCCTTAGGAAGAGAAGGAAGCAAACCCTAATCTCCCAACTTGTTGCCACCCAAGCCAAAACCCTAACCCTAGCCACCCAAAGCCAAAACCTTAATCTCCAAGTTATATTTGCCGCCCACCCCTTAAGCCATATTTATAGAGATTGGCTTAAGCCTCTTTTTAATCTCCACCATCAGATCTAGGGATTTAATCTCAACCGTTGGATCTAGAGATTTAATCTCCACCGTCGGATCTAGAGATTTAATCTCCACCGTCGGATCTAGAGTTCCATTTTCCACCATCGGATCTAAGCTTCATGAGGGTTTTAATAGGCTACAATATGGACCATGAGGAGGAGTTGGATCTTGGCCACCCAATGGATCAAGCCCACATAAAGTCCGTTCCATTAATGATAATCCATTCCACTAGAGGATTATCATTGATCTACCTCACCAACCCCATAAATAAATATAGGCTCCATATATTATTTGTACAAATGTCTCCTCGTGTTTAAGATCTCGAATGTCCGTCAATTAATTAATTTACTGATAATTAATTAATCAACATCTAACTCCATGAGTAGTACCACTCAACCTTATCATCATGCCAGACCAAGTCCACCTTCAGGGTTTACATGATGAACCTTATGAGCTCCTCAAGAGGGCATCTTCATCCTAATATATAGGACACAGAGTCCTCCTATGATCAATGGCACACCATATAAATAATATCATTTTCCAACTTACCGAGCCTATCGATTTACTCTATAAATCTCACCCATTGGTAAATCAAAGAAATAAATACTAAGTATATGTGCCCGTTATTATATCGGGATTAAGAGTATGTACACCATAATATCCGAGGTCCGATTAAATTATGTAGTCAGTAATAAATCAAATCACCTCTAAGTCAGTCCTGCTCAATACACACAAAGTCTACTAGTGTAATTCTATGGTCAAAACAACCCAATATCAAATCATACTACAACCATACCAATGATTTGTCCAAAACCATCTCGGTTGTGAGCCTTTACTTATACTCTACAAGGAACTGATAACATGATCTCCCGTGTGACACTACACACCATATTATCTATAATGTAATGTATTAGACAATATGCATAACCATAAATATGCAAACAATGATCATGTGATTCTTATTTCAAAAATAAAGATGTTCATCCAAAAGATAGACTTTTCAATATACATCCCAACAATCTCCCACTTATACTAAAAGACTATGGTATCCTCATCCTACCATACATCTGATTCCCATTCCCTCCACATGCCAATCAAAACTCTCGCTAGAAGGACCTTAGTAAAGGGATCTACCAGGTCATCCTCTATGCAATCTAGGTGACAGCAACTTCTATCCGCTTTATGATCTCTCGTATCAGGTGGTACTTGCGCTCTATGTGTTTACTTGCCTTATGGGCTCGTGGTTCATTCGAGTTTGCAACTGCACCACTATTATCACAATAAATTGTGATAGTTCTGGGCAAACCAGAAATCACATCCAAGTCCATCAAGAAGTTCCTAAGCCATACAGCTTCTTTGTCCACCTCAATGGTTGTCACATACTCAGCTTCCATGGTAGAGTCTGCCACGCATTTCTGCTTGACACTCCTCCATACAATGGCTCCACCTCCCAAAGTAAACACAAAACCCGAGGTATACTTATTGTTATCCCTATCTGATTGGAAGTCAAAATCTGTGTAACCCACAGGGAGTAATTGATCTGCCTAGTATACTAGCATATAATCCCTAGTCCTTCTTAGGTACTTCAATATATGCTTTACCGCAGTACAAGAAATACCACTACGTTTCTGTCACATCTCTTGTATACACAAGACTCATCCGAACTTTGAATAAATTCATAAGACTAGATTACCTCATCAAAGTGGATGTTCTAAGATCTCGAAGCTTGCTTCAATCCATAAATGGACCAATTAAGCTTGCACACAAGATGCTCTTTGCCCTTTGCAATGAATCCCTCTGGTTGCTTCATATAGATGTTTTCCTCAAGACTTCCATTAAGGAAAGCTGTCTTGACATCCATCTGCCACACCTCATAATCCATATGAGCAGCAATACATAAGAGAATCCAGATAGACTTAAGCATGGCTACCGACGAAAAGGTCTCCTCATAATCGATGCCCTCTTTCTGAGTATACCCCTTCGCAACAAGCCCCGCTTTGAAGGTCTCAACCTTCCCGTCTATTCCTCTCTTTCTTTTGTAGATTCACTTATATTCAATAGTTTTTACACCATTGGGTGGTTCTACTAACTCCCAGACCTGATTTGAATCCATAGATTCTATCTCATAATTCATTGCACTTTGCCAAGATATCGGATCTTTATCTTGGATTATCTCGTCATATGTCTAGGGATCAGGTTCATGTTCACCAGGGACCAAATCAGAAGATTCTCCCAAAAACATGAATCTATCAGGCTGTCTAACAACCCTCCCACTACGATGAGGTATCACCTGTGTATCCTCTATGACATGTGGTGCAGTCACTTGTGGTATATCCTCTTGTACCAGTGGTACTGAAGTAGTGACTTCCTCTCTCAATTCCTCCAGAACAATCTTACTCATGGGCTTGTGGTTCATCACATAGTCTTCCTCTAGAAATCTGGCATTCATGCTAACGAGCACCCTCTGATCTCAAGGAATATAAAACAAATCACCTTTCGTTACTCTAGGATAGCAAACTAACATGCGCACTTCTGTACGAGGTTCCAACTTACCAGCATCTGCCTTCAGCATATGTGCTGGACTCCCCCAAATCTGAATGTGTCTCAGACTAGGCTTTCGCCCAGTCCATAATTATGTGGGAGTAGAAGGCACTAATTTAGATGGTACCAAGTTTAGAATATACACTGCTATATCTAGAGCATACCCCCAGAACGAATCTGGCAACTCAGAATAACTCATCATCGATCTAATCATCTCCATAAGAGTCCTATTCCTTAGCTCCGCTACACCATTCTGATGGGGTGTGCAAGGTGCAGACAATTGGGATTGAATCCCAGCCTCTGATAAGTAATTCGTAAACTCTCCCAAGAGGTACTCACCACCACGATCAGATCGTGGTGTCTTGATACTTTTACCTTGACGTTTCTCCACATCAGCCTTGAATTCTTTGAACCTGTCAAAGCATTCAGACTTGTGGTGCATCAAGTAAATGTATCCATATCTTGAATAATCATATATAAAAGAGACAAAATATTCAAAACCACCTCTTGCCTGGATAGACATAGGACCACACAAATCAAAATGAACCAATTCCATCACATCTTTGGCTCTATACCCCTTGCCCTTAAAAGGCCTCTTGGTCATTTTACCTTCCAAGCAAGATTCGCAGGTTGGAAAATCTTCCACCACTAATGAACCCAGAGGTCCATCAGCTATCAACCTTTGAATTCTGCTTAGGTTAATATAACCTAGCCTTAGATGCCAAAGATATGTTTAGTTCATCTTCGAAGGTTCTTTTCTCTTATTGGAATTAGAAGATGAGTTATTTACTTCTATTTGCATTGTGAGAGCTTTTGGTTCAAGTGTATATAAATTTTCTATCAATGCACCAGAACAGATAATCTCCCTATTCCTTTTTATAACAACTCTGTCATTAAAAGAAATAGAATATCCATCCATAAATAATTTAGAAACTGAAATCAAATTCTTTCTAAATAAAGGTACATAAAGGCAATTTTTCAGAACCAAAATTTTATTCCTCTCAAAAGACAAATAAACATCTCCCACTTCAATAGCCACCACCTTCGTGGCATCACCCATGTAAATGGTAATCTCCCCCTCAGCCAGTCGTCTGGTTTCCTTGAACCCCTGCAAAGTATTGCAAACATGATCAGTGGCTCCCGTATCTACACACCAGGTATCGGTAGATAACACCGCTAAACATGTTTCAACGACTAGACCAGAAGATATACCTTTGTTCTGCTTCCGATTGGGGCAGTCCTTCTTCCAGTGTTCAGTCTGCTTGCAAGTGAAGCACTTACCTCTCGGCTTCTTCACTCCTCCCTAAGATCCTCCCACCACTTTCGCCCCACCTTGTTTCTTCTTCTTCTTGCCTTTCAGCTTAGAAGTAGAAACCCTTTGGGCAACCATGGCCTGCGCCTGAGCACTCTAACGAAACAGCCCCTCTGCCGCCTGGAGTTTTGTCAGAAGTTTTGCCAATGAATACAACCTCTTGTTCATGTTGTAGTTTAGGCGAAACTGCTCAAAACTCCTAGGTAGAGACTGGAGAATGATATCGACCTGGGTTTCCCCATCGATCTCATCTCCAAGGACTTCCAGCTCATTCAAATGAGCCATCATTTTGAGAACATGATCCCTCATGCATGTTCCCTTGATCATGGTGGTCGTCATCAAGTTTCTCATGGCTTCCTTCCTAGCAGCCCGATTCTGGTGTCCGAAAAGCTCTTTGAGATTGAGCATCATGTCATAAGCAGTGGGCATGGCTTGATGCTGATGTTGCAATACATTTGACATAGAAGCCAAAATGTAACACCGCGCCATCTTATCAGCCTTTATCCACTTCTTATAACTCTCCTTCTCTTTTTCCCCAGAATCATCCGCAGGCTTAAGAGGACATTCTTCGAAGAGTACATATTTGTACTTCTCAGCAGTCAAGACAATATCAAGATTCCTCTTCCAATCAACATAATTGGGTCTAGTAAGTTTATTCTCTTTCAGTATCACACCAAGTGGGTTGAAAGTCATTTTGTAAAAACCTAAGAATCACATAGATCAAAATATTATATTTCAAAAAATTATTGATTCCTCAAACAATAAAATTTTAAAATCAACCAACACCTCAAAACACTGAGAATATCGTATGCCACGATCATGTGGACGTATACGAATTCTACATTTGTAAGAGGAGGTTTTACCCATTAATTTTACTATCTTGTTAACCTAACTTTTTGACAAATAAAATTAATAGTTCGTTCCTCTTCGGCCCTACAAATAAAAGTAGTGACTCCGATGGAGAGGATACTCCTATTTGCATCTAAGTGTTCACCATTACTTGGTACCAAGGCAATTATCTCGGGTTATGTGCCTTCTGATGGGGAAGTACAAATGCTCCATGAAGGAGTGGACATCAAATCTAGATCGAAAGTAAACTAAAATAAAAGAGTGGCTAAACAATGTCATACTTAATTACAAAAATTAAATACTAGCCTCGTCAACCCCGAGGATTCAAATAATATTACACACATGCAATCACATACACACACATATGGCCATAATAGTTGGATCTTATCCCTGTAACCAAAAGGTTAGCCTACGCACATCCTATTATCATTCGACACATACAATATATGATAAATGCATAAAATTAACTGAATCGAAAACACACAAAACCGAAAACCGTGGCTCTGATACCACTTGAAGGTTTTGGAAGAGAAGCTCTGATACCACTTGAAGGGAGGAAACTTCACTTCCCACTTCAACTTGGTCGCTTGTGCATGACAATCCCATCTACGTCCCCAGATTAAAAAAAATTAATCCTTGACGAAGAGGGATTACCCAAGCAACCGTTCCATCGTCGTGTTATTCGATTAGAGTAGTCACTTAAACAAACTTGTTCCTCAAGTAACCTACCTCTTTTCTTCGATTAGCCGTGGAATAGATGATGTACGGATCACCGGTTTTTGTGTTTGTCTTCGGGGTCCAACTAAATTAGCCACATATAATTGAAAACAATTATATACATAATACAAAAGAATACTAATCAAAGTAAACAAGCTTATACCTCTTGTTATACCTCTTGATCTTCTATTGTATGTCCTTCGTCCTTTTTGATGTCGTGTGGGCGACGATCTTCCAAAAGTTGAAGCCTCCTAGATCACATTCTTCCCTTCCTTGCTTGCTCCGAACAAAGGGAAGAATGAAACAAAACTCTTCTTCTATCTAGAACCGACCACCAAGCCAAGGAGCTTGATGTTGCCACTTGCCTAGGAGTGGATGAAGAGGATGGAGTGGGCGCCGACCAAGAGCTCCAAGGGAAGAACCCTAACCCTTGTTGTCGCCGGCCAAGGAGGAATAAAGGAAGGGGATGAGCGTCAGCCAAGGTAGAGAGGAAGATGATGGGTGTCGGCTACTCCTTAGGAAGAGAAGGAAGCAAACCCTAATCTCCCAACTTGTTGCCGCCCAAGCCAAAACCCCAACCCTATCCGCCCAAAGCCAAAACCTTAATCTCCAAGTTATATTTGCCACCCACCCCTTAAGCCATATTTATAGAGTTAGGCTTAAGCCTCCTTTTAATCTCCACCGTTAGATCTAGGGATTTAATATCAACCGTCGAATCTAGAGATTTAATCTCTACCATCGGATCTAGAGATTTAATCTCCACCGTCGGATCTAGAGTTCCATTTTCCACCATCGGATCTAAGCTTCATGAGGGTTTTAATAGGCTACAATAGGGACCATGAGGAGGAGTTGGATCTTGGCCACCCAATGGATCAAGCCCATATAAAGTCCGTTCCATTAATGATAATTCATTCCACTAGAGGATTATCATTGATCTACCTCACCAACCCCATAAATAAATATGGGCTCCATATATTATTTGTACAAATGTCTCCCCGTGTTTAAGATCTCGAATATCCATCAATTAATTAATTTACTGACAATTAATTAATCAACATCTAACTCCATGAGTAGTACCACTCAACCTTATCATCATACCAGACCAAGTCCACCTGCAGGGTTTACAAGATGAACCTTATGAGCTCCTCAAGGGGACATCATCATTCTAATATATAAGACACGGTTTCCTCCTATGATCAACGACACACCATATAAATAATATCATTTCTCAACTTACCGAGTCTATCGATTTACTCTATAAATCTCGCTCATTGGTAAATCAAAGAAATAAATACTAAGTATATGTGCCCGTTATTATATCAGGATTAAGAGCATGTACACCATAATATCCGAGGTCCGATTCAATTATGTAGTCATCAATAAATTGAATCACCTCTATGTCAGTCCTGCTCAATACACACAAAGTGTACTAGTGTAATTCTATGGTCAAGACAAACCAATACCAAATCACACTACAACCATACCAATGGTTTGTCCAAAACCATCTCAGTTGTGAGCCTTTACTTATACTCTGGAAGAAACTGATAACATGATCTCCCGTGTGACACTACACACCATGTTATCTACAATGTAATGTATTAGACAATATGCATAACCATAAATATGCAAACAAAGATCATGTGATTCTTATTTCAAAAATAAAGATGTTCATATAAAAGATAGACTTTTCAGTGTACATCCCAACAAGTTACCCTTACCGTATTGAGATCCGACAGCGTTTGGAAAAGTGGGATTGCGAAGAGCATGCACCGAAGGTATATTCCATCTCTAGATAAGATCTATACTAGATTAAAGAAAATAATTTATATAGTTTTGCATGGATCTCTAGTGGGATCCGATATAATTATTGTTTCTGTTGCAGTTGTGCGAAGTATTCGCCCACGATGTTGTGAACATCAAATCCGAAGTTTTTCCCAACAGACTGAATCAAAATCAGTTGCCTCCAAGTATCGAGAAGGTAAAACATAAATTCAGTCGACTGAGGTCAATTAAGTCGACTGAAATGAACCGGTAGATAAAGTTTAGGTGGCAAAGTAAATGGTAATAACTATAACAGTCGACTGAAACACTTTCAGTAGACTCATATTCAGGCGACTGGAGTATATTCAATCGACTGAATTTCGTCTATAAAAACAGTACCGAACCACACCAAAACCATTCACCATAGCCGAAATCCAACTGAAAAACCCTAATTCCAATCTTTTGAAGCACTAAGATCGTCATGCCGAGGTAATAATTTTTAAAACTCAATTTTTAATTATTTTCAATAAATATTTAATACTTGTAATTTAATTAGGGGTAAAAGAAGAGCTATCGAGGTTGAATCATCAACTCCATGCACGGATGTTAGGTTCCCTACTGAGGGACATAGGATTAGATTTGAGAGTATTACATACATTCCTATGCCCACTAGGTATATCAGTAGATCATATTTTAGTAATGCATGCATACTAAGTATGGAGGTCATTGCACACTATGGATTAGAGAAACTAGTCTATTGTAAAAATTCTGTTAACATAGACGTATGTGCGGAATTTTTCAATAACTTTACCAAAATTGATGACCTTTCATACTCGACTAGGGTACAAGGTAGGGACTTCGTCTTTACCCCTGACATATTGAGAGAGCATTTAGGACTATTGTATTTGACCTATCCTGTTGCATGTTTTCCATCATCAGAGTTACCATATGGTGACCCCTACTCTCATATTACATTAGATAGGATTCACATGCATCTTTTTGGTGAAGAAAGAACTTCGTTTGTGAGTATCTTTAGTTCTACTAGACTTCGAGTACATGATTATGCCCTGTATCGAGTTATAGTAAACTGCATTTTACCACTCACCACTAGGGACATCGCCATGATGCACCCTTTTCATTCATTTTTACTTTATGTACTTAGTCATAGGTTAGATCTAGATATTAGCCTACAGATGTTTCATTCTATCATCTATCATTCCAGGTCAGTCACTAGCAGGAAGGTACACTTGCCTTATTGCCATGTCATCACATCCCTCTTAGTTGCATTAGGGTTTGATGTTACCACAAGTAACATCAAACAACTTACTGAGTACGACATGATAGGATCTAGGCAGTTTGGGTTAGTAAAAGTAGGTTTAGATGACAATAATATCCTTGTATGGAAGAGAGATGGACCTCAGGCTCAGCCCCAGCCTGACCCGGAGCAAGAGCATGAGCCAAAAATTGACCCAGACCATCACTCCGAGGCCAAGCATCAGGAAGCACCAGGATTTGATAGTTTATCACCATTTCTTGGACTTTTGGCAGCTCCGACCATAGCAGAGAGATTATCTAGGTTGGAGGACACGGTGCAGCGGCAACATCTTGAGATGATGCAGATCTTGCAGGAGCAGAGAGAGGACCATCGACAGATGATGGATCTTCTTAGGTCTTGGGGCATGGGTGCCTCTCGTCCTCCGTCCACTGATTAGGAGTATTGTGATACTGGAACTTAATGAAATTTTATTAATAAAATCTTGTGTATTGAATTGGGTTATGCTTGGTAGACTAGGAATTTTCTTTTTGCTTACCAATCCGAATTTATCTTGAAAAGTAATATTATATTATTTTTTAAGAAAATTAAAAAATTATTGTAGAATAGGTCAATCTAGAATTCATGATCCTATAGATCTAGGTAGCCTTCGCATCTCACAAATACCTAGGTTTACCTGTTTGTGTACTGATCCACGAAGATGGGCATGAGATGTTAGGATTGCACCCCTAGGTTCTAGGGTTAAGAGCAGTTAGGGTAGCCTAACATAGCTAAAATCAGGCTAAACAAACATTGTTTACTCGAAATCAAGCCTGGTAGTTGACTCTTAGATCAGCCATTGGCCTTGATCCAACTACTATAGCTAGTTGGTGATTTACTAAATCTGAAATTTGATGTCGAAATAAATTTTCAAAATACATAAGTAATTATACATAGTTTGAAAAATAGTGAAACTTCATACATATAATACTTATAACAATCATTTTGGGTGAAAAATATTTGAAAAATAAAATACCCATAAAATAATGAGATTGACATAAGTTCAAAACCATTGAAAAGTTCAATGTTTTGGCTCTACTTTGTATCAACTCCATCAATGGTTATTGCTATCAAAAGATAGACTTCACCAAGATTTTCTAAAATGATTTTAAAATGTTTTTGAAGACCTATATTAGATCATGATCATTGGGCTCAATGCACATGACTTGCACATTAGCTTTCCCCATGATCCACCAATGTATAAGATGAGTTTGAGTTCAACTAGATGCAAGAACTATGCACCTTGAACTTAACTCATTTCCTAGCATCTCATATGTGTCTAGGGTATATTAATACACACACATATCAATGTGATGTGAGATGTGGGTTTTATTCATCCTAAACTAAGGCCTCATGCATTTTCTAAGGCAACACTACTTGATTACCTTATACATGGGACTTAAAGTCATGTCATAGTCCTTAACTCAATTTTATTAATGCATGAAATATGATCATGACATAAATGAGAGCATAAATAAAACAATGCTAATAATCATGATGTCATGACTTATGATTAAATCCTAAACATACATGACACTAAAACTAAAATCTAAGCATGAACATGACATATTATATGATAAAAAAGAAATATGATGGCATGACATGTTATATGGAAAATCAAGCATGACAAATAAAAGGTATAGGTATAACAATATCTAAATTTTAATATTGATTGTCATTTGTTATTATTAAGTCCATTTTGCAATATTACTACTAATCCCCTAAGTGTGCCAAAAATCTAAAATGGCACACCATTACTCTAAGACCTAACTTGTGCCAATTTGATTAGTTTTTCAAACTTCTTAAATGATATTGGCACATTCTAAAATCCTTCAGGATTTAAATTCAAACCTATTTTTAAGGTACCCATAACTTTGAAAATGACCTAAAATACCACCTTTACCATGGTTTAGGTTAACTAGCCATCCATTTAAAGTTGGCACACCCTAACTCATTTAGCATGAATCGATCACACTCCTAGGAACCCAATACCTATTGGAGCTCCTTGGGTTTACTAGGTATTCCTTAGGGATGACCTCCCTAGATACCCTCCTAATGACCCTGCTAGACTTGGTAGCCTTGGTCATTGTGGTCTTGCCTAGGTTAACTCTAGGGGTGACTCCCCTTGTAACCTTCTTAGTGGCTTTCCTAGGTTTCCTTGAAACCTTAGCCACTAGACACTTGACTTGGTTAATCTTAGGGATGACTTCCCTATTAACCTTGGCTTTCCTAGACCTAGATTGTGTAACGCCTGTAAAATTCCCAGTAATTTTACAAGAATTTTTGGCATGATTATAATGGGCTTTATGTGGGCTCTTTCAAAAATAAAAGAAATAGAGCCAAAAAGGATGCATGGCCTAGGAATTGAACCCCAAACCTCTAGTAGATACCTAAGCCCTAAAGATGCACCCAATAACTAGAAGCCCAGCAGGTTGTGCTATTAGAGGAATATGGGAAATTATAGTTAGGGGTAAGGGAGACTAAGGGACACTTCAAGAGAATAAATAGAGAATGAGGAGACAAGAGAAAAGCCATTTCTCATTCTCCACTTCTCCTCTCCTTCTCTTCTTCTTCCTCACCGAAACCTACCCCTCTCCCTTTCCATTTTTTCGAGATCCATCCAAGAAAGAAGAAGGCTTTAGGTTTGGCATCCCTTAGGGTATCTTCCAACTAATAGCAAAGCGAAGGATGTAAGTATCCCCTCACATGCATACAAGTAGTTTTTCGATTGATGTTGTTATGTCAAACTCTTCATGAACCATTCGGCCAAGACCTTTACTTGAGTTTTCAATGAGGATCCATGCCATACCTTGTATGAATATGATGATGATGGGTTGATAAATAGGCTAGGTTAAGTGTTTGACCTCAAAAACCCCAATGAACTCTCGGCCAAGTCTCTTTGAAACCCTAATGTGTTTTTTTTATGTTAGGTTTTAGATGAGTTTATGCTATGTTTTGATGTTAGATGAAGATAACATGTTCTATGCTAGGTTTTAAATGAGTTCATGCCATGTTGATGGTAGAAGAAGATGACATGTTCTATGCCATGCTATAGATGGGTTCATGCTATGTTTTGATGGTAGATGAAGATAACATGTTGTTGGCTAACCTAGAGTTAAGTGGTTGAGCCTTTAAGCCCTTTGAACCATTCGGCCAAGACCCCTAATGTGTTTTCTATGCCATGTTTAGATGAGTTCATGATAACTTTTGATGTTAGGTGAAGATAACATAACCTAGAGTTAAGTGGTTGAGCCTCTAAGTCCTTTGAAACCATTCGGACAAGACCCATTTAGGCCTATCATGCTATGATCTATAAATTACCATGTTATGTTTTGAATGTAGATATAGGTAACATGTGAAAGCTAAGCTAGATTTAAGAAATGGATCTTAGGTTGTCTTGGAACTCTCGGCCAAGGCTTATTTAAAATCCTAAGTGCCCTCCCATGCCATTCTTTATATGTTAAAGAATTAACATGTGGTTAGTTAGACCATATATAAGTTGTTTGGTGTTTAAAACTTTGATAGAGCTCCATGAAGTTTAGGTCACTCCATGTATACTTGTTCATGATGTTTATGCCTTATGTCATGCCCTATATGTGTGTGATGTTAACATGATGTTAAGGGGTCCTTGCTCAAGTGGTTTAGCATGATTGGTTAGGTCACTACCATATGTCTATATCAATAGTAGGGATGCATGATAAATTTCTGCTCATTACCATGTTAAATGTATGATCATGTTATGCTCATTACCTTGTGATTGTATGAATGTATGATGTTTTATAAAGAAGGAACATGATATGCATGAAAAGAAATATGATATGTTATGAAGAAGAAATATGTTATGATGTATGATATGTTATGAAGAAGAAATCTGTTATGAAAAGCAATACGATATGTTATGAAGAAGAAATACATTATGATATGAAGAGGAAACATGATATGCCATGATAAGGAACATGATATGTTTATGAAATGAAATATGATATATTATGATAAGAAGCATGATATGTATTTTACTTTCTGCATGGCTTGTACCAGGACCCTAATAAGGTCCAAGGGATGGGCTCCTATGTGCCCCTGGGTCGACAATCGTAGTACGGACTCAGTACGGGATGGGCTCCCAGATGCCCTAGGCCAACGGTCATAAGTACGGGCCTAGTACTCTAGTGGGTTCGGGATTAGCTACCTCGGGTCTATTAGAGATGCGCGCTATGAAGATGATGATGTGGTACAATGTCGGGCCCAATATGTTGAGATTTATGTTTAAATACCTATAAGACATGTTTTCAAAGAGCATCCTGCATATATCTTTATGTTATGCCTGCTTATGTTCTTATTATATTCATGATATGCCTGCTTATGTTCTATGATGTTTATATTCATGTCATGCCTGCTTATGTTCTTATTATATTCATGATATTCCTGCCTATGTTCTATGATGTTTATATTCATGTTATGCCTGCTTATGTTCTTATTATATTCATGTGATGTCTGCCTATGTTCTATGATATTTATATTCATGCTATGCTTGCTTATGTTCTTGTTATATTCATGTTATGCCTGCTTATGTTCTTGTACGTTTACATGTTATGCTTGCTTATGATCTTTTATTTTTATACGAATGATATGCTTATGTTCTAGTATGTTATATGCATGTTATGTTTGATTATAAGTCTTTGTATGTTTATGTGAAGGTTATGCTTACATGTGTTATATGATCATGTCACTACTCTATGTTTAATGCTTGACGTATGGTTTTGTGAGTAGGACAGGATCTTACTAAGCATATGTGCTTATAGTTTATGTTCCCTTGTACTGCAGATAAGGGTAAAGGGTGGCTAAACTAAAGGGAGCAGCAGAAGGGGCAAAGTGTGTGTGGTAGTGGCATGGTGGAGGAGATCTGTTATGTTCCTTATGCATGTTTTTTCCTTAAGATGATTCTCTTTATGGACTTGAACTAAGCACTATATACTTATGAAATAATGATGCATTCTCTATGTTTAAGAAGAAGTTGTTGGGTGGATGCTTCGGAGGCTCATTGGCTCCCATTACCCCGGATTAAAATTTTCACTAATGAAAGGATTAATCCGGATGGGATGAGCTTCCTTAACAACACCATTTCGTCGTCGTGCTAACAACTTGAGTGGTCGCTTGAACAAACTAGTTGTTCAAGCAACACAACTCTTCTAGTTGGTTAGCCGCGGAAGAGATGACGGATGGATCGCCGATTTTTGTGTTTGTCTTCGGGGTCCATGATTATACAATATATATTCATACACACACATGCATAATCAAAACAAATAAGAACATGCTCAGATCTGTACATAAAGTTAAAATAACTTTATACCTCATGATCTTCTACCGTATGTCCTATCCTTCTCGTGGACGACGTGTGGACGAAGTTCCTCCACGAGTAGAAGCCTTCTAGATCGCTTTCTTCTCTACCTTGTCCGCTGCGAACAAAGAGAAGAACTCGCAAATACCTTTCCTATCTAGAACCGGCCACCAAATTAGGGAATTTGGTGCAACCGCGCCAGGAGCAATGGATGATCTGTGCCAACTTCAAGAAGAGTTGCCGCCGGCCACTTTGGAGAATAGGGAGGAGGAAGAGAACCGGCCACCAATGGGAGGAGAACCGCCGGCCAAGGAAGAAGGGAAAGACCTTAAGGTTGGGCGCCGGCCAAGTATTGATGGTGCAAGTTGGGCGCCGGCAACAACTAGAAGGATGAAGATAGTTGCCGCCCAACCCTAGCTCCAAACCCTAGCCGCCCACATCCAAAAGCCAAACCCTAATTCTTTCAATCTTATCTTGCCGCCCAACCTAAGACTTTATTTATATAATTAGGCTTAAGCCTCCTTTAATCTCCACCGTCGGATCTAGGGATTTAATCTCCACCGTCGGATCTAGGGTTTTATCCCAACCGTCGGATCTAGGGTTTAATCCCAACCATCGGATCTAGGATTTCATCCCAACCTTTGGATCTAAGGTTTCATCCCAACCGTCGGTTCTAGGGTTTCATCCAACCGTCGGATCTAGGGATTTAATCCCAACCGTCGATTCTAGGGTTTCATCCTAACCATCGGATCTAGGGATTTAATCCCAACCGTTGGTTCTAGGGTTTCATCCAACCATCGGATCTAGGGATTTAATCCCAACCGTTGGTTCTAGGTTTTGTTTTACATTCTTGGATCTAGACTTCATAAGGATTATATTAGGCTACGATAGGGACCATAAGGAGGAGTTGGGTCTTGGCCACCCGATGGATCGGAACCACACAAACTTGATCCATCAATGATGTTCCATTCCACTAGAGGATCATCATTGAACTACCTCACCAACCCCCATAAATCAATATGGGCTCCATATATTATTTGTACATTCATCTCCCCGTGTTTAAGATATCGAATGTCCGTCAATTAATTGATTCTTGACCATCAATTAATTAACATCTAATTCCTCGAGTAGTACCACTCAACCTTATCATCATGTTGACTAAGTCAACCGTGGGTTTACATGATGAACCTTATGAGCTCCTCAAGGGGACATCATCAACCTAATATATAGGACACGGTTTCCTCCTATAATCAACGACACACCATGTAAATAATATTATTTCCCAACTTACCGGGCATATTGATTTAATCCATCTAAATCTCACCCACTGGTAAATCAAAGAAATAAATACTAAGTACATGTGCCCGTTATTATATCGGGATTAAGAGCATGTACAACATAATATCCGAGGTCCGATTCAATTATGTAGTCAGTACTAAATTGAATCACCTCTATGTCGGTCCTACTCAATACACCTAAGTGTACTAGTGTAACTCTATGTTCAAGATAAAACAATACCAAGCTACACTACAACCATGCCAATGGTTTGTCCAAAACCATCTTGGTTGTGAGCCTTTACTTATATTTTACAAGGTACTGATAACATGATCTTCTATGCCACACCAAGCACCATGTTATCTACAATGTAAAATATTAGTCAATATGCACACATATATAATGAATATATAAAATGCAAACAATGATCATGTGATTCTTATTTCAAAATAGAATGTTCATACAAAAAGAGCTAGGCTTTCAGTATACATTCCAACAGAAGTATCTATGAAATGACGATGCATGTTTATGTTTAAAAGAAAAAATAAATAAATAAGTCTAAAGTCTTCCGCTGTAATGTATGTATGTACGATCGCATCACGTGCCGCCCCTCCGGACCCTTGGAAAGGGCGGGCGTGACAGGTTGGTATCATAGTAGATCTGCCTTTCCACTACACACACATCAAGCTCCAAATCCTACCGCTCCAAGTAAGAATTTCTATGCCTACTCTATTTTGTTCATGTATGATAAGAAATGCTTCTAGCTTAAATATGCCTGAAAATATGCATGATACCCTTATGCTAGCTTTTAGTTTAACTATGCATAGATAAATGAACGATAAACTTATACTAGCCTTATTTTAATATATGAAGATAAACATGGCTGGGAGACGCAGTAGTAGAGTCGATGAGATAGCGCCCTCACATGACCTTACGCATGTGGTTACTGAACTCCAACGTCAAGTCATAGAGCAGCAACAAGTAATAAATGCCTTAATGAATCAGCGAGGAAACCCTACCGCCCCACCAGCGGGCCCTGGCCCGATGGTTCGACAGGAAGCTTACCTGATCCAGTGGCAGAGGTTGAAGCCAGAAAATTTCTCTAGTACTGGTGAACCATGGGACGCCCAGGCCTGGTTCAAAACAGTGGAAAGCATCATGGAGCTACTGGACTGGCCCAAATGCGAGAAGATTAAGTGCGCATCATTTTGCCTTTCAGGAGATGCTCGGATGTGGTGGGAACGGGTTAAAGGAAAGAGGCAAGTAAATCAGATGAGATGGACAGATTTTGAGTATGAATTTTTCGAAGAATTCTTCCATATGAGGGTGACAAACAAGCATTATGACGAGTTCACTGGGTTCCAACAAGGTGACCTATCAGTCAGCGAAGCCGTGAAGAGATTCAACCGACTCGCATGCCTATTCCCAGAGTTGCTCAGCACGGAAAGAGAAAGGGTCGGACTCATGCTGAAGATGCTCTGACCCGAAATAGCTCTGAATGTGACTGGCGGAGTTCATAGACCGCAGACCGTAGAGGAGCTGTTCAGTAGTGCCTTGATTACCAAACATTATTTGAACAATATTAACCAGCAAAAGAAGGTACTGAATGAAGGCAAGAGTCAAGCCCAGTTAGGAGGTCAGAGAAACCAGAGTATTTGGAAAGGGAACCACACTGGTAAGAGAAAGCAATGGGATGACTCTAAAGGTGGTTCAACGAACAAGCAGCCCAAGATCCCTCTGTGTGCTACATGCGGGAAGATACATCCTAGAGTATGCTACCGAGGCACAAATAGATGCTACAACTATGGACGGGAAGGGCATAGAGTCAAGGACTGCCCTATTCAGGTTCAGGCACCTCCTCAGTAGTATGGCCAGTACAGAGGTGCCCCTCCACAGCTACACCAGATGCAGGCTGCAATCGAGGGAACCCCGATCAATCAAGGGAGATTGGAAGCCCCGCCAGCTATGACAGATGTCAGGGTATTCTCTCTCACCCAAGAAGATGTGGCGAACGTTTCTACGGTTGTCACAGGTTAGATATTTATTTTACGATGCTCTGCATTATTTGATCTTTGAGGGCAACACATTTGTTTGTTTCTACACCCTTCACGAAAAAGATAGACATGCCACCACAAGCTTTGGATCGCAAGTTCTTAACCACCCTACCCTCGGGAGAAGTAATGCCCTCCACTCATATGCTGTGAGCTGCACCCATCAGAATCGCAGATAGAGAACTCTACTGTGATCTGATAGTGCTCGATATGCAGGATTATGATGTCATACTAGGCATGGATTTCTTAAGCAAATCGTGCTTGATCGAGGTCGTAAAAGAAAAGTGGTCTTCCGGTAGAAAGGCGAGACCTATGTTTGAATTTATTGGAGAGCCAAGGAGAAGAATCGATAAATTTCTATCAGCTCTACAAGCGCAAGATGTTAGACAATGGATGCACTGGGTTTCTAGCACATGTGTGTGGCTGATATGTCAAGCCGAGGACCGTGGCCAGAAGATGTCATAGTTGTATGCAACTACCCAGAGGTATTCCCAGATGAACTACCAGGGTTAGCCCCAGATAGAGAAATTGAATTTGAGATCGAATTGATTCCTGGTACTAACCCGATCTCTAAAGCACCTTACCGTATGGCGCCGCCAGAATTGAAGGAACTTCAAGGATAGCTACAGGAGTTACTCGACAAGGGACTCATACGCCCAAGTCACTCTCCATGGGGAGCTCCAGTGATGTTGGTGAAGAAGAAATATGGGTCTATACGAATGTGCATAGACTACCGAGCGCTAAATAATGTGACGATCAAGAACCGATACCCTTTACCGTGGATTGACGACCTGTTCGAACAGCTAAAGGGTACCACCGTCTTCTCTAAGATTGACCTGAGGTCTGGCTACCATCAAGTGAAAGTGAAACTAGATGATATACCAAAGACGGCTTTCCGAACAAGATACAGACATTACGAATTCGTAGTTATGCCCTTCGGAGTGACGAACGCACCTGCTATGTTCATGGATCTGATGAATCGGGTATTCTCGGCATTCCTCGATAAATTTGTAATCATTTTCATCGACGATATACTGATATATTCGAGAACCCTAGAAGAGCACGCATAACACCTGAATTTGGTATTGCAGATTCTTCGGGAAAAGCAGTTGTATGTAAAGTTCTCCAAATGTGAATTCTGGCTCGATCAAGTATCATTTCTGGGTCATGTTATATCTAAGCACAGAGTGATGGTAGACCCAATAAAGATTGAAGCTATGAGTAACTGGAACCGACGAAAGAATGCCAGCGAGATTAGAAGCTTTCTTGGGCTAGCAAGCTACTACAGGAAGTTTGTAGGGAACTTCTCTAGAATTGCATCCCCTATGACAGTCCTCACCAGAAAGAACAAAAAGTATGAATGGACGGATGCCTGCGAGAAGAGTTTCACAGAATTGAAAAAGAGACTGACCAGCGTGTTAGTAATATATGAGAGATGTCCTAAGGCAATCGCCTTATGTATGAACCATTTATATGATAAATGAAGATTCACTATTTGAGTATACATGGTTTCATGTATTTGATTGGATCTTAAACTCATTTACTGAATGTCCGCGATACGACTCACAGCATGAGAGAATTTGTGATTGGATCACAACTAGTGAGTATCTCTACATGTGTAATTGTGATGTATCAGAATTATCCCTAGTCGATGAATTGATGGATTTGGAGACCATCAATTCTGTCGAGACTAGCACGAGGTATACTCCTTGGTGTATCCAAGCAGCTGATTCTCACTAGCTGGAGACATTGTGATGTCCGGAGTTAATTGTGGATGCTAGTTATGGTAACTAGTTCGTTGGAGTGACCAGCCGTAAGACTTCATATGGTTCTCTGCATATATAGATATGTCAATGAAGTTCTTACTGTAGCTTAAGTGCGATGTTCCTTTGACTTGCGGTATTCAAGTTATCTTGATCATAAAGACTTATGCTTTGACATATTAAGCAAGCATCTCTGTGGAGATGTGGACCCGAGATGATTGGGTATAAGTCGAAGTGATCGAAGGTGTTTGAATAGCCTATAAAGGATTCACCACTCCTTGCGAGGAGATGTATACCGATGGCCTCTCGTCGGATTGTTACTAAAGTCTTTGGCCAAAGCATTACATGTTTAGAGTAAGGTACTCTTCGATACATGTGCAGTAACTAGAATCCGTAGGACGAGAAAATGATACTTGGGCTAGGTGTGACGTAGTCAGCCTAGTGGGGACTGACACTATAGACCATGTCCTGAACCAAGTGGGTATAAGATGAGTGAAGGGAATGGGGCACGATTCATTCGAGCTGCTGAAGGGTTTCAGAAATAGTTCTGGATCAACCGTTGATCTTTTCGGTTAATTGGGGATCATGATGTACTACTAGGTGTCACTCATGATCGTTCTATAATTAATGGTTAATTATAGACGGCCAACATAAACCGAGAACCTATTTGGTCACACGCACAACGAGCATAATCCGAAGGATTTAAAACGAGCTTGAGAATGAGATTCTCAGACCGAGAGAAACTAAGTTTGGTTGGACCAAACAAGAAGCGAGCATGAAATCGTTTCAGTCGCAATGGAAGCGTGGATGAGTCGTGTCTTATGAAGACATAATGGATGAACCAAAATGGTTTGGTTCTAATCCAATGGAGGAGAATAAACCAAAGGGTTTGGTTTATTTTAAACGAATGAACCAAAGTTGGTTCGGTTCGTTTTAACTTAAAATAAACCATCATGGATTGGTTTATTTTAACTTATATTAATGGAGCGGTTTAACGGGCCTTATGGTTATGATCCAATAACCATTAAGAGAATTAGTTCTCTATAAAAGAGGGCTTAAGGGTTTGTTAAGCCCTAATCCAAAAACCCCCTAACCTAGAGTTGCCGCCCACCTCATTGAAGGAGTCGGCGGCAACCCTAGGCCGCCGCCCATCTTCTCCAACCGGCCACCAGCTGCTGCCGTATTCTCCCATTGCCGGCGTCGATCTGCTTCTGGAAGAGTTCCGGTGATCCTCCTTGGCTCCGGGGACAAGGTGAGCAAGCCGCTTCCCTTATTTGGCCGGCGCAAGGTCTCCACCAAAGCTGTCCAGTTTTCTGGACAGCTTGTTTCCTTCTCGTCGGAGCGTCATTTGGACGACGTTAGGAGCTCCGACAGTGCCTTACTTACCGGGGATTCGATCTCCGGTAATCCTCATAGGTGGAGGACGAAGGATTCATCAAACGGTTGACGAATACCTCTCCGGAGAAGCGAGTTTTTGAGGACTCGTCTTTGGATCCGAATTTGGATTCGGATCGTGATCTTCTCTCGATCACATCGTCTTCAACACGAGGCTAGTAACCCATACGAAGACGAGGCTCGTGACTTAGTGAATTCATCCCGAAGATACTCGGCGTGGACACGGATAAAGACGATTCTAGCGAGGATCGTTCTGGTTGATGTCGTTCCCGCTACACGTGATACGTAAGGTATACGTAGTTAAATTTTCTTTTATTGCAAAATTTAAATTTACGGTTATGTCTACACATGTTGTACTATGCATGCGTGTGATGTGTGTGTTGTAATAAATTTAGATTTGTTATTTTTATTTCTTCCACTGTGCACATGTTTACGAAACATGTTCGAATACACACTCGCCGCGGTGCCGGAAACCCAACAGTGGTATCAGAGCCCAGGTTGTGTTTCGACATAATCGTAAAATTATTTTGCGATAGTCATAATGATATTTCTGGAAATTTTCTACTTTTGGAAAGTTAGAAGTATTTATGGAAATTTTTCAATTTTGGAAAGTCTAGAAGTATTTATGGAAATCTTCCACTTTTGGAAAGTCGGAAGTATTTAAAGAAATTGATATTTTTTATAAATAAAATATTTGATTAGATTTGGAAATTTGTTTCCTAATTTAATCATGATTTGATTTTGGAAATCAAATCTTAAAATATTTTATTTCCATAAGTAGTTTTGATGATTTAGGAAATTGGTTTCCTAAATTGACTTTCCTTATCAACTATTTCCACAAATAAAATATGTGATTAGATTTGGAAATTTGTTTCCTAATTTAATCATGATTTGATTTAGAGAATCAAATCTTAAACATATTTTATTTTCATAAATAGTTATGACATATAAGGAAATATTGTACATGACATAATTGTATGTCATGTAATTGCATTAGATGCATATTATTATGCCATGCGTGTCGTGACATGTAGATGTATGTCATGTATGTCATGTCATGTAGATAATAGTTATTTGCATGCAAAGAGGATGAGACATAAAAACCCTAACTCAATATTAATGCCTACACCTTCCATTAATATGGTTAGAACCAGAGTTACGTTTCTTGTTCGGGTTGTTGGACTCTCTCCAAGCCCGGCTCGAACCCGAACATGTTCAAACCATGGAATAGTTTAATACTAATATGGTAAGAGTCAGAGGTCAATCGTTAGCTTTGGTTGTTGGACTCTCTCCAAGCCGGGCTAATTGTTTGAATGCGCTCTAACCATATTAAAACTATTTTTTGATTAATGGGTCGGCTTTAACCTGGAGCATCGGCTTGTTGGACTCTCTCCAAGGTCGATGTAAAGGGAGGTGAAGTTGGGTGCTATGCATATGATGCATACTTGTTAATGTGTTAACAACCCGATGTATGTGTGAACATTCAATTAGTTGATAGCACATTGTGATAGTTGCATATACGTGATATGCAATCGGTATAGTTGATACCTACCATCGTAGTTATGAATGGCTTGTTGGACTCTCTCCAAGGTTGTTCATATCTATGATGGATATCAGCCTATTCGGAGATGGACCTACGATCTCCCGAAGTGATTTTGGGGTTTTTGAAATTCGAAAAATGAATGGGATTTATAAATGTATATTGATGCATTTCAAAATCATTTTCTCATATATGCTCGTTTTGTATTTCTAAGATTGATCATGATGTCTTTGAATTTGCGTTCCATTTTGGATTCGAATAAATTGACTGGGCCGAACTTCTTGGACTGGCTTAGAAACTTGAGAATGGTTCTCAAGGTTGAAAAGATTGCAAATGTCCTCGAAGTGCCTCTTCCCGCCCGTCCTTGTGACGATGCAACTCTGGACCAATTGTTGGCCTATCAGAAACATGTGAGTGATTCTGAACAAATGAGTTGCATCATGCTAGCCATGATGGAACCCAAGCTACGGAAGCAGCATGAGCATATGGATGCTCATATCGTAGTCTTTCATCTTTAAGAGTTGTTTGATAAGCAAGTGAGATTCGAAAGGTTCGAAGTCTCCAAGCTCCTCTTCACCTCTAAGATGCAAGAAGGTTCATCTGTGGTACTGCTCAACATGTTGAAGACTATGGAGCCTTCTGAGAAGCATGAGCAGGGGGCGGTGTTGTTAGTTGATTCCTCGAAGAAAGGTTCTAAGAGGGAGTCAAAGGAACAACAGAAGGGGAAGAAGAAAAGGCTAAAAAGGCAGAACCAGCTCAAAAGGGCACTTGCCATTGTTATGGCAAGGAGGGCCATTGGCGAAGAAATTGCATGATTTATCTTGAGTTCATGAAGAAGAATAAGGCATAAGATGCTCCATCTTTTTCATATATCTTCGTTATTGATTGTCATTCTATTTCCTCAGACACTTGGGTATTGGATACAGGGTGTTTCTCACATATATGTAATGACATACATGGGCTAAGGAATAGAAGAAGACTCGTCAAGGGAGAGTCAAATTTACGTGTTGGGAATGGAGCAAAGGTTGCTACACTCGCCATCGGAACGTATTTGTTGAAACTCCCTGCAGGACTTGTCTTAGAACTGGACAATTGCTTTTATGTTCCTTCATTGATAAAGAACATCATTTCTATTTCTTGTTTAATAGAAATGGGTATCATTTGACTTTTAGTAACAATTGTTGTTACATAACTTTGAATGAAGTTCTTTATGGAACTGGAACTTTGAGCAATGACATTTATACGTTGGACGTATCCAGTGACATTTTCAATATCGAAGCGAGCAACAAGCGTGCTCGAAAGGATGATCAATTAGACTCCTACATGTGGCATTGTCGTCTTGGCCATGTAAGCAAGAAACGCATGTCCGAATTACACCGATGTGGAATTCTGGAATCGTTTGAATTAGATACATACGATACATGCGAATCATGCTTAAAAGGCAAGATGACTAAGTTACCTTTTACTGAAAAAGGTGAACGAGTGGGAGAGTTACTAGGTCTAATACATACTGATGTATGTGGACCTATGTCAACTCAAGCTTTAGGAGGTTATAACTACTTCATTACCTTCACCGATGATCACTCATTGATACTCGTAAGTGAATCAAATGACGTGTTACTCATTGATGATGAGGAGCCTACCAGTTATGAAGAAGTGCTGACAAGTTCAGAAAGGGATAAGTGGCTTGGTGCCATGAAGTCGGAAATGGATTCCATGTATGAAAACCAAGTTTGGAACTTGGTTGACCCACCTGAAGGGATAAAGCCTATAGGGTGCAAATGGGTTTTCAAGAAGAAAACCGACATGGATGGTAATGTGATTACCTATAAGGCTAGATTGGTGGCGAAAGGATATCGTCAAAAACAAGGTGTTGATTATGACGAAACCTATTCGCCTGTAACTATGCTTAAATCCATTCGGATGCTCCTGGCCATAGTGGCTCATTATGATTATGAGATATGGCAGATGGATGTGAAAACAGCTTTCCTTAATGGAAACCTGCTCGAGGACGTGTATATGATACAGCCTGAGGGTTTCACATCGGTTGATAAAACCAAGGTATGCAAATTGCGACGGTCTATTTATGGATTGAAGCAAGCATCCAGGAGCTGGAATATCCGTTTTGATGAGACAATCAAAAGGTTTGATTTCTCACAAAATCCAGACGAACCTTGTGTGTACAAGAAGGTTAGTGGGAGTGCAGTCGTGTTCCTAGTATTGTATGTCGATGACATACTACTTATAGGAAACGATGTTTCAATCTTACAGTCAGTGAAGGTTTGGTTATCCAAGACATTCTCCATGAAAGACCTGGGAGAAGCAACCTACATCCTCGGGATTAAGATCTATAGAGATAGATCGAAACGGTTGCTTGGTCTTTCACAGTCTACATATATAGACCGAGTACTAAAGAGGTTTAGCATGTCGGAATCCAAGAAAGGCTTCCTACCCATCAGGCATGGGGTACACCTTTCGAAGTCTATGTGTCCGCGCACAGAAGACGAGAGGATTTGCATGAGTAAGATTCCCTATGCATCCCCAATAGGATCTATCATGTATGCTATGTTATGTATGAGGCCCGATGTATCGTATGCTCTGAGTGTCACGAGCAGATACCAGTCCGATCCAGGAATGGATCATTGGGCGGCTGTTAAGACAATCCTTAAGTACTTGAGAAGAACTAAGGATGTGTTCCTAATATATGGAGAAGGGGACATGGTGATACGCTGGTATACGGATGCCAGCTTCCAGACAGACAAGGATGATTCCAGGTCTCAGTCTGGATACGTGTTCACCTTGAATGGGGGCGAAGTGAGTTGGAAAGGTTCCAAACAAGAGACTGTAACGGATTCTACCACTGAGGCAGAATACATTGCAGCTTCGGAAGCAGCAAAGGAAGCGGTTTGGATCAAAAAGTTCATTCATGAACTTGGTGTGATTCCGGCCATTGTTGAAGCAATACCGGTCTACTGCGACAACAATGGAGCAATTGCACAGGCGAAAGAGCCAAGGTCTCATCAGCGATCCAAACATGTGCTTCGCCCCTATCATCTTATCAGAGAGATCATCAGTAGGAATGAAATACAAATCGAGAAAATTCCCACTAAAAGGAACTTAGCGGATCCTTTGACTAAGGCATTACCTCAAAGTAAGTTTGAGGGTCATGTTCGAGCTTATGGTATTGGATACCGTAGCGATTGACATTAGGCCAAGTGGGAGTCTGTAAGCAATATATGAGAGATGTCCTAAGGCAATCGCCTTATGTATGAACCATTTATATGATAAATGAAGATTCACTATTTGAGTATACATGTTTTATGTATTTGATTGGATCTTAAACTCATTTACTGAATGTCCACGATACGATTCACAGCATGAGAGAATTTGTGATTGGATCACAACTAGTGAGTATCTCTAAATGTGTAATTGTGATGTATCGGAATTATCCCTAGTCGATGAATTGATGGATTTGGACACCATCAATTCTGTCGAGACTAGCACGAGGTATACTCCTTGGTGTATCCAAGCGGTGATTCTCACGACCGGAGACATAGTGATGTCCGAGTTAATCGTGGATGCTAGTTATGGTAACTAGTTCATTGGAGTGACCAGGTAGTAAGACTTCATATGGTTCTCTGCATATATAGATATGTCAATGAAGTTCTTCTTGTGGCTTAAGTGCGATGTTCCTTTGACTTGCGGTATTCAAGTCATCTTGATCATGGAGACTTATGCTTTGACATCTTAAGCAAACATCTCTAAGGAGATGTGGACCCGGATGATTGGGTATAAGTCGTGATCAAAGGTGTTTGAATAGCCTATAAAGGATTCACCACTCCTTGCGAGGAGATGTATACACCCATGGCCTCGCCGGATTGTTACTAAAGTCTTCACAAAGCATTACATGTTTAGAGTAAGGTACTCTTCGATACATGTGGAGTAACTAGAACTGAGGACGAGGAAATGATACTTGGGCTAGGTGTGACGTAGTCAGCCTAGTGGGGACTGACACAATAGACCATGTCCTGAACCAAGTGGGTATAAGATGAGTGAAGGGAATGGGGCACTAATCATTCGAGCATCAAGGGTTTCGTAAATAGTTCGATCAACCGCTGATCTTTCGCTAATTGGGGATCATGATGTACTACTAGGTGCCACTCATGATCGCTCTATAATTAATGGTTAATTATAGACGGCCAACATAAACCGAGAACCTATTTGGTCACACGACAACGAGCGAATCCAAAGGATTTAAAACGAGCTTGAGAATGGGATTCTCGATCGAGAGAAACTAGGTTTGGTTGACTAAACATAAAGCGCAGCATGAAATCGCTTCACCGCAATGGAAGCGTGGATGGGCCGTGTCTTATGAAGACATAATGGATGAACCAAAATGGTTTGGTTCTAATCCAATGGAGGAGAATAAACCAAAGGGTTTGGTTTATTTTAAACGAATGAACCAAAAGTTGGTTCGTTTTTAACTTAAAATAAACCATCATGGTTTGGTTTATTTTAACTTATCTTAATGGAGCGGTTAACGGGCCTAATGGTTATGATCCAATAACCATTAAGAGAATTAGTTCTCTATAAAAGAGGGCTTAATGGATAATTAAGCCCTAATCAAAACGCCAACCTCCATTGCCGCCAACCTCTTGAGCCGACCAGCTCTTGCCGCGCCCAAGCTTCAGCCGTGATCCTCCGCGACTCTCCGTGATCTTCCTAGGCCTCGTGAAAAGGTGAGCACTTGGCTTCCTTGTTTTGGCCGGCGCCTACTCTTCCACCAAGCTGTCCAGTTTTCTGACAGCTTCTTCTCCTCTCGCCGGAGCCGCTTGACGACGGTTAGAGCCCGACAGCGGATAACTTATCGGGATTCGATCTCCGTAATCCTCTGAGGTGGAGGACGGCGATTCACAATTGGTTGACGAATACCTCTCCGGAGAAGCGAAGTTTTGAGAACTCGACAGATCCGAATTTGATTCGGATCGTGATCATCTCTCGATCACGTCGTCTTCAACACGAGGCTAGTAACCCGTACGAAGACGAAGCTCGTGGCTTAGCGAAGTCATCCCGAGGAACTCGGCGTGGATACGGATAGAGACGATTCTAGCGAGGATCGTTCCGGTTGATGCCGTTCCCGCTACACGTCATACGAAAGGTATAACGTAGATAAATTTCCTTTTATTACAAATTTAAATTTACGGTTATGTCTACACTTGTTGTACTATGCATGCGTGTGTTGTGTGTGTTGTAATAAATGTAGATTTATTATTTTTTTGCTTCCGCTGTGTTCATGTTTACGAAACGTGATCGAACACACACACGCCGCGGTGCCGGAAACCCAACAATATCAACATATATATATATATATAATTAACTGTGATGTGGTCATGGCCCTACTACGATCTTCTCAAGCCAATGAGAAGATCTGACGGTCAACCTAGGGCTAGCGGCTTCTCCAAGCGCTTCCTTTGATCGCCATGTATCGTCGGCACCCTTCTTGTAACTTCGTCTACAAGTGGACTTTCCACCGCTCCAATTTGTACATTACAAATATGAAACTCGAGTTACATTCGAGTCTAAAACTATTTACAACTAGAATTTCAAAAGAAGAGGTACAACGCGCAGGTCGCATACACTATACAACACGCACAACCACAAAAATGGCACGCATGCCGTATTATGAATTACAACACATCATCATCCAATCATATTGGGGTTCTTGGGCCATGACAATTACAGAATTATACATAATACTAAATTATGTATTTTTACAGAAAATTTCTATAATTTTTCCTATTTTTTTCAATTTTATGAGTCACCTCTCAGTAACGGTCCCGCTAAGTGGTTTCCGGGCGCGATCGCGGAACAAGGCCCCTTTCGAGGATAGGGGCAGCGCCTCTACTCACAAAATAAACTTTTCGAGTGTCCCTACTATGATCTTACAGCAACTTAAGTCACTGTCCCAAAAACCTAAAGTGAGAACTCGCCGTTTTGGAGAGTTTTTCTTCATGGTTGAAGCCTACAAGTGTCCCAACACTCGTTGCTTCGACTCTTCAAGAAAAATACCCAAAAATTCGATAAAAATAAGAAATTTACAGAAACATAAAAATATGTAATTTTTATATCTAATATAAAAACTACAAAAATGAAACACATACATTCTTCTCACGTGGCTCTGATACCACTGTTGAACTTTCCAAGCCGCAAAAACCGCTTTTTGCGTTGCGGAAACCCCGGAAGTCCGGCCACGGATCCGTGCGAAGATATATTAAAATAAAAATATGTATGTGCTAAGTAAACCTAGATCTACCTTAGATCTAGAAGTTGAGAGTGTTACCCTCGATGCGACGCCCTTCGCAAATCCCGCTCGTCCAAATAGTTTGTCGGAACTCTAGAGTGTCAAGTGTACACTCCTCTATTGGTATCCACACATGCAATAGGTGGAGAAAAGAAACCTAGAGTGTGCTAGCACCCTTAGAAGTTTTGGCCAAGGAGAGGGATGGGAGAGCAAGCTTGAGAGGAAGATGATCCAAGGAAGAAGATGAAGTTGGAGTAACTCACAAAATCAATTCCATCTAATGAAATAAGTGGCCGGCCACTTTCTCTTGGGGGGTTACATGCATGCATGTAACTCCAAGAGCCAATGGCTCTTGGTCTCCCTCATGAGGTGGCACCACATGATAAGTCAATGATGATGTGGAACATCATCATTGGTCGGCCATGCCAAGTCATCATCATCACATGGCATTTGGTCAAGTCAAACTTGACCTTTCATCTTCCCTCTCAAGTCAAGTCAAACTTGACCTCTTATCTCCCATGGTTGATCAAATCCAACCATTTGATTCAAGTCAATTTAATTTAATGAATCTCTATTCATTAATTTAAATTGATTTGATGAATCAAATCTAAATTAGAATCATTCAACACTTGAATCAAATTGAGTCCAACTCAATTAGTCTAATTAGGATTACTCTTAATCCAATTTGGTTCATCCCATGAACCTAATTCTCATTGTTCATCATATGAACCTAATCTCCATCTAATTGCTCTTTGTGTGTGACCCTATAGATTCTTGTAACGTTGGCAATATCCCTAAACCGATTTAGGAACATAAGCAATGAGCAGTATCTAGCAACACATCATTGCTACCCAAGTTACAAAAATGTTGAGCTCCAACATCACCTTTGTGACTACTAATTGTGACTCTCACAATATGTGACAATGTCTCAAATCAATTTAGACTCATTCAACACTTGAATCAAATTGAGTCCAACTCAATTAGTCTAATTAGGATTACTCTTAATCTAATTAGGTTCATCCCATGAACCTAATCCTCATGGTTCATCATATGAACCTAATCTCCATCTAATTGCCCTTTGTGTGTGACCCTATAGGTTCTTGTAACGTTGGCAATATCCCTAAACCAATTTAGGAACATAAGCAATGAGCGGTATCTAGCAACACATCATTGCTACCCAAGTTACAAGAATGTTGAGCTCCAACATCACCTTTGTGACTACTAATTGTGACTCTCACAATATGTGACAATGTCCCTCTATCCTTGACATCTAGATTGACCAATTGAGACATAGACCATGTCATCCTCGATACAATCTATATCTTAAACTCCAAGTAGACTCACTCTAATCAAATGAGCTCAATATCCAATATTGACTCATTTGGACATGGCCATGCACTTCATGGTCTCACTCTATCAAGAATATCGATGTCACCCCCGTCATATAGGAGGGATAGATCTCATCTACATCACTCACATCCCTCCGCATAATTTGTTACATACCCAATAATCGCCTTTATAGTCCACCCATTTACGGGTGACGTTTGACGAAGTCAAAGTATGCAACTCCTTATGTAGGGAACCATGGTGACTTCAGGTCTAAGGATTAATAATCATACTAATAGCCACATGAGAAAGTATATGACACTCATATAACGATCCATGATACTTTCTCATGGCAGGTCATTCAGTATACATTCTCCAATGCATACCCATGTGTCAACTTGATATCTCATATCCATGACTTATGAGATCAAGTCATCGTGTTGACCTACATGCTAGTCTGTACGCATTAACATTGTCCCTGAATGTTAATACTTGACTAGGAATGATTAAGAGTAGTGTTCTCTATATCATCTCATTATCGATTCAACCAATCGATTGATATAGATCAGAACCTACTACTCAAGGACATTATTATATTTAGTTATTTGGCATCAATACAAGTAAATATAATAACCATGCCTTTATAAATAGAAATATGATACAATAAATTCCATATAAAAATCATCACATGATTGGCTCTAGGGCTTTCACTAACAGTTACATTTTGGCTTCTATGTCAAATGTATTGCAACATCAGCATCAAGCCATGCCCACTGCTTATGACATAATGCTCAATCTCAAGGAACTTTTCGAACACTAGAATCGGGCTGCGAGGAAGGAAGCCATGAGGAACTTGATAACGACCACCATGATCGAGGGAACACCCGTGAGGGATCATGTTCTCAAGATGATGGCTCATTTGAATGAGTTGGAAGTCCTTGGAGTTGAGATCGATGGGGAAACCCAGGTCGATATCATTCTCCAGTCTCTACCTAAAAGTTTTAAGTAGTTTCGTCTGAACTACAACATGAATAAGAGGTTATATTCGTTGGCGAAACTTCTGACAAAACTCTTGGTGGTAGAAAGGCTTTTTCGTCAGAGTGCTCAGGCTCAGGCCATGGTTGCTCAGAAGGTTTCTACTTCTAAGCCAAAAGGCAAGAAGAAGAAGAAACAAGGTAGAGCAAAGGTGGCGGGAGGATCTCAGGGAGGAATGAAGAAGCCGAAAGGCAAGTGTTTCACTTGCAAGCAGACTGGACATTGGAAGAAGGACTTGTTGATGCAGTAAGCATCACTCCTTAGTTTTGATGTATGAACTATAGTTAATAGTTAGGACTGACATGTGATCTAATATAAGTGTTAAGTTTGCAGGCTTAACAGGAAGTCCTAGTAGGTCATGTTGACCGGATACTAGGCATGAATCTTGACATATCAGGAGGATCGAACACCAGGCATGAAGTCCAGATGGGTCACGTGGACCGGACATTTGTCATAAAGACCGATTGGGTCAGAAGACCGAACATTCGGCAAAAAGTCCAGCTGGGTCAGGCAGACCAGACAGCTGGTGGAAGCCTTGGTGGGTCAGATCAGATGTTAAGAATGGTAAGTCCGGCAGGTAGCTGGCAGGTAAGCCTCGAGTGAAGAGGTAAGGCCGAGTCCTCTGTAGGGGGACAAAGCTAGGCGTCGATCTAACGAAAAGTCTGCGTGGGACTTAGTAGTGGAGATCGGGCGATATTACTACTGCCAATTTATATTATATTGTATATTGTGATAATCTAGTTTTGCAGGTTTTCAGTCAACTGAAATCCAGTCAACTGGAATCCAATCGACTGGAATACCAAATTGGCAGTTTTGAGCTAGTAATCACAGGAGATTCAGCAGTGCAAATGGAAGGAGTTCCAGTCGATTGGAGAGTTTTCAGTCGACTAGAGAGTAAAAATTCTCGATGCGGAGCCGGGTGATGTGGAGTCGACTGGAGAGGTTTAAGTCGACTGGAAGACCAAAAATTCTATATCGACAGACTGATGTGGAGTCGACTGAAAATTATTCCAGTCGACTGAAAAAGGTCTATATTACCAGTGCTCAATCGGATCCGAGAAAGGGATGCAATCTACGTCGAAGTGCTGTCAAAATTTCCTCACGATCACAAGAGCTTCAACCATTCAGAAAGACTCTTTTCCGACACCTCAAGCTGCATCCACTACTACATTTTGTGTCGGTATAAAGCAGTCTTTAACTTTTTTATTTTCACTTTTAAATTCAATTTAAAGAAAGAGTAGATTGTTACTCTTCTCTTACATTTGTAAAAAGCGAACTCCCTTCGAAGTCGAGAGTTCTCGAATCGGAGGGCATTATAGATATTGTCCATTGAGGTAGTTCATGGTAGAGCTATGAGCCTTGGAGTAGCAACCCGGTTCGGGTTGTGAACCAAGTAAATTACTATGTCTTTTATTGCATTTCATTTCCGCTGTGTACTTATTTCAAAAGCAACCAAAAAATTATTAAACACCGAGATTCACCCCCCCTCTCGGTTTACTCGATCCTACAGGACTGCCCCAACTGGAAGCAGAACAAAGGTATATCTTTTGGTATGTTTGTTGAAACATGTTTAGCGGTGTTATCTACCAGCACCTGGTGTGTAGATACGGAAGCCACTGATCATGTCTGCAATACTTTGCAGGGGTTTTAGGAAACTAGATGACTAACTAAAGGGGAGATTACCGTTTACTTGGGCGATGCTATGAAGGTGGCGGTTGTTGCAGTGGGAGATGTTTATTTATCTTTTAATAGGAATAAAACTTTGGTTCTAAAAAATTGCCTTTATGTGCCTTTATGTACCTTTATTTAGAAAGAATTTGATTTCGGTTTCTAAATTATTTTTGGATGGATATTCTATTTCTTTTAATGACAGAGTTGTTATAAAAAGGAATAGGGAGATTATCTGTTCTGGTGCATTGATAGGAAATTTATATACCCTTGAACCAAAAGCAACCACGATGCAAATAGAAGTAAATAACTCATCTTCTAAATCTAATAAGAGAAAAGAACCTTCGAAAATGAACCAAACATATCTTTGGCATCTAAGGTTAGGTCATATTAACCTAAGTAGAATTCAAAGGTTGATAGCTGATGGACCTCTGGATTCATTAGTGGTGGACGATTTCCCAACCTATAAATCTTGCTTGGAAGTTAAAATGACCAAGAGGCCTTTTAAGGCCAAGGGGTATAGAGCCAAAGATGTGTTGGAATTGGTTCATTCTAATTTGTGTGGTCCTATGTCTATCCAGGCTAGAGGTGGTTTTGAATATTTTATCTCTTTTATAGATGATTATTCAAGATATGGATACATTTACTTGATGCGCCGCAAGTCTGAATACTTTGACAGGTTCAAAGAATTCAAGACTGATGTGGAGAAACGTCAAGGTAAAAGTATCAAGACACTACGATCTGATTGTGATAGTGAGTACCTCTTGGGAAAGTTTAGGAATTACTTATTAGAGGTTGGGATTCAATCCCAATTGTCTGCACCTGGCACACCCCAGCAGAATGGTGTAGCGGAGCGAAGGAATAGGACTCTTACGGAGATGGTTAGATCGATGATGAGTTATTCTGAGTTGCCAGATTTGTTCTGGGGGTATACTCTGGATACGGCAGTGTATATTCTGAACTTGGTACCAGTTAAATCAGTGCCTTCTACTCCCATAGAATTGTGGACTGGGTGAAAGCCTAGTCTAAGACATATTTGGATTTGGGGGAGTTCAACACATGTGCTGAAGGCAGATGCTAGTAAGTTGGAACCTCGTACAGAAGTGTGCATGTTTGTAGGCTATCCTAGAGGAATGAAAGGTGGTTTATTCTATAGTCCTAGAGATCAGAGGGTGATCATTAGCACGAACGGCAGATTTTTAGAGGAAGACTATGTGATGAACCACAAGCCCATGAGTAAGATTGTTCTGGAGGAATTGAGGGGGGAAGTTACTACTTCAGTACCACTGGTACAAGAGGATATACCACAAGTGACTGCACCACATGTCACAGAGGATACATAAGTGATACCTCATCGTAGTGGGAGGGTTGTTAGACAACCTGATAGATTTATGTTCTTGGGAGAATCTTCTGATTTGGTCCCTGGCGAACATAAACCTGATCCCTGGACATATAACGAGGCAATCCAAGATAAAGATGCGGTATCTTGGCAAAGTGCAATGAATTCTGAGATAGAATCTATGGATTCAAATCAGGTCTGGGAGCTAGTAGAACCGCCCAATGGTGTAAAAACCATTGGATGCAAGTGGATCTACAAAAGAAAGAGAGGAATAGACGGGAAGGTTGAGACCTTCAAAGCAAGGCTTGTTGCGAAAGGGTATACTCAAAAAGAAGGTATCGATTATGAGGAGACCTTTTCGTCGATCGCCATGCTTAAGTCTATATCCGGATTCTCTTATGTATTGTTGCTCATATGGATTATGAGGTGTGGCATATGGATGTCAAGACAGCTTTCCTTAATGGAAGTCTTGAGGAAAACATCTATATGGAGCAACTAGAGGGATTCATTGCAAAGGGCAAAGAGCATCTTGTGTGCAAGCTTAATCGATCCATTTATGGATTGAAGCAAGCTTCGAGATATTGGAACATCCGCTTTGATGAGGTAATCCAGTCTTATGGATTTATTCAATGTCCGGATGAGTCTTGTGTATACAAGAGATATGACGAAAATGTAGTGGTATTTCTTGTACTATACGTAGATGATATTTTCTTAATTGGCAACAATGTCAAAGTGTTATCAGACGTAAGGGTATGGTTGTCCAAACAGTTTGATATGAAGGACTTGGGAGATGTGGGACACATCATTGGGATCAAGGTTATAAGGGATCGCAGGAAAAGAATGTTGTGCTTATCTCAAGCTTCATACATAGACATCATTTTGGCTCGTTTTAGCATGCAGAACTCCAAGAAAGGTTTTCTACCTTTCAGGCATGGAGTTCCT
The DNA here is from genome assembly GCA_025175895.1 of Wurfbainia villosa. Taxonomy (NCBI): domain Eukaryota; kingdom Viridiplantae; phylum Streptophyta; class Magnoliopsida; order Zingiberales; family Zingiberaceae; genus Wurfbainia; species Wurfbainia villosa. The sequence goes on from CM045988.1 coordinate 37,978,247, forward strand.
TTATCTAAAGAGATGTGTCCTAGAACATTAAAGGAGATAGAGGATATAAAGGTGGTTCCTTATGCTTCAACGGTAGAAAGCCTCATGTATGCTATGTTATGTACGAGGTCGGATATCTGCTTTGTCGTGGGCATTGTTAGCAGATATCAGAGTAATCCAGGACAGGGACATTGGACTGCGGTAAAGCATATATTGAAGTACCTGAGAAGGACTAGGGATTATATGCTGGTATACCAGATAGATCAATTACTCCCTGTGGGTTACACAGATTTCGACTTCCAATCAGATAGGGATAAAATTAAGTCTACCTTAGGTTTTGTATTTACTTTGGGAGGTGAAGTCATTGTATGGAGGAGTGTCAAGCAAAAATGCATGGCGAGCTCTACCATGGAAGCTGAGTATGTGGCAGCCTCTGAGGCTGCCAAAGAAGCTGTATGACTTAGGAACTTCTTGATGGACTTGGATGTGATTCCTGGTTTGCCCAGAACTATCACAATTTATTGTAATAACAGTGGTGCCGTTGCAAACTCGAAGGAACCACGAGCCCATAAGGCAAGTAAACACATAGAGCGCAAGTACCACCTGATACAAGAGATCGTAAAGCGGGTAGAAGTTGTTGTCGCCTAGATTGCATCAGAGGATGACCTTGTTAGGGCAATCTCTTGCAGTGATATGGTTTTGATGTGTGTGGCAAAGAGTTTAAGTTAGGTTGTCATTATGATTTGATATGTGCCTTGGAGTCTTGCAGGACTTAGTAATTCGCACATGGAGCCTTGGCGGGTTCACCACTTATAACCTCGTGCTTGAGTCGGAGAAGGAGCATTGCAGAGTCGTGCGCTTGATGCTGCCGAGGGACCGCCGGACGAGATGACTTGAAGCGAAGCCAAGGAAGCAAACTTCGAAGGCAAGAGACGCGAAGGAGCATTACAGAGTCGTGCGCCTGATGCTGCCGAGGGACATGGCCGCGAATGAAGAGAGCTTCGACGAGGGACTTCGAGTGAGATGAGAGAATGAGAGAATTGTAAGTAGCTCATTAGGTGAACTTGGCCGAATGGCTAAGTGTCGGATGAGTTTTCCCGACATCATTCGACTGCCATGAAAAGGCAGTCGACTGCTCTGAGTCGAACGTGGTTCGACTGGTATCCGACTGAGCAGTTTATGGCCCAGCAGTCGACTACCAAGACTATCAGTCGACTGCTAAAGGCAGCAGTCGACTGGTCAAGAGGGTTTGGGCCACAGAACCGCTCGTAGCCGATCGGGCGGGCCGACGATCGAGACCGATCGTGATGGATCCATCACCGATCGCTAAGGGATCCGTTGGACTACAATGGTCGGGATCCGACGTGTTCGGAGGCCGTTGAAGTGGCGGCAGTTGACTGCCAAGGACGGCAGTCGACTGGTGGCGGCCAACGGGAAAAAATCAGCCCTCTCTATAAAAAGAGAGGGTGTGGGCTTTTGGATGAAAAATGCTTATGCTCTAAGTGACCATCCAAGTGCTCTACAAGATTCAAACTCCTTCTCTTAGTTTTCTTTCACATCTATTGTAAAAGAAGAAGTGTCTTTGAGTTGTAAGGGTTACCTCCACCTAGCTTAGTGCAAAGGAGAGACCGATAGAGATTTGGTTGCGGAGTGATTCACCGGGGACGAATCGGACTGTAGATTAGCGGCATAGTCATGAACCACATTATATTTCGGTGTTAGCATTGTTCGTATTCTTCATTGTTTTATTTTCTTGTCTTTATTAGTATTCTGCTTGCGCTAACGATTGTGTAGATGAGAAAATTCCACCATCCAACGAAAGAGGGCTATTCACCCCCTCTAGCCGGCCGACCGATCCCCTACAAGTGGTATCAGAGCCAAGGAAAGCTTGTCGAGTACTAATCGCCACAACAAGCACATTCAAGAATGGCCGGCTCTAACATTCATCCGCCAAAGTTCGAGGGGGAATTCTCTTGGTGGAAAAAGAGAATGGAGGTATTTTTCGAGACCGATTTTGAAATTTTATTAATTATGGAAAACGGTTTCGAGATGCCTAGGAATGAAGAAGGGGAGCTATTAGAGAAATCAAGATGGAGCAAAAGACAAAGAGAGGAGTACTTGGCGAATTCAAAGGCCAAGCACCACTCTACAATGTACTCCCCCAACAAGAAGTAAATAGGATAGGGGAGTGTGCTAGCGCCAAGGAAATGTGGGAGAAACTAATAGAAATTCATGAAGGCACATCCGAGGCGAAACTAGCAAGGAGAGATATCCTTCGCTCCCAATTATCCAACATCAAATTCGAAAAGGGAGAGAAGGTAAAATCCCTACACTCTAGATTTAAGGAAATTCTAACCTGCTTGACAAGTGTAGGTGAAAAGCTCTCCAATCGGGATATGGTAATGAAGGTCATAGATGCCTTTCCCCGGTCCTCAAGATGGAGCTCCATGGTGGACTCATTTTACATCTCCAAGAACTTAGAAGTGAGCACCTTGGAGGAGTTCTTCTCAACAATGGAGCTCCACGAAACGAGGCTCGAAGGAATAGTAGAAGAGCCAAAGTTTCAACCTTCAAGAGGAGTAGCCTTGATGGCACATAAGGGGAAGAAGAAGATGGAGATCCCCTCCTCCCCCGATAAAGCATCTTCCTCCTCCTCCATGGATAGCACGGAAGAAGCCTATATGGTAAGGAGGGTAAGGCGTGCTTTAAAAGGTTTTCAATTTAATAAATCTAATGATAGGAGTAGAAGACCAAGGGGGAAGATTATTTGCTACAATTGCTAAGGAGAGGGACACATAAGGGACAATTGTCCCCTCTTGAACAAAAGCAAGGAGGAGAAGAGAAAGAAGGAAGAAAAGAAGAAAAAGGGGAGCAAGAAGAAAAAGGAAGAAGAAAAGAAGGCCAAAGAAAAAGGGAAGGCCAAGGCATTCAAAGCAAAGACATGGGATGATCCTTCTTCTTCATCATCATCCGAAGAGGAAGAACATGTCTACTCCAATCTTTCCCTAATGGCCTTTGACGACCTAGATTGCTCCTCCTCCAAAAATGAAGAAGCAAGCTCAAGTGAGGAGAGCTCAAGTGAAGGGGGAGCCTCCTCTACATCCTCATCATCGGAAGAAGATTTGGTAAGTGAGGTAACGAATCTACCCCCAAAGCAAATAATGTCTATGATTTCTAGCCTCACTAAGGATTTATTTAGGGAAAAGAAAAGGAATAAATGCATGCTTGATCAAATTAAGGATTTAGAACAAAAATTAGAAAAAGCATGTTTTAATGATGATAATGATGATGCATGCTCACATGATAACTATATGCCTTTGGATGTTAATGATGCATGCATAGAAGAAAATAGGGCTCTAAGGGAAAAGGTAGACTATTTGACCAAAGCCCTAAAAAAATTCACAATAGGCTCCAATACCCTTAACATGATAATTGGGAGCCAAAGAGCAAGCTTCAACAAGAAAGGCCTAGGTTATAAAGAAAAGAAAAATGAAAAGGCCTATAAATGTCTAATAGCTAGGGGTCAAGATAAAAAGAAGGTAATAGCTAGAAAATGGATCCCTAAGGAATTTTTAGTGAACCCCATAGGCAAGAACTTATTTTGGGTTCCTAAATCCATCCTAAAGGGTTAGGAAAACCCTAGGATAGTCAACCATAAGGATTTCATCTATATCATATTTTTGGTTGACTTAGGATGACGGGACAATATTTTTGAAATAGTGTTAGGTGATGATAATGCACCTATAAGTAGATAAATCATGCTTTAGGTGATATTTGCTTTATTATCATGATGTAATACCTAATGCATAATCACAATTTGATGAATACATTTGTTTAATGATCATAATGTGAAATTAATTCATATACATCTTTATGATCATGTGAAATGATAGGATGATACTTAACCTTGATATAATTGCATGAAAATAATGGTTAAGTATATACAAATACCTTTAGGATACATCTCACACTCACCATAGGCTACCTTGATTGAAAACTTAGCATGAGTGAGATGTTAGGATGATACAAATGTCCACTAATGTCTATGGCATTTAGATGGTCATTTATGGTATCAAAATAGCAATAATAGACCAATCATGGGGAAGGATTATGTTTAATTCATAGACATATTGCCCAAAGATCATGGTTGGATATTTCATATGTTTTCAAAACAAATTCTTACTTTAAAATCTGTGTGTTCATGTTTTGAAACAATCCAAAGCAAGACTAGGTGTTGAAATGGATACTAACATGTTCAAAAACCTAGTGGTTTTTAAAGCTTTTGGATTTTTGGAAAATCTCTGAAAATATGATGATTTTTCATGAAAAACTATTTTTCATTGATATATATACTTAAAAGAAATGTGTTCCCCAAATTTCACTATTTTTAGAATTTTCTGGAATTTATAGTGCATTTCTGAAATTCATCGTAAAATCGAAATTGAATTCATTAGTGCTCCGCCATATATCGATAGCAATGATCGATGAATCAGAAACAATACAAGAACCTGATTTTATCAGGTTTTGACTTATTTTAATGTTTGTTTTTCTCTATATTTGATGCCATGATATATAAACTTTATTTAATCTTTTTGATGGTGTCAAAGGGGGAATATATTTAGGAGGAGTTTCATGTATTAAGGGGGAGAGTTGCTAATCATGTTATTTACATGCTTTCCTTTCTTAATATTTTATCAAATGTTTTTACCAAACTTAAACGGATTGTCACACATCAAGAAGGGGTAGATTGTTAGGGCAATCTCTTGTCGTGATATGGTTTTGATGTGTGTGGCAAAGGGTTTAAGTTAGGTTGTCATTATGATTTGATATGTGCGTTAGAGTCTTGCAGGACTTAGTAATTCGCACATGGAGCCTTGGCGGGTTCACCACTCATAACCTCGTGCTTGAGTCGGAGAAGGAGCATTGTAGAGTTGTGCGCTTGATGCTGCCGAGGGACCGCCGGACGAGATGACTTGAAGCGAAGCCAAGGAAGCAGACTTCGAAGGCAAGAGATGCGAAGGAGAATTGCAGAGTCGTGCGACGGATGCTGCCGAGGAACGTGGCCGCGAACGAAGAGAGCTTCGGCGAGGGACTTCGAGTGATATGAGAGAATGAGTGAATTGTAAGTAGCTCATTAGGTGAACTTGGCCGAATGGCTAAGTGTCGGATGAGTTTTCCCGACATCAGTGAACTGCCATGAAAAGGCAGTCGACTGCTCTGAGTCAAATGTGGTTCGATCAGATAATTAAGCGGTTTATGGCCAGTGACTACCATATGGCGGCGAATGATCGTTATCATTGAGACCATCGATCGGAAGGCGCGTGATCGTCAAGAGGGTTTGGGCCATAGAAGCTTGTAGCCAGGCAATAGGCGATCGACTACGGAGGTAGTGATCGATGGATCCATCATCGATTGCTAAGGGATTCGTTGGACTACAACAGTCGGGATCCGACGTGTTCGGAGGCCGTTGAGCGCAATGATCGCTAAGGAAGGCAATGATCGGGTGGCGACCAACGGGAAGAAATCAGCCCTCTCTATAAAAAGAGAGGGTGTGGGCTTTTGGATGAAAAATGCTTATGCTCTAAGTGACCATCCAAGTGCTCTACAAGATTCAAACTCCTTCTCTTAGTTTTCTTTTACATCTATTGTAAAAGGAGTGTCTTTGAGTTGTAAGGGTTACCTCCACCTAGCTTAGTGCAAAGGAGAGACCGATAGTGATTTGGTTGGGGAGTGATTCACCGGGGACGAATCGGACCGTGGATTAGCGGCGTAGCCGTGAACCACGTTATATTTTGGTGTTAGCATTGTTTGTATTCTTCATTGTTTTATTTACTTGTCTTTATTAGTATTCCGCTTGCGCTAACGATTATGTAGATGAGAAAATTCCACTATCCAACGAAAGAGGGCTATTCACCCCCCTCTAGCCGACCGATCGATCCCCTACAGACCTGGTAGATCCTTTCACTAAGGCCCTTCTAGAGAGAGCTTTGATAGGCATGTGGAGGGAATGGGAATCAGATGTATGACACTTTGATGGCAGAATAGTCTTTTAGTATAAGTGGGAGATTGTTGGGATGTATACTGAAAAGTCTATCTTTTGTATGAACATCTTTATTTTTGAAATAAGAATCACATGATCATTGTTTGCATATTTATGGTTATGCATATTGTCTGATACATTACATTGTAGATAACATGGTTTGTTGTATCACACGGAAGATCATGTTATGAGTTCATTGTAGAGTATAAGTAGAGGCTCACAATCGAGATGGTTTTGGACAAACCATTGGTATGGTTGTAGTGTGATTTGGTCTTGGTTTGTCTTGACCATAGAATTACACTAGTACGCTTTGTGTGTATTGAGAAGGACTGACTTAGAGGTGATTCAATTTATTGCTGACTATATAATTGAATCGGACCTCGGATATTATGGTGTACATGCTCTTAATCCCGATATAATAACGGGAACATGTACTTTGTATTTATTTCTTTGATTTACCAATGGGCGAGATTTATAAATTAAATCGATAGGCTCGGTAAGTTGAGAAATGATATTATTTACATGGTGTGTCGTTGATTATAGGAGGAAACCGTGTCCTATATAGTAGGATGACGATGTCCCCTTGAGGAGCTCATAAGGGTCATCATGTAAACCCTGCAGGTGGACTTGGTCCGGCATGATGATGAGGTTGAGTGGTACTACTCATGGAGTTAGATGTTGATTAATTAATTGTCAGTAAATTAATTAATTGACGGGCATTCGAGATCTTAAACACGGGGAGATATTTATACAATTAATATATGGAGCTCATATTTATTTATGGGGGTTGGTGAGGTAGATCAATGATAATCCTCTAGTGGAATGGATTATCATTAATGGATCAGACTTTATATGGGCTAGATCCATTGGGTGGCCAAGATCCAACTCCTCCTCATGGTCCCTATTGTAGCCTATTAAAACCCTCATGAAACCTAGATCCAACGGACAAGATTAAAAGGAGATTTGGGCAAAATCTATAAATAGGAGTCCAAGGCATGGGCGGCAACTTATCTTTTGGAGATTAGGTTTTTCTTCTATTGGCTTGGGCGGCTAGGGTTTGGGAAAAGGCTTGGGCGGCAACAAGTGGAAGGGTTAGGGTTTGTTTTCCTCTCTTCCTAAGGTGTAGCCGGCACCCATCCTTTTCTTCCTCACTTTGGCCGGCGCCCATACCTCTTCCTATATTTCTCCTTGGCCGGCGGCAGCAAGAGTTAAGGTTCTTCCTTTAGAGCTCTTGATCGACACCCATAATTCTTCTTCCTCTCCTTGGCCAGTGGCAAGGATCAAGCTAGGATCTTGGTGGTCGGCTCTAGATAGGAGAAGAAGTCTTTGATTATCTTCCTTTGTTCGAAGCGAACAAGGAAAGGAAGATACGCGATCTAGGAGGTTTCAACTCTTGGAGGATCGTTGCCCACACAACGTTCAAGAGGAGGATAGGACATACAATAGAAGACTAAGAGGTAAACAAGAGGTATAATTCTTGTTTTAGTTTCCTTCTGTTTCTTTATATTATGTATGTAATTGCATGTGACTAATTTACTTGGACCCCGAAGATAAACACAAAAACCGGCGATCCGTACATCATCTATTCCACGGCTAATCGAGGAAAAGAGTTAGGTTGCTTGAACAACAAGTTTGTTCAAGAGACCACTCTAATCGAATAGCACGATGATGGATCGGTTGCTTGGGTAATCCGTCATCGTCTTGGATTATTTTTTTTTAATCCGGGGATGTAGATGGAATCGCCATGCACAAGCAACCGAGTTGAGGTGGGAAGCGAAGCTTCGACCTTCAACCCAAACCTTTCTTGCCCCTTGAAGGTTCTTGTTTCCTAGGACCTAGATTTTGACCATTTGACCCTTGTATTTGATTTTACATTTTCCTAAGGGTCTTCTCCATTTTCTCAAGTTTTGACCTCAAAACTTGATTTTCTAGCTCTAATTACCCAATTTTTTATTTTTCATCTATTCTTTGGGCATTGTTCCATTTCTTAGGCATATGCCTACCCTTCTTAGGGTTAATGCTTAAATGGTTTTCTATCTTCCTAATATGTTTCTTAGGTAAGATTTTTTTAGGGACATTAGTCCCAAATTTCTCCTTAGTTGAGATAAGTCTAGAGTCATTATTTCTAGACTTGTCCTTAGACCTAAAATCAACATGTTTAGCCCCTAAATAATTAAGTCTATTTCTAGCATGCTCTTTATGATAAATTGCAAGTGAATTAAAAGTGTGCTTTTGATTCTTACATAAATAACGAGCATTATGAAAATATACCTTAGGGTTTGTTTTAGAAGCTTCCCCTACATTATTGACTCCTTCTTGCCCTTTCTTCCTCCTAGGGCATTGACTTCTATAGTGCCCCTTTTGGTTGTATTTGAAGGACAGCACGTGCTCCTTACTTTTAATTGTTGTGGCACTGACATCCTTGACTTTTGGCACCAGTGGAGCCTTCTTGACTTTCTTAGGACACTTGCTCTTATAGTGCCTGGGTTCCCTATACTCAAAGCAAATTATATGATTTTTATTTTTAACTAAATTGCTTGAGTTACCTAGGTCAGTAGTGGAAGTTTGGGCCTCTTCATCTCTTCCAGAGGTAGAAGCTTCCTCTTGAGTTGGCTCCGATATTGAAGTTTGCCTAGTCTCCTCCCCCTCAATCCTAGAGGTGGAAACTTCCTCTACTTCTTTCTCTTCCACCGATCCGAAAGTTGACTCCTTCTCAACTTCTGACTCCTCACTTTCTTGTGACGATGAATTTGTTTCTTCGGCCTCCTCCGATTGAGCCGATGAGCATTCCTCTTCTTCTTGGACCGGTGATGGGTTTTCATGATATTTCGCCAACTTGATCCAAAGGTCCTTGGCGTCTTTATTGTTTGTATTAAAGTATCAGAGTTGTTCTTGGCTCCAATTCTTCTTCTTAAGTTTTCTTCCTTCTTCATCCTTTGGAGTGTCGAACCCTACTAAAACACTAATTCAATTTTCATAATCACTCATTAGAAAATACATCATTCTATTTTTCCAATATGCAAAATCTTTGTGGTCGAAGGAAGGTGAAATATTGATGTCATCACTCAATTTCTCTTGACGATCCATCTTGCCCTCTAGCGTGCTCCCTTGCCGATTAGTCCAAATGAAGAGTGGCCTTGCTCTGATACCAATTGTAGGGACCGTTGGTGACCTCTAGAGGGGGGTGAATAGCGTGTTCGTTACGTAGATGGATTTTGATCGCGTGCTTGCAACAAAACTCATTATGCACAGCGAAAATAAAGATAATAAAGAAATAACAAAATATACAAGCACACAACACCAAGATATAATGTGGTTCGGAACCTCAAGGTTCCTACTCTTTGGGTTGGGCTCGACTGAGCCCTAGCGATGCCAAACACCACTAATAATCAAATAATCCTTCTCGACAACAAATTCGGAGGTGGAGAAACCACATACAAAGGTTCTTACAACAATAAGAAACAAAATAGAAGCAAATATAAACGAAATACACAAAATAATGTAAAGAAAATTTTACAACTATTGCTTTGGATGTTTGCTTGTTGATTGCTTAAACCGTGCTTGAAGACCCTAATTTACACCAGCAAATTGCCTCAAAATGCCCAAGAAATCGCTGCTCAAATCCTCCATGAGCTGCTCCTTTTATGTCTGCATCGGGCTAGATTCACGGTTGATAGTTGATTTTCATAAGTCCCCAGTCGATTGCCAACAGTATCGTTGTGAGACAATGGCTTAATCCACATTGGCATTCAAGCCAACGGTTAAACCGGTAGTCGATTGCCATTACCCAGCAGTCGACTACTAGGGTCATAGCCAACTAACCAATCGACCATCAGCATTACGCTCGAACCCGACATAGCCGATCGCCCAATTCGGGCACCTTGCGAGCTATTTTCTAGCGATCAAATACCAGTCGACTCTGATCAATTCGACTGGCCATAATCTCAATCGACTATCAAGAGTCAACTTGGTTGTCAAGTGTCAAAACACTTGACCAATCAACTGGTTCAAAGCCCCAGTCAACTGATAACCTCAACCATGAGGTTTATCCCCAAGTATGATGCCCTCATACTTGCTAGACCATCCTTATCCTAGACCTAAGTCTTCTAGCCACCTCTGTCATCCTCATGCCTATCGAATCTCTCTAAGTCATCCATGACTTGTTCATCCATACGCTAGCCTTCAGATAATTCCATCGACTATTATCAAGCTAAGCTGGTCTATACCGCCAAGGCACATTGGGCTACACTACCAAGACTATCGCTTGGATTTTGCACCGCCAACCAATTGACTTATGTTGCCAAGACTCCACCCTTGGACTTTACGCCGCCAATACTAACCCTTGGACTTCCCTTGCCAACCCATGTTGGACTTTCCATTTGCCAAGACTCAAGCTTGGACTTTCCCTTACCAAGACCCATGGTTGGACTTTTCCATGCCAAGTACCCATGACTAGGACTTTCCCATTGTCAAGTGTCCCACTTGGACTTTCCATGCCAAGTACTCAAGACTTGGACTTTCCCATGACAATCATATTGTCATACATTTTGTCTAACATCAATGTCAAACATCAAAACACTACTCAAGTCAAACTCAAGTTCGGTCAATTGTGACCTAGGCCGATTGCACCAACAGTGTTCTCATCACTAGTGCTCGTTGAGCTCGCCCCATGGAGTAAAAACCCTAAGATTTCGAACCACATATAGCGTTGTGTATTTTGTGTTGTGATTGTGTATTTGTCTCTATATTTGTATTGCATTTTGTATTTTCATTGCGCTAACCAAATCGTAGAGATGAACACGATTGAATTCCATCGACGCGACTTACGCGCTATTCACCCCTCCCCCCCCTGGCCCCCTCCTCTCTACCGGTCACCAACGATCCCTACAGTTTCCATCGAAGAAAGGAGGTCGCGCTGTGCTATAACCCTCTTGTATGTCATCTTACTCTGGATGATTGTTAGGTCCTCCTATGCGATCCGGGCTCTGATACCACTTGTAGGTGATCGTAGGATGGCTAGAGGGGTGAATAGCCTCTCTTGACTTCTACAATTACGTTAGTGGAAGTAAAAAACAAATACAAGTAGAATTGAAATCAAGAAACAAAAATAACAATGTTAACATGGTTTGGAGATTATGCTCCTACTCCATGGCGATCCGTAAGGTGGATCAACCCTAGCAAGTCTTCACTAAAAATCTCCTTTTGATGCAATCACCAAGGTGGAGAAGCCTTCTTTACAATGCACTATTCTTCTTACAAATGATGGAAATTAAGAATAGAAAAGAAGAGGTTAAGAGAACAAAAAGACTTGGAGAAGGCTTGGTGAGCTTGAGAGCAGAGTTAGGAATGAGAGCACTAGCCCTCTCAAGCTCCCCAAGGCCTCCTTTTATAGAGAAAATGTTGATTTTCCTATTGAGCCTGCAGCAATCGAATAATCGAGATATCAGTCGACTATTGTTGTAGCTGACCTCATCCAATGGCTTCTGTCGAAGCTTGATCTACGGTCATCACTGCCCAATGGGACTTTGATCAGTCGACTGATCACACTAACAATCGACTGATCGAGCCATCAGTCGATTGCTCCAAGCAATTAGTCAACTCAAAATGTTTCTGTGCCCGTGTCCACTTATAACAATTGACTGCCAAGGTATGGCAGTCGACTGATGGCAGACTAATCGACTGCCAAACCCTAGCAGTCGACTAAGATAGTCAACTGATGGACACCACAACTCAGTCGACTTCAGTTGACTGGTTGATCAGTCGATTGGGACAATATCCCAGTCGACTGATACACTTCAAGTATGATCAAGTCATACTTGAAATCAACTCCCTTGACCTAGACTCAACCTTCTAGCTCTTCCTTCAGCCTTGCGCCTCCAGGATCCCTCTGAGTCAACGACTCCTTCATCCTTGCACTTGCTTTCAAAAGCTTCCCTCAGTTTCATCATATCTCAGGTTTTTCTTTTGCTAAAGTTCGCTTGGACTTTATGCTGCAAAGACTATATGCTTGGACTTACGCTGCTAAGACCTTGCTTTTGGACTTTCTTTGCCAAGATCCGCTTGGACTTTATGCCGCCAAGATTACATGCTTGGACTTATGCTGCCAAGACCTTCCCTTGGACTTCTCTTGCCAAGATCACACTTAGAATTTTCTTTACCAAGTCTTAACACTTGGATTTTCCTGTCACTTAACACATTCATGGTTAGAACACAAATATTGGCTAACTATAAATAATTATCCAAACATCAAAATACATAAATGCTTGGGGCATTGTTGCACCAACATAGTCGACTAAGGCTTGACTACTGACCTGTGGGTCTAGTAGCCAACTAGTGGCTTGCACCAGTCGACTAGCTACCTGCAGTCAACTGTTAGAGATGACAATCAACTGTTGTAAGTGGACAAGGCACAGAAGAGTTCGTAGTCGACTATTAGCTCATGACATTCGATTGTTAGGTCAAGGCAGTCGACTAGTCAGGAAGAATCCGATGTGGATTAGTCCATTGTGAGACAATGGATAATAGAACAGTCGACTGGTGGGTAAGGCCAGTCAACTGCTAGTTGGAAAATCAACCCGCGTGGAGCTTTAAATGGAGGATGCAAGTGTAGGGGATCGATTGGACACTAGAGGGGGTGAATAGCGTCGTGTTATATGTCGATGGAAATCGTTTGTGTGCTTGTCTATAATTTTCATTAGCGCAACGAAAACAAAGATAATAAAGCAATAACGAAAACACAGATACACAAATGCAAGGATATAACATGGTTCGGAACCGAACGGTTCCTACTCCACGGATCGAGCTCTAAAGAGCTCTAGTGATGCACACACATTCACTAATCAAAACTAACTCCTTCTCGACACAAGTCGGAGGTGGAGAAAACCTCTTACAATTGTTTACAACAATAAACAAATATATACAAGAAAATATGATAATGAAATACAAATGCATGTAAAGAAAAAACACTTTACAAGAGCTTTTGATTGTTTGATCTTTGATTGCCTTGAACTAGCTTTGAAGGACAGGAAAGCACCAACTCTCCCCTTCAATTTTGCCCAAGAAATTCGCTGCAAAAACCCTCCATCTGAGCTCCTTTTATAGCTTGCGTCGGGCTGGATTTCTGCCTGACAGTCGACTGCCATAAGACCCCAGTCGACTGCCAACACTGTAGCTGTGAGATAACAGCTCAATCCACGCTGGAAAAGTTCCAACGGGACTCTCACCAAATAATCGCCAACATTGGCGATCATCACATTTATAGTTGATCGCCAATGGCTACGGAGCATTCGTGCATGACTAATCGGCAATGCGATAAGGCAATTTCAGCCCTAAATGGCAGTTGAGATCTAGTCGACTCACGGCAGTTGAACCGGCCAAAATGTCAGTCGACTGCCAACCTCAAAGATGAGGTTTTAACTCAAGTATGGGGTCCCAATACTTGCTAGACCACCCTTAGCCTAGACCTAAGACTTCTATCCACCTCCATCAGCCTCATGCCTCTCGGATCCCTCCAAGTCATCCATGACTTATTCATCCATTGTGCTAGCCTCCAGGTGCTTCCATTGGCTATATCATGCTAACGGTGTCTACACTGCCAAGGCACATTGGACTTACGCCGCCAAGACTCCGCTTGGACTTTACGCTGCCAACCATTGGAGTTATGCTGCCAAGACTCCACCCTTGGAATTTATGCCACCAATATCGATCTCCTTGGACTTCTCAAATGCCAAGACTCAAGCTTGGACTTTCCCTTGCCAACCCATGTTGGACTTTCCATGCCAAGACCCATGCTTGGACTTTTCCTTGCCAACTCATGTTGGACTTTCCATTTGCCAACCCATGTTGGACTTTCCATGCTAAGACCCATGCTTGGACTTTCCCAATAACTACATGGTCAACCCTAGTCAACCATTAAAGTCTCCCTCAAGTCAAACTCGAGTCCGGTCAATCATGACCCAGGTCGATTGCTCCAACAATCTCCCCAACATATTAACCGACATCAATGTTAAACATCCTATGTCAAACATCAAAACATCACTCGAGTCAAACTCGAGTCTGGTCAATCGTGACCTGGGCCAATTACACCAACAATCTGTTGGTACAGGGGCACTAGATAATCGAACCTGTGTTTTGATTATGGCAAAGACACAAAGTTAAGTTTACATCGTTATCTCATGAGCTAAATCGAGTGTGTAGAAAAGTACTAAAGCTGGAGTTGTAGGCTAGCGACACCCGGAGGAAGCCATGGTGGTTGGGCGACACTCGAGTGACTTCGGAGGGAGCCGAAGGAATCGAGTGGAAGGCCGGAAGCGAGAGCTACAAGGTAAGTATCGAGGAAAGCTCGATTGAGTGAGAGATTGTAAGGTCGTGTCCTCTTTACGTGAATGATCGTAGGCGGCGATCCGACTAAGACTTCCTGTGGAAGGTCTAGGTCGAGATCGGACAGTTAGAAACCGTCACATTTATCATTTTCCGAGCTAACCTCTTACTGCAGGAAAGTGGCCAAGCTAGCAGTCGACTACTGGCCATTGGGTAGTCGACTGATGGTGACGAATCAGCCTTTGCGCTAGGTCAAAACGGATAAGGTTTGACATGGCCACTTCATGATAAAAATTATACAACTTCGTGATCTGTTCCAAAAAAAGAGGAGACATATTCAGAGGCCAAAATCTATAAAATGAGGGAAGGATTCCAACTCCATATCACATCAAGTTTATTCTCAAGTGCTCCTACAACGCCAACGCTCCAACGCCATCATAACGCCGACGCAACGACAAGTTCAAATCTCCTTCGTCGGCAGCAGTAGCAAGTAATTGTTTTTATTGTATTCTTTGTTTTAATCGTAACGAGGTGAGGTAGGCTTGTTGTCTCATCCTCGTACCTTTGGTTTTGTGATCGTTGTCTCCTACCTCCAACAAGGAGGAGACGTTATAGTGCTTTGCCCTTCGTACGCGGTCTAGGACTGATAGGGCCTTGGAGTAGCAACCGCTGGGTTGTGAACCAAGTAAAAATAAATGTATCTCTTTATTTTCCGCTGCTCTTACTCATTTAATTATCTACTCGAACGAAATGTCGAAAAGATTTACGATCGCTATTCACCCCCCCCCCTCTAGCGACGCTTCTCGATCCAACACAATCTCTCCCTTTTTGATGTTTGACAAAAACAACCTTGAGTTAAGCCCCTAACGCAAATTCCCTTACCAATTTACCAAATTGGTAATCTCACTCCTTACCAATTTCCCAAATTGGTAATCTCACTTTTCTCAATAAATTCTCCCCCAAAATATTCTCCCCCTTTTTGACTAACATCAAAAAGGTTTTCTCTCCAAGGAGTCAATGTCTCATGTCCCAATGAGATCTTACAATCTCCCCCTTGGTCCAAAAATACCTAGGATGCCACTATCTTCCTAGTGATAAGTCTCATATCACTCAAGAGAGGCATGTTAGTAATATATGAGAGATGTCCTAAGGCAATCGCCTTATGTATGAACCATTTATATGATAAATGAAGATTCACTATTTGAGTATACATGGTTTCATGTATTTGATTGGATCTTAAACTCATTTACTGAATGTCCGCGATACGGCTCACAGCATAAGAGAATTTGTGATTGGATCACAACTAGTGAGTATCTCTACATGTATAATTGTGATGTATCGGAATTATCCCTAGTCGATGAATTGATGGATTTGGACACCATCAATTCTGTCGAGACTAGCACGAGGTATACTCCTTGGTGTATCCAAGCAGTTGATTCTCACTGGCTGGAGACATTGTGATGTCCGGAGTTAATCGTGGATGCTAGTTATGGTAACTAGTTCATTGGAGTGACCAGCCGTAAGACTTCATATGGTTCTCTGCATATATAGATATGTCAAGTTCTTCGTAGCTTAAGTGCGATGTTCCTTTGACTTGCGGTATTCAAGTCATCTTGATCATAAAGACTTATGCTTTGACATCTTAAGCAAGCATCTCTGTGGAGATGTGGACCCGGGATGATTGGGTATAAGTCGAAGTAATCAAAGGTGTTTGAATAGCCTATAAAGGATTCACCACTCCTTGCGAAGAGATGTATACCCATGGCCTCTCGTCGGATTGTTACTAAAGTCTTTGGCCAAAGCATTACATGTTTAGAGTAAGGTACTCTTTGATACATGTGCAGTAACTAGAATCCGTAGGACGAGGAAATGATACTTGGGCTAAGTGTGACGTAGTCAGCCTAATGGGGACTGACACTATAAACATGTCCTGAACCAAGTGGGTATAAGATGAGTGAAGGGAATGGGGGCACGATTCATTCGAGCTGCTGAAGGGTTTCAGAAATAGTTCTGGATCAACCGTTGATCTTTTCGGTTAATTGGGGATCATGATGTACTACTAGGTGCCACTCATGATCGTTCTATAATTAATGGTTAATTATAGATGGCCAACATAAACTGAGAACCTATTTGGTCACACGCACAACGAGCGTAATCCGAAGGATTTAAAACGAGCTTGAGAATGAGATTCTCAGACCGAGAGAAACTAGGTTTGGTTGGACCAAACAAGAAGCAAGCATGAAATTGTTTCAGTCGCAATGGAAGCGTGGATGGGCCGTGTCTTATGAAGACATAATGGATGAACCAAAATGGTTTGGTTCTAATCCAATGGAGGAGAATAAACCAAAGGGTTTGGTTTATTTTAAACGAATGAACCAAAGTTGGTTCGGTTCGTTTTAACTTAAAATAAACCATCATGGTTTAGTTTATTTTAACTTATATTAATGGAGCGGGTTAACGGGCCTTATGGTAATGATCCAATAACCATTAAGAGAATTAGTTCTCTATAAAAGAGGGTTTAAGGGTTTGTTAAGCCCTAATCCAAAAAAACCCTAGCCTTAAGTTGCCGCCTACTCCTCCCCTTGGAGATTTCGGCGCCAACCCTCCTCCTTGCCGCCGCCCACCTTGAAGCTCCTTGGCCGGTGTCAAGAAGGTGCTGACCTTCCCTCTTGCCGGCGTTGAGCTACTGCCGGAGAAGCTCCGGTGATTTCCCTTGGGTTCGGTAATAAGGTGAGCTTCCACCTTTCCTTTTTGGCCGGCCCTACTCCTCCACCAAAGCTGTCCAGTTTTCTAGACAGCTTATTTTCTTCTCGTCGGAGCGTCGTTTGGACGATGTTTGGAGCTCCGACAGTGCCTTACTTACCGGGGATTCGATCTCCGGTAATCCTCAGAGGTGGAGGACGAAGGATTCGTCAAACGGTTGACGAATACCTCTCCGGAGAAGCGAGTTTTTGAGGACTCATCTTTGGATCCGAATTTGGATTCGGATCGTGATCTTCTCTCGATCACATCGTCTTCAACACGAGGCTAGTAACCCGTACAAAGACGAGGCTCGTGACTTAGCGAAGTCATCCCAAAGATACTCGGCGTGGATACGGATAGAGACGATTCTAGCGAGGATCGTTCCGGTTAATGTCGTTCCCGCTACACGTGATACGTAAGGTATACATAGTTAAATTTTCTTTTATTGCAAAATTTAAATTTACGGTTATGTCTACACATGTTGTACTATGCATGTGTGTGATGTGTGTATTGTAATAAATATAGATTTATTATTTTTATTTCTTCCGCTGTGCACATGTTTGCGAAACATGTTCGAACACACACTCGCCGCGGTGCCGGAAACCCAACAGTGGTATCAGAGCCCAGGTTGTGTTTCGACATAATCGTAAAATTATTTTATGATATTCATAATGATATTTCTGAAAAAAATTTACTTTTGGAAAGTTAGAAGTATTTATGGAAATTTTTCAATTTTGGAAAGTCTAGAAGTATTTATGTAAATCTTCCACTTTTGGAAAGTTGGAAGTATTTATGGAAATTGATATTTTTCATAAATAAAATATTTGATTAGATTTGGAAATTTGTTTCCTAATTTAATCATGATTTGATTTGGGAAACCAAATCTTAAAATATTTTATTTCCATAAGTAGTTTTGATGATTTAGGAAATTGGTTTCCTAAATTTACTTTCCTTAACCAACTATTTCCACAAATAAAATATGTGATTAGATTTGGAAATTTGTTTCCTAATTAAATCATGATTTGATTTGGAGAATCAAATCTTAAACATATTTTATTTTCATAAATAGTTATGACATATAAGGAAATATTGTACTTGACATAATTGTATGCCATGTAATTGCATTAGATGCATATCATTATGTCATGCGTGTCGTGACATGTAGATGTATGTCATGTATGTCATGCCATGTAGATAATAGTTATTTGCATGCAAAGAGGATGAGACATAAAAACCCTAACTCAATATTAAAGCCTACACCTTCCATTAATATGGTTAGAACCAGAGTTCCGTTTCTTGTTCGTGTTGTTGGACTCTCTCCAAGCCCGGCTCGAACCCGAACATGTTCAAACCATGGAATAGTTTAATACTAATATGGTAAGAGTCAGAGGTCAATCGTTATCTTTGGTTGTTGGACTCTCTCCAAGCCGGGCTAATTGGTTGAATGTGCTCTAACCATATTAAAACTATTTCTTGATTAATGGGTCGGCTTTAACCTGGAGCATCGGCTTGTTGGACTCTCTCCAAGGTCGATGTAAAGGGAGGTGAAGTTGGGTGTTATGCATATGATGCATACTTGTTAATGTGTTAACAACCCGATGTATGTGTGAACATTCAATTAGTTGATAGCACATTGTGATAGTTGCATATACGTGATATGCAATCGGTATAGTTGATACCTACCATCGTAGTTATGAATGGCTTGTTGGACTCTCTCCAAGGTTGTTCATATCTATGATGGATATCAGCCCATTCGGAGATGGACCTACGATCTCCCGAAGTGATTTTGGGGTTTTTGAAATTCAAAAAATGAATGGGATTTATAAATGTATATTGATGCATTTTAAAATCATTTTCTCATATATGCTCGTTTTGTATTTCTAGGTCAATCGATTGATCATGATGTCTTTGAATTTGCACACTATTTTGGATTCAAACAAACTGACTGGGCCTAACTTTCTGGACTGGCTTAGAAACCTGAGAATTGTTCTCAAGGCAGAAATGCTAGCATATGTCCTTGAAGAGCCTCTTCCCAACCGTCCTAAGGACGATGCAACTCCAGACCAAATGTTGGTCTATCAGAAGCATGTGGCAGATTCTGAGCTGGCGAGTTGCATCATGCTAGCGGCGATGGTACCTGAGCTGCAAAAGCAGCATGAGCATATGGATGCTAATACCATGGTCTTCCATCTTCATGAGTTGTTTGATGAGCAAGCGAGATCCAAAAGGTTCGAAGTCTCCAGGCTCCTCTTCACCACGAAGATGCAAGAAGGTTCGTCTGTAGTGCAGTTTGTGCTAAAGATGAACGAGTACATCGAGCGGCTAGCCACCCTCGGGTTTGTGATGGATCATGAATCAAGTATTGACTTAATTCTGCATTGTTTTCCCAAGAGTTTCTCATAATTTGTGATGAACTATCGGATGAACAAATTAGAATCCACTATTCCTGAGCTCCTCAATATGCTGAAGACTGTGGAGCCTTCTGTGAAGCATGAGGAGAAGGCGATTCTGTTAGTTGATTCCTCAAAGAAAGGTTCTAAGAGGAAGGCAAAAGAACAGAAGAAAGGGAAGAACAAGAAGGCAAAGAAGGCAAAACCAGCACAAAAGGGCACTTGCCATCACTGTGGCAAGGAAGGCCACTGGCGAAGAAACTGCAAGATTTATCTTGAGTCCATGAAGAAGAAGAAGGCATCCGATGCCCCATCCTCTTCAGGTATCTTCATTATTGATTGTCATTCTATTTCCTTAGACACTTGGGTATTGGATACTGGGTGTGGCTTACATATATGTAATGACATACAGGGGCTAAGGAATAGAAGAAGACTCGTCAGAGGGGAGTCAAATTTGCGAGTTGGCAATGGAGCAAAGGTTGCTGCGGTCGCCATCGGAACTTATTTGCTGAAGCTCCCTAGTGGACTAGTCTTGGAACTGGACAATTGCTATTGTGTTCCTTCTCTAATAAAGAACATTGTTTCTATTTCCTGCTTAAATAGAAATGGTTTCCATTTGACGTTTAGTAACAATTGTTGTTATATAACTTTGAATGGCGTACTTTATGGAACTGGAACTTTGAGCAATGGTATTTATACGTTGGACGTATCCAGTGACATTTTCAATATCGAAGCGAGCAATAAGTGTGCTCGAAAGGATGATCAATTAGACTCCTACATGTGACATTGTCGTCTTGGCCATGTAAGCAAGAAACGCATGTCCAAATTACACCGATGTGGAATTCTGGAATCGTTTGAATTGGATTCATACGATACATGTGAATCATGCTTAAAAGGAAAGATGACTAAGTTACCTTTTACTGGAAAAGGTGAACGAGTGGGAGAGTTACTAGGTCTAATACATACAGATGTATGTGGACCTAAGTCAACTCAAGCTTTAGGAGGCTATAGCTACTTCATTACCTTCACCGATGATCACTCATAGTTTGGGTATGTGTTCTTGATGAAACACAAGTCTGAAGCCTTTGAAAGGTTCAAAGAATTCAGAAATGAAGTAGAGAAACAACATGACAAGAGTATTAAAATACTTCGATCGGATCGAGGTGGTGAATACTTAAGTCAAGAGTTTCTTGATTATCTAAGAGACAATGGCATATTATCTCAATGGACTCCGCCATATACACCACAGCATAATGGTGTATCTGAGAGGCGTAACCGGACCTTGTTGGACATGGTCAGGTCAATGATGAATCATGCGAATCTTCCCAAGTCCTTTTGGGGTTATGCACTTCAGACAGCTGTTTACTTGTTAAACAGAATGCCAACCAAGGTAGTCTCTACTACTCCATATGAGATATGGAATGGTAAGAAACCTCATGTATCTTACTTGAAGATATGGGATTGTCCAGCTTATGTGAAGCGGACTGTATCAGAAAAATTGGAAGCTAAGTCTGATAAATGTCTATTTATTGGATACCCTAAGGAAACCAGGGGTTACCAATTCTATCATCCTGTGAAACAAAAGGTGTTTGTTTCAAGGCATGTTGTGTTTCTAGAGAAAAAGTTTCTCTTGCAAGAAAACAGTGGGAGTGTGGTCAAGCTTGAGGAGGCTCGAGAGACTCAAATAGACATTGATGAGATACCTGATGAAGCACAACAGCCGATAACTCATAGTGATGAGCAATCGGCTGGACCTACTGTAACACCACATCTTCGTAGATCTAGTAGAACACGCAACATTACTGAGAGATATGGATTTCTCGTAAGTGAATCGAACGACGTGTTACTCATTGATGATGAGAAGCCTACCAATTATGAAGAAGTGCTAACAAGTTCAGAAAGGGATAAGTGGCTTGAAGCCATGAAGTCGGAAATGGATTCCATGTATGAAAACCAAGTTTGGAACTTGGTTGACCCACCTGAAGGCATCAAGCCTATAAAGTGCAAGTGGATTTTCAAGAAGAAAACCGACATGGATGGTAATGTGATTATCTATAAAGCTAGATTAGTGGCGAAAGGATATCGTCAAAAACAAGGTGTTGATTATGACGAAACCTATTCGCCTGTAGCTATGCTTAAATCCATTCGAATGCTCTTGGCCATACCGGCTCATTATGATTATGAGATATGACAGATGGATGTGAAAATAGCTTTCCTTAATGGAAATCAGCTCGAGGACGTGTATATGATACAGCCTGAGGGTTTCACATCGGTTGATAAAAACCAAGGTATGCAAATTGCGACGATCCATATATGGATTGAAGCAAGCATCCAGGAGCTGGAATATCCATTTTGATGAGACGATCAAAAAGTTTGATTTCTCACAAAATCCAGACGAACCTTGTGTGTACAAGAAGGTTAGTGGGAGTGCAGTCGTGTTCCTAGTATTGTTTGTCGATGACATATTACTTATAGGAAACGATGTTTCAATCTTACAATCAGTTAATGTTTGGTTATCTAAGACATTCTCCATGAAAGACTTGGGAGAAGCAACCTACATCCTCGGGATTAAGATCTATAGAGATAGATCGAAACGGTTGCTTGGTCTTTCGCAGTCTACATATATAGACCGAGTGCTAAAGAGGTTTAGCATGTCGGAATCCAAGAAAGGTTTCCTACCCATCAGGCATGGGGTACACCTTTCGAAGTCTATGTGTCCGCGCACAGAAGACGAGAGGATTTGCATGAGTAAGATTCCCTATGCATCCGCAATAGGATCTATCATGTATGCTATGTTATGTACGAGGCCCGATGTATCGTATGCTCTGAGTGTCACGAGCAGATACCAGTCTGATCCAGGAATGGATCATTGGGTGGCTGTTAAGACGATCCTTAAGTACTTAAGAAGAACTAAGGATGTGTTCCTAATATATGGAGAAGGGGACATGGTGATACGCGGGTATACAGATGCCAGCTTCCAGACAGACAAGGATGATTCCAGGTCTCAGCTTGGATACGTGTTCACCTTGAATGGGGGTGCAGTGAGTAGGAAAAGTTCCAAACAAGACACTGTAGCGGATTCTACCACTGAGGAAGAATACATTGCAGCTTCGGAAGCAGCAAAGGAAGCGGTTTGGATCAAGAAGTTCATTTATGAACTTGGTGTGATTCCAGCCATTGTTGAAGCAATACCGGTCTACTGCGACAACAATGGAGCAATTGCACAGGCGAAAGAGCCAAGGTCTCATCAATGATCCAAACATGTGCTTCGCCGCTATCATCTTATCAGAGAGATCATCAGTAGGAAAGAAATACAAATCGAGAAAATCCCCACTGAAAGGAACTTAGCGGATCCTTTAACTAAGGCATTACCTCAAAGTAAGTTTGAGGGTCATGTTACAGCTTATGGTATTGGATATCGTAGCGATTGGCATTAGGCCAAGTGGGAGTCTGTTAGTAATATATGAGAGATGTCCTAAGGCAATCGCCTTATGTATGAACCATTTATATGATAAATGAAGATTCACTATTTGAGTATACATGGTTTCATGTATTTGATTGGATCTTAAACTCATTTACTAAATGTCCGCGATACGACTCACAGCATGAGAGAATTTGTGATTGGATCACAACTAGTAAGTATCTCTACATGTATAATTGTGACGTATCGGAATTATCCCTAGTCGATGAATTGATGGATTTGGACACCATCAATTCTGTCGAGACTAGCACGAGGTATACTCCTTGGTGTATCCAAGCAAATTGATTCTCACCGGGGAGAGACATTGTGATGTCCGGAGTTAATCGTGGATGCTAGTTATGGTAACTAGTTCATTGGAGTGACCAGCCGTAAGACTTCATATGGTTCTCTGCATATATAGATATGTCAAAGAAGTTCTTACTGTAGCTTAAGTGCGATGTTCCTTTGACTTGCGGTATTCAAGTCATCTTGATCATAAAGACTTTTGCTTTGACATCTTAAGCAAGCATCTCTGTGGAGATGTGGACCCGGGATGATTGGGTATAAGTCGAAGTGATCGAAGGTGTTTGAATAGCCTATAAAGGATTCACCACTCCTTGCGAGGAGATGTATACCCATGGCCTCTCGTCGGATTGTTACTAAAGTCTTTGGCCAAAGCATTACATGTTTAGAGTAAAGTACTCTTCGATACATGTGGAGTAACTAGAATCCGTAGGACGAGGAAATGATACTTGGGCTAGGTGTGACGTAGTCAGCCTAGTGGGGACTGACACAATAGACCATGTCCTGAACCAAGTGGGTATAAGATGAGTGAAGGGAATGGGGCACGATTCATTCGAGCATCAAGGGTTTCAGAAATAGTTCTGGATCAACCGTTGATCTTTTCGGTTAATTGGGGATCATGATGTACTACTAGGTGCCACTCATGATCGTTCTATAATTAATGGTTAATTATAGATGGCCAACATAAACTGAGAACCTATTTGGTCACACGCACAACGAGCGTAATCCGAAGAATTTAAAACGAGCTTGAGAATGAGATTCTCAGACCGAGAGAAACTAGGTTTGGTTGGTCCAAACAAGAAGCAAGCATGAAATTGTTTCAGTCGCAATAGAAGCATGGATGGGTCGTGTCTTATGAAGACATAATGGATGAACCAAAATGGTTTGGTTCTAATCCAATGGAGGAGAATAAACCAAAGGGTTTGGTTTATTTTAAACGAATGAACCATAGTTGGTTCGGTTCGTTTTAACTTAAAATAAACCATCATGGTTTGGTTTATTTTAACTTATATTAATGGAGCGGGTTAATGGGCCTTATGGTTATTGTTGGGGGATCGATTGGCCGACTAGAGGGGGGTGAATAGCCCTTGTTCGTTGGATGTCGTATTTTGCTCGTCTACAAAACGTTAGCGCAAGCAGAAGCAATAAACTAAGACAAGACAATAGAAATAAGACAAAGACAATACAAACACGGAGATGTAACGTGGTTCACGGCTACGCCGCTAATCCACGGTCCAATTCGTCCACGGTGAATCACTCCGCAATCTATCCACTAGATCTCTCCTTTGCACAAAGCTAGGTGGAGGTAACCTCTTTACAACAACACTCCTCTTACAAATATAATGAAAATAAGCTTGGGTAAGAGGATGGAAAGCTTTAGGGAACTTTGGGAGAGTATTAGAGTATAAGCATTAGCCTCCCAAAGCCTTACCCCCTTCCTTTTTATAGAGGAAGAGGGTTTCTTCCCGTTGACACAGGATCAGTCGACTGATGGCACCCATCAGTCGACTGGTGCTGTATCCGTTGCCCAATAACGGCCGCTTTCCACGTTGGATACTATCCAACGGTACTGGCATCAGTCGACTGATGGCACCCATCAGTCGACTGGTGTCAACGAGTCGAGTCCTCAACGAGGTCGACTCCATTCTGTGCCCGTCCATAGTGACATCAGTCGACTGCCGTCCCTTGGAAGTTGACTGCCATGACATGGCAGTCGACTAGTGTCGGGAAAAACCATCCAACACTTGGCCAAATGGCCAAGTTTCACTTAAGAGCTACCCCTTCCCGGGTTACAATCGCTCACTCTCATCCCTCGGAGTCCCTCACCTTCGAAGTTCTCTTCGTTCGCGGCCACGTCCCTCGGCAGCATCAGGCGCACGGCTCTGTAATGCTCCTTCGCGTCTCTTGCCTCGAAGTCTACTTCCTCCGGCTTCACTCCAAGCTTCTCGTCCGCCGGTCCCACGGATGCTCCAAGCGCACGGCTTCCGCAAAGCTATCCTTCACCGACTCAAGGCACGAGTCATGAGATGTAAAACTCGCCATGGCTCCATGTGCGAATTACTAAGTCCTACACGACTTCAACGCACATATCAAATCAAAACCATATTACGGCAAGAGATTGCCCTAACAATCTCCCCCTTTTTGATGTGTGGCAATCCGTTTAAGTTAGATAAAAATATTTGATATAAATTTTAAAGGAAAGAAAGTATGTAAACATAATCATGATATAGCAACATGCAACTCCCCCTTAATCCATGAAACTCCCCCTTAATTTCTCCCTTAATTTCTCCCCCTATCATAATTAACTTAAACATAATCATTTCTCCCCCTTTGACACCATCAAAAAGATTATCACTAAGTTAAAAACACATGGCATCAAGTCTAATAGAAAGAAAATACCATAAGTTGATTAAAAATCGGAATTCAGCCTTTACTGGTCTGATATTCAGGACATCAGTCGACTAGTTCAGATACTAATGATCGGGTACGTGAATCGGATTTTTTCGATTTTCGATCAATTTCAGAAATGCATTAAAAATTCCAGAAAATTCAAAAAATCATGAAATTTGGGGAACACATTTCTTTTAAGTATATCTATCAGTGAAAAATATGTTTTCATGAAAAATCATTATATTTTCATGTATTTGCAAAAAATCCAAAAGCTTTAAAAACTACTAGGTTTTTGATCATAAGAGTATCCATTTTAACACCTAGTCTTGCATCCAATTGTTTCAAAACATGAATACATATATTTTAAAGTAAGAAATTGTTTTGAAAACATATGAAATATCCAACCATGATCTTTGGGCAATATGTCTATGAATTAAACATAAGCCTTCCCCATGATTGGTCTATTATTGCTATTTTGATACTTTAAATGACCATCTACATGCCATAGACATTAGTGGACATTTGTATCATCCTAACATCTCACTCATGCTAAGTTTTCAATCAAGGTAGCCTATGATGAGTGTGAGATGCATCCTAGGGGGTATTTGTATATACTTAACCAATATGTTCATGCAATTCTATCATGGTTAAGTATCAACCTAACATCCTACATGATCATAATGACATATATGAATGAATTTCACATTATGATCATGAAATACATGTTTTCATCAAATTATTATCATGCATTAGGTATTTATATGATAAGCATAATTAAACCCATTTCTCATGATAATGTGCCAAATATCAAAATCATAAATCATGATTGCAAACATATGTATCAATTACATCAATCATCATGATTTAAGCATTATTATCTATTTATAGGCACGTTATCATCACCCAACACTATCTAAAAAATGTTGTCCCATCATCCTAAGTCAACCAAAATATGATATAGGTTAGGTCCATGTGGTTGACTACCCTAGGGTTATTCTAACCCTTAAGGATGGATTTTGGAACCCAAAATAAGTTCTTTCCTATTGGGTTCACTAGATATTCCTTGGGGATCCATTTTCTAGCAATTACTTTCTTTTTATCTTGTCCCCTAGCTATTAGGCATTTGTAGGCCTTTTCATTTTTCTTTTCCTTATATCCTAGGCCTTTTTTGTTAAAACTTGCCCTTTGGCTCCCTATGATCATATTTAATGTGTTGAAGCCAATTGTGAATTTCTCTAGGGCTTTGGTTAAATAATCTACCTTTTCCCTTAATGCCCTATTTTCCTCTATGCATGCATCATTAACATCCAAAGGCATATAGTCATATGAGCATGCATCATCATGGCAAGAAGAAACATTATCATTTAAGCATGCTTTTTCTAGTTTTTGTTCTAATTCCTTAATTTGATTAAGCATGCTTTTATTTTTCTTTTTCATTCCAAATAAGTCCTTAGTTAAACTAGAAATTATGGAAACTATTTTCTTAGGAGAGGCTTTCGTTACCATAGTTTCCATATCCTCTTCTTCTTCTTCGGATGAGGAGGATGTAGAAGCTCCCCCTTCATTTGAGCTCTCCCCACTTGAGCTTGATTCTTCATTTTCGGTGGAGGATGAGCAATCCGAGTCATGAAGAGTCATTAGTGCTAGGTTGGAGTAGACATGCTCTTCTTCTTCGGATGAGGATGAAGAGGCAAGGTCATCCCATGTCTTGGCTTTGAGCGCCATGGCCTTCCCTTTTCCTTTTGTCTTCTTCTCCTCTTCCTTCTTTTTACTTCCCTTCTTCTTCTTCTTTTCTTCTTTCTTCTTTCTTTCTTCCTTGCTCTTGTTTAGGAGGGGACAATTATCCCTTATATGTCCCTCTCCTTGGCAATTATAACATATGACCTTCCCCCTTGGTCTTCTATTCCTGTCATGAGATTTATCAAATCTAAAATTCTTAAATGCACGCCTTACCTTCCTTACCATGTAGGCTTCTTCCGTGCTATCCATGGAGGAGGTAGAGGCTTCATCGGATGAGGAGGAGGGGACTTCCATCTTCTTCTTCCCCTTGTTTGCCATCAAGGCTACTCCTCTTGAGGGTTGAATTCTAGGCTCTTCTTGTATTCCTTCAAGCCTAGTTTCGTGGAGCTCCATTGTTGAGAAGAATTCCTCCAAGGTGTTCACTTCTAGGTTCTTGGAGATGTAAAATGAGTCCACCATGGAACTCCATCTTGAGTACCGGGGAAAGGCATCTATGACCTTCATTACCATATCCCGGTTGGAAAGTTTTTCACCTACACTTGTTAAACCGGTTAGAATTTCCTTAAATCTAGAGTGTAGGGATTTTACCTTCTCTCCCTTTTCAAGTTTGATATTAGACAATTGGGAGCGAAGAACGTCTCTCCTTGCTAGCTTTGCCTCGGATGTGCCTTCATGGATTTCTATTAGTTTCTCCCACATTTCCTTGGCGCTAGCACACTCTCCTATCCTATTGACTTCTTGTTGAGGGAGGACATTGTATAGGTGGTGCTTGGCCTTTGAATTTGCCAAGTATTCTTCTCTTTGCCTCTTGCTCCACCTAGATTTCTCCAATGGCTCCCCATTTTCGTTCCTGGGCAACTCGAAACCGTGTTCCATTATTAAAAGGATTTCAAAGTCGGTTTCGAAGAATACCTCCATTCGCTTCTTCCACCAAGAGAATTCGCCGTCGAACTTCGGTGGATGGATGTTTGAGCCGGCCATTTTGAAAATTGCTTGTTGTGGCAGTTAGTCCTCGACAAGCTTTCCTTGGCTCTGATACCACTTGTTGGGGGATCGGTTGGCCGGCTAGAGGGGGGTGAATAGCCCTCGTTCGTTGGATGTCGTATTTTGCTCGTCTACAAAACGTTAGCGCAAGCGGAAGCAATAAACTAAGACAAGACAATAGAAATAAGACAAAGACAATACAAACACGGAGATGTAACGTGGTTCACGGCTACGCCGCTAATCCACGGTCCAATTCGTCCACGGTGAATCACTCCGCAATCTATCCACTAGATCTCTCCTTTGCACAAAGCTAGGTGGAGGTAACCTCTTTACAACAACACTCCTCTTACAAATATAATGAAAATAAGCTTGGGTAAGAGGATGGAAAGCTTTAGGAAACTTTGGGAGAGTATTAGAGTATAAGCATTAGCCTCCCAAAGCCTTACCCCCTTCCTTTTTATAGAGGAAGAGGGTTTCTTCCCATTGACACAGGATCGCCGATGATGGCACCCATCATCGATCGGCGCGATCCGGCGCCCAATAACGGCCGCTTTCCACGCTGGATACTATCCAACAAGATCGCATCACGATCGATGGCACCATCACCGATCGGGTGTCAACCGAGTCCTCAACGAGGTCTACTCCATTCTCAGGCTTGCAGACAAGGACATCACGATCGCCGCAAATGGCCAAGTTTCACCTAAGAGCTACCCTTCCCGGTTACAATCGCTCACTCATCCTCGAGTCCTCGCCGGTTCTCTTCGTTCGCCACGTCCCCTGCGACAGATCGCGGCTCTGTAATGCTCCTTCGCGTCTCTTGCCTCGAAGTCTACTTCCTCCGACTTCACTCCAAGCTTCTCGTCCGGCGGTCCCTCGGATGCTCCAAGCGCACGGCTTCCGCAAAGCTATCCTTCACCGACTCAAGGCACGAGTCATGAGATGTGAAACTCGCCATGGCTCCATGTACGAATTACTAAGTCCTGCACGACTTCAATGCACATATCAAATCAACATATCAAACTAACTTAAAACCTTTTGCCACACCATCAAAACCATATTACGGCAAGAGATTGCCCTAACAGTTATAATCCAATAATCATTAAGAGAATTAGTTCTCTATAAAAGAGGGCTTAAGGGTTTGTTAAGCCCTAATCCAAAAAAACCCTAGCCTTAAGTTGCTGCCCACCTCCTCCCCTTGGAGGTTTCGGAGCCAACCCTCCTCCTTGCCGCAGCCCACCTTGAAGCTCCTTGGCCGGCGTCAAGAAGGTGTTGACCTTCCCTCTTGCCGGCGTCGAGCTACTGCCGGAGAAGCTCCGGTGATCTCCCTTGGGTTCGGTAATAAGGTGAGCTTCCACCTTTTCTTTTTGGCCGGCCCTACTCCTCCACCAAAGCTTTCCAGTTTTCTAGACAGCTTATTTTCTTCTCGTCGGAGCGTCGTTTGGACGATGTTTGGAGCTCCGACAGTGCCTTACTTACCAGGGATTCGATCTCCGATAATCCTCAGAGGTGGAGGACGAAGGATTCGTCAAACGGTTGACGAATACCTCTCCGGAGAAGCGAGTTTTTGAGGACTCGTCTTTGGATCCGAATTTGGATTCGGATCGTGATCTTCTCTCGATCACATCATCTTCAACACGAGGCTAGTAACCCGTACGAAGATGAGGCTCGTGACTTAGCGAAGTCATCCCGAAGATACTCGGCGTGGATACGGATAGAGACGATTCTAGCGAGGATCATTCCGGTTGATGCCGTTCCCGCTACACGTGATACGTAAGGTATACGTAGTTAAATTTCCTTTTATTGCAAAATTTAAATTTACGGTTATGTCTACACATGTTGTACTATGCATGTGTGTGATGTGTGTGTTGTAATAAATGTAGATTTATTATTTTTATTTCTTCCGCTGTGCACATGTTTGCGAAATATGTTCGAACACACACTCACCGCGGTGCCGAAAACCCAACAAGGCAATCCTATTCACTCTCCCAATTTCCAAATTGGGTATCAAAAACCCATCAATTTTCCCAATTGATGACACTCTCCCAATAAGTTTTCCCCCTTCAAGAAGAAAAACACATCCATCATCCCATGATGGATACCTCCCCCTAAAGGCTTGCTCCCCCTTGACCATTGCACCAACAATGTCCTTGGGAAGTCCCTAAGCCAATAGGAACTCTAAACTATCAAAAATAAGGTTCAAAGTTCAACTTGAACTTTCCACACCTTAAATTTGATACATTCTCCTAACACCTCTCTTAATCCATATCCAATAGATTTTCACCCTTTATAATGTTTCCCAAAGTATATCCTAGGGTTAGGAGTGATTAGGAACCTTACCATAGCTGAAATCAGGCTAAAACAAATCTTATTAACCCGGAATTAGACTTGGCAGTCGACTCCTAATAGTAATCAGTCGAACTACCCTTCATCAGTCGACTGCCATCAAGTGGCAGTCGACTGATAACTGAAATTCTCGAATTTCAACTATCAGAATCGAATTTTGAAAAGTCATAAGTAATTCTACGTATTTTGAAAATTCGTGAAAATTCATACGTACATTACTTATAAGCAATACAATGGGTGAAAAATATTTGAAAATTATTTTACCCATAAAAGAGTGAGTTTGATACAAAACTCAAAACCATTGAAATTTTCAATGTTTTGGCCCTATTTTGTATCAACTCTATCAATGATGATTGCTATCAAAAGATAGACTTCACCAAAGTTTTTCAAAATGATTTTGAAATATTTTTAAAACCTTATTTTGGATCATATTCCTTGGGCTCTATGTACATGACTTGTACACAAGCTTTCCCAATGATCCATCATTGAAATTAAATGAGTTTTAGTTCATCTAAATGCAAAAACTATGCACCTTGAACTCAACTCATATCCTAGCATCTCACATGTATCTAGGGTGTATAAATACACACACAAGTCAATGTGATGTGAGATGTGGGTTTTGTTCTCCTAATCTAGGGTTTCATGCATTTTCTAAGGCAACTCTACTTGATTCCCTTATAAATGGGACTCCAAGTCATGCTAAAGTCCTTAACTCATTTTTAATCAATTTAGATGCATGAATGATTATGACATTAAAGATAGTATAAATAAACACATGCTCATAATCATGATGTCATGGCATAACAAATCTAAGCATACATGACATTAACCTTAAACCTAAGCATAATTATGACATATAAATGATAGAAGTAAGCATGATGTCATGACATGACATATGACAAGTCAAAGCATGAAAAATAAGATATAAAGGTATATAATACCTAAATTTCAATATTAGTTGCCATTTGATATAATTAGGTTTATTTTGTCATATTACTATTAATCTCCCATGTGTGCTAAAAATCCAAAATGGCACACAAACCTCTAAACTTAAATTGTGCCAATTTAATTGATTTTTCAATCTTATTAAATGATATTGGCACATCCTAAAATCTTTTAGGATTTATCATCAAATCTATTTCCAAGATATCCATAACCTTGGAAATGACCTAAAATGTCAACTTTGCTATGGTTGAGTTAACTACCCATCCAATCAAGGTTGACACGACCTAACCCATCTAGCGTGAGTCAATTACGCTCTTAGGAACCCAAAATCTATTTGAGCTCATTGGGTTAATTAGGCATTCCTTAGGGATGACCTCCCTAGATACCTTCCTAATGACCCTCCTAGACTTGGTAGCCTTGGTCATTTTGGTCTTGCCTAGGTTAACCTTAGGGATTTCCTCCCTAATAACCCTCTTAGTGGTCATCCTAGGTTTCCTTGAAACCCTAGCCACTAGACACAAACCTTGGTTACTCTTAGGGATAACTTCCCTAGTAACCTTGGTCTTCCTAGACTTAGCTTGTGTTCCATAATCAAATGGAACACTATGATAAGTCACCTTAGGCTTAGGTTTGTGACCCAAACCTTGCTTGCCCTTGGTTGACTTTTGACTCTTAGGTCCTAAGTGTTGACTTTGACTTTTGGACCTAGACTTTTGATCATTTGACCCTTTAAATTGATTTTGCATAATTTTAAGGGTCTTCTCAAGTTTTTCAAGCCTTGATCTCAAGGCTTGGTTCTCTAATTCTAATTGATCAATTTTAGAATTTTGATTTAATCCTTGGACATGATTCTTCCTAGGCATATGCCTAGTCCATTTGGGGTTAAAACCTAGGTGCTCTTGTATTTTCCTAATAGATTCCCTAGGTATGACATTTTTAGGGACATTAGTCCCAAATTTTTCCTTCTTTGAAAGGTAGACATTCTTAGCTCCTAGACACAATTCCTTATTTCTAGCATGCTCTTTATGATAGATAGCAAGATTGCTAAAATTATTTCTAGCATGCTTTTTGACATTATTTGAATGAGGAGCTTTATTTAAAAATACCTTAGGGTTAGCTTTGGAAGCTCCCCCTATTTGTGTAGCTCCTTCTTTCCCCTTCTTCTTCCCTCTTGGGCATTGACTCCGGTAATGTCCCGATAGCCGGCATTTGAAGCAAATGACTTGCTCCTTGCTTTTGATAGTTGGGGGACCGGTCTCCTTAACTTTTGGCATGGGTGGACTCTTCTTGACTCGTTTAGGACATTTACTCTTGTAATGTCCTACTTCCCTACACTCAAAGAAAACTATGTGATTTTTATTTAAAACTACATTGCTTGAGTTACCTAGGTCCGTGGTGGAAGGTGCCGGAGTTGGAGCTTCTTCATCTTGACCGGATGTGGAAGCTTCTTCTTGTTGCTCCGGAGTGGAAATTCTTTCCTCCCCCTCAATCCTAGAGGTGGAGGTTTCTTCTACTTCTTCCACCTCCTCTTCCACCGATCCGGAAGTTGACTCCTCTTCAACTTCCGACTCCTCACTTGCTCGTGAGGATGATGAACTCTCTTCATCTTCAGTCTTCTCCTCTTGAGCCGATGAGCACTCATCTTCTTGGACCGGTGATGAGTTTTCATAATGTTTCGCCAATTTGCTCCATAGCTCCTTGGCGTCTTTACAATCCCCTATCTTGATCAAAATGTCATTAGGGATTACATTAAGCAAAATACCCATTACCTTATTATTGATATTGTAATATCGTAGTTGGTCTTGGCTCCAATTCTTCTTCTTGATTTTTCTTCCTTCGTCGTCTTTTTGAGTGTCAAAGCCTACTAAGACACTAATCCAATTGTCAAAGTCACACATTAAAAAGTGCATCATTCTACCTTTCTAATACGCGAAATCTTCGCGGTCGAAGGACGGTGGAATGTTGACATCATCACCCAACCTTTCTTGGAAATCCATTTTCACCCTCTAGCGTGCTCCCTTTGTTGTTAAACTTGAAGAGCGGCCTCGCTCTGATACCACTTGTAGGGGATCGATTGGACGCTAGAGGGGGGTTGAATAGTGTCGTGCTATACGTCGATGGAAATCGTTCACGTGCTTGTCTACAATTTTCGTTAGCGCAGCGGAAAATAAGATAATAAAGCAATAACGAAAACACAAACACACAAACACAAGGATATAACGTGATTCGGAACCGAACAGTTCCTACTCCACGGATCGAGCTCTAAAGAGCTCTAGTGATGCACACACATTCACTAATCAAAACTAACTCCTTCTCGACACAAGTCGGAGGTGGAGAAAACCTCTTACAATTATTTACAACAATAAACAAATAGATACAAGAAAATACGATAATGAAATACAAATGCAAGTAAAGGAAAAACACTTTACAAGAGCTTTGATTGCTTGATCTTTGATTGCCTTGAACTAGCTTTGAAAGACTGAAAAGCACCAACTCTCCCCTTCAATTTCGCCCAAGAAAATCGCTGCAAAAACCCTCCGTCCGAGCTCCTTTTATAGCTTGCGTCGGGCTGGATTTCCGCCTGGAAATCGACTGCCATAAGACCTCAGTCTACTGCTAACACTGTAGTTGTGAGACAACGGCTCAATCCACGCTGAAAAAGTTCCAACGGGACTCTCACCAGTCGACTTCCAACATTGGCAGTCGACTGCCAGCCCCGTAGTCGATTGCCCAGTCGGCTACGGAGCATTCTGTGCTCGCGACTCAACTGGAAGTCGACTGTCATCCATGGCAGTCGACTGCCATCAGTCAACTGCTCCAATAAGCCGACTCATGGAAGTCGAACCGGCCAAAATATCAGTCAACTGCCAACCTCAAAGATGAGGTTTTAACCCAAGTATGGTGTCCCCATACTTGCTAAACCACCCTTAGCCTAGACCTAAACCTTCTAGCCACCTCCATCAGCCTCACGCCTCTCGGATCCCTCCAAGTCATCCATGACTTGTTCATCCATTGCGCTAGCCTCCAGGTGTTTCCATCGGCTATGTCATGCTAACAGTGTCTACACCGCCAAGGCACATTGGACTTACGCCGCCAAGACTCCGCTTGGACTTTATGCCGCCAACTATTAGACTTATGTTGCCAAGACTCCACCCTTGGACTTTACGCCGCCAATATCAATCCCCTTGGACTTCTCAAATGCCAAGACTCAAGCTTGGACTTTCCCTTGCCAACCCATGTTGGACTTTCCATGCCAAGACCCATGCTTGGACTTTTCCTTGACAACTCATGTTGGACTTTCCATTTGCGAACCCATGTTGGACTTTCCATGCCAAGACCCATGCTTGGACTTTCCCAATAACCACATGGTCAACCCTAGTCAACCATTAAAGTCTTCCTCGAGTCAAACTCGAGTCCGGTCAATCATGACCCAGGTCGATTGCTCCAACAATCTCCCCAACATATTAATCGACATTAATGTCAAACATCAATGTCAAACATCCTATGTCAAACATCAAAATATCACTCGAGTCAAACTCGAGTCTGGTCAATCGTGACCTGGGCCGATTGCACCAACAACAAGGAGCTCTTCCATAGCCAGTTATGTTGGATCGAAAGTGTCGCTAGAGGGGGGGGGTGAATAGCGATACGGTGTCGTTAAAAACTTTTGCAATAAGTAAAAAGCAAGTAGAGAATGCACAGCGGAAATATAAAGTAGACAAGATATTTTTACGTGGTTCACAATCTTTCGATTGCTAATCCACGGCCCTAGTGATCCTTGATCACGTACGGAGGGCAATTCACTAAAACCACTCCTCTTCGTTGGAAGTAGGAGCAACGATTACAAAAAGAAATCAAGGCAAAGGGACACTCCCCCTTTCCTTGTTACGATTAAAGCGCAAAGACAATTTAAAGAAGTAGAACTTAAATAAATATACCGACAACTCTTATAAGTAGAAGATGTAGCTTTCGTTGTCGGCGGCACTTCGTCGTAGCAAATGTGAGTAGTAGTAGCGGCGTTACGACGGCGTGTTGAGAGCTCTTTAATTCTTATCTTTGCTTGGAGTGAACATGTCTATTTATGGATATTGATCTATGAATTTAGACATAGGTAGTGTCCAAGGTGAGGTTCTTATCCCAACTCAAGGATGAGGTGTTTCATCCAACCACCTTGTGCCACCTCCAACCTTCTTGTGCGCCAACTCAAGGATGAGGTGTTTCATCCAACCAGCTTGTGCCACCTCCAACCTCCTTGGGCGCCAACTTGAGGATGAGGTGTTTCATCCAACCACCTTGTGCCACCTCCAACCTCCTTGGGCGCCAACTTGAGGATGAGGTGTTTCATCCAACCACCTTGTGCCACCTCCAACCTCCTTGGCGCCAACTTGTTGGAGCCATTCAACTTGTGCCACATCATGGGAGCCAACCATCTTGTGCCAACTCACCTTATTTTGGCGTCCACAAGGAAGCTTGGTGATGGTTTGGATGTCCACCTTGATGCCACATCACCCTTTGTACCAAAACACGAGTCAAGTCCAAATTCACCCCTTGAAATTCGAGCTCTTCTCGAGGTCGAACTTGACTAGCGATTTGTAGTCAAAGGGTTTTGGATCACAAAGCAAGTTAGCTTAAAATATAAAGTACGATGGTTCTAACCATCCGATCTCGACCTAGACCTTCCATTGGAGGTATTGGGTCGGATCTACGCTTAACGACCTTGCTTCGCTTTCACACGAGCTTACCTTGTAGCCTCGCTCCGGTCTTCACCCGAGTACCTCGGCTTCCTCCGGTCCTCCTGGCGTTGACCACCCTCGGTTCCCACCGGGTGTCGCACCTTCCGCTCAACTTTAGCATTTCTCGCACACTTAATCGAGCTCGTAAGATAACAAATATACCCTTAACTATTGAGCCTTTTGCCATAATCAAAATACTGTTCGACTTTGGTGCCCTGCACCAACAATCTCCCTTTGATTCATGGCAAACCGACACAAAAGTTAAGGAAAAATTAAGCATAACAAGAAGCTAGCATAATGATTAAGCATGAATGAGCTAGCATAAAGATTAAATATGAATGAGCTAGCATAATGATTAAGCATGAATGAGCTAGCATAAAGATTAAATATGAATGAGCTAGCATAAAGATTAAATATGAATGAGCTAGCATAATGATTAAGCATGAATGAGCTAGCATAAAGATTAAATATGAATGAGCTAGCATAATGATTAAGCATGAATGAGCTAGCATAAAGATTAAGTATGAATGAGCTAGCATAAAGATTAAATATGAATGAGCTAGCATAATGATTAAGCATGAATGAGCTAGCATAAAGATTAAATATGAATGAGCTAGCATAAAGATTAAATATGAATGAGCTAGCATAATGATTAAATATGAATGAGTTAGCATAAAGATTAAATATGAATGAGCTAGCATAAAGATTAAATATGAGTGAGAAATATTATTGTTTCAAGTTCTCCCCTTTGAGGTAACCTCCCCCTTGACCGAAGGTGAGTTCTTGAAAAATAATTTTTACTCCCCCTTAATAGTTGCTTAAGTAAACGGAATTACTTAATATAAAAGGTAATAATTTTGTTTACTTTCTTCCTTACTTTTGTGACTTTCTCCCCCTTTTGCCTTAACTCAAAAAGTTTGTAAATATATTTTAGGGTTTGTAAGTCCAAGCAGTTCCCAATATGATTTCTAAGGTTTGATTTGGACTCAACATACTCTAGTTGTATAGTTCCATTAGTTACATGTTCCCTAATGAAGTGGTGTTTAACTTCTATATGTTTTGTCCTAGAATGACATATTGGATTTTTAGTTAAGTTAATTGAACTAATGTTATCTATGTAGGTTTTAATGTTGTTAAAGATTAAGCTAAAGTCTTGGAGAGTGTGCTTCATCCACAGGAGCTGAGAGACACACTCACCCATCGCAACGTATTCGGCTTCGGTGGTAGATAAGGCAACGCAATGCTGCTTCCTACTGCACCAACTTACTTGACTCGAGCCGAGGATTTGACAACAACCACTCGTGCTCTTTCTATCGAGTTTACTACCGACATAGTCGGAGTCGGAGTAGCCGATTAGATTAAACTCGGTAGATCTAGGGTACCAAATACCTACGTTTAGCGTGCCCTTTAGATATCTAAGGATACGCTTGACTAGGGTTAGGTGAGACTCCTTGGCACAGGTTTGTAACCTTGCGCACATATTTACCGCGAATAAAATATAATCGGCTCGCGGTTAAGTATAGGAGACTTCCTATTGCGCTCCTATAGTATTTTAGGTCAACGGGTTTTCCTTCTACATCTTCGTTTATATTAACATTAGTTGCCATAGGTGTATTAATTATTTTAGCATCTTGCATTCCAAATCGATTTATTAAGTCCTTAGTATATTTTTGTTGATGTAAATATATTCCATCTTTAGTTTGTTTAATTTGTAAACCTAAGAAGAAACTTAACTCTCCCACTAAATTCATTTCAAATTCACTTTCCATAAGTGAGATGAATTCGTTAGCAGGATCGAGTTGGTAGTTCCAAAATTATATCATCTACATAGATTTGGGCTATAAAGATTTCTTTTCCTACGGTTTTAACGAATAAGGTTGGGTCGACTAAACCTTGGTTGAATCCTTTGGACTTAAGATAGATCGAAGCCTTTCGCAAGCTCTTGGGGCTTGTTTGAGTCCATATAGGGCTTTCTTAAGTCTAAGGACATGGTCGTTTATCTAGATTTTCAATCCGGAGGTTGGTACGTAAACTTCTTCCTTAATGTATCCATTCAAAATGCGACTTGACATCCATTTGAAACAATTTAAAACCTCGATGTGCAAGATATGCTAACAACATTCGGATGGACTCTAGTCTTGCTACGCGGGCGTAGGTCTCATCGTAATCTAAACCTTCGACTTGACTAAACCCTTTTGCGACTAACCTAGCTTTATTTCTAACTACTTCACCTTTATCATCAAGTTTATTTCGAAATACCCACCTTGTTCCAATAATTGATTTTTCTTTAGGTGGTGGTACTAATTCCCAGACTTCATTTCTAGTGAATTGAGCTAGCTCTTCTTGCA